>VDFB02072274.1:43039113-43202829 GCA_007258455.2 Sequoia sempervirens | reverse complement strand
TATTACACTAGCATAAGTTAACTTAGGTCATATTTCATTTAGTCCTAGGTTGCATTTTTAATAAATCATTTAATAAATGGGATAATATTCCCTTCCTTGTTTGTGGGATAAGATTCCTTCTAGAACTTATCTCAACATTTAATAATCATTGAGATAGGGTTCACATGTTGTCACATGTTGTTAGATTATAACACTTGGCAACATCACATGCATCTTCAGTTTTCTCTTTTTCCTTTATATTCAAGCATTTTTTTCATTTGTAACATATCATTTTCATCATATCATATCAATATAGAGTCTTTATTTAACATTCCATAGTTGCAACACTTCCCTTTGTGGTTGATTATCTTTCATGGCTAAGGTCCTTTATTGAAGATTCTGGAGCTTCAGGGACTGTGCATCCATAATATCAACATTGTTGTCGGTTTGTCTAGTGTTATCTTTTGACAACATTTTGGCTTTTTTGGGCTATTGGTGCTTGTGTTTCTTTCTTTTTAGCAACTTCCTTTCAATGTACAGGGTTTCAGGCCCCCTTCAAAACCTAATTTTCCTTATAAAAAATAATGGCCAATGTTGTAGATACATAAATCCCCAATAAAACTAATTCTTGTTTAATTAGAGTTAAACCCACAATGCTACAAAAATACTGCAATCTTCAAAGGAAAAGCTTATGATTTTTAGACTGTAACTACTAAACACATATCCAATTGCTAGCACAATATAAATGAACATTCATAATTGAACTAATGTTGTAAAAATCTCAGACTAACCATGCACTGCAACTTACAATCAACAAATCACAAATGGTATAGTAGAAAATTTATCAAAATACCTCAACACTTTGCTATTATTATAATTGAACTAAAATTAAAATTGGAAGAAGGAACCATGAATACATTCAAAAGTAACAAGAAATGAAACACCATAACTTCAAAGTCCTTTTACAATAATTCATGATCAACCCTTTCAAAGTAAAAAAGGTTTGCCCTTTATAGATATTCAGATACAAAATGAAAGGCTCAGATTCATTTCCATTCAATGGTTCAAATTTATCCAAACTAGGGTGGTTTACATTGCATTTAATATTGGAGATACATTAAATGATTACAAAATATTCCCTTTTATCTCCATTTTAAAATTTTGTTACAAGCTTGATCTTGACATTTGCCCTCATTTTGAAAATTTAAAATAAATCCTCATTGTTGATCTCCAAACACTTTTCTTAGTTGGCGCATACTTTGGCACAAATTCTTATGTGGACCAATGTTAAATCTTGGGCTATATTTAATATTTGGTTTAATTCAGTTACAATCTTTTCCAAATTTCCCTTCTAGTATCTTGGGGATACACTACACCTCCTTGGCCAACTAGCATTGACATGAATCCATATGCAGGTCCCCTTTTGATTTATTTAATCTTCTTCTAAGAATAATTTTATGATATCTCCTCTCTTCTCAGCTTGCATTTGTTAGTCAAAGCATGAACAAATTTCCCTTAGACATCTAAATATATCAAATTTACCTCAAATTACAAGGAAAAGAACCCACATTTTCCCACATTTAACAAATATCATTATTATTAATTCACATGCTAGAATCCAATCCTTAAAACATAAAAAATAAACCTTTTCAAAAAAATTGTTTCGTCATAAAATTTTGGAATTTTAACCTTGTCAAGAAATTTTAGAGATTTTAGGCTATCAAGAATCTCAGAGATTTACTCTGTTTAGAATTTAGAATATTTTACCCTATCAAAAATTTTGGAGATTTTTGAATTTTAGAAAAATTTCCATTTCGAGAAATTTTCTATTTTGGGAAATTTCAAAATTCTAAAATCTAGCTTTGGATTTTTCCTAAAATGGAATTTCAGGGATTTTTGGATTTTTGAAAGTTTTGGATTTTCTCTACAAGAGGTGAATTTCCCTAGGATGAAGAAATCCCTAAAAATGGGAAATTTCATGGGATGAAGAAACCCATGAAAATGGGAAATTCCACGGGGTGAAGAAATCCCCTAAAATCAAAAGAACTTGAACTTTAGACCATCAAAATGATTTTCAATGACTTCCCACTTAGTATTTCTTAGTTGCAAATATTATAATCTTCCCTATTTGATGAGAACTTGATAAATAATTGAAAGATGAACCAAAAAACAAAATTTTGAGGACTTGTCTCCTAAAGAGAAAAGACAATTCCAGCGAAAACCCTAGAGCAAACCAAAAATCTTCTGCAAACAATGATTTTTCTTGGCTCATGGTGTTCCAGTTTGAGGTCATCGACAAAGTAGGAGTATGGGACTGTCTAGTGTGTAATCCCTACACTGAAATGACATGTTCTAAGGCACCACAAGTAGCACAGTCACCTAAAATTGTAACCCATCCGTTGAATCCCAAGGCATCCACAATGAAATAAAAGGTGAGGGAGCATGAAGCGATGGTAAACGACAAATCCAAGAGCCTAAATAATGTAGACAGTGATACTAAAATTTTGAATACATGGCCAAATATAGAGAATCTTGACAAAATTCCACTACAGTCGACTTCATCCCAACAAGGTGGGGTCTTGTCTAGCATGCCAGGTCAAAATGAAGTCACAAAAGGAAAAAATTCCCAAAACCCAAATGTTGCATCCCCTGCCAACAACAAATATGAAGGTAAAGTCATTTCTTTCGCATTTATTGATGATTTAATGGATGTGATTTCTGATTGCAAAACAAAATTAGTGATTCTTTTCTTTTCTTAGAGTAGTCCCTTCAGAACAATAATTTTTTAAATGGACCTGCAATACTTGGGAGCTTAAAGGTTGGGCAATAGAATCTTTTAGGGGTATGGGTAGAGGCTATGTAGCCTACAAATTTTTGGATCTTGAACACACTCAGGAAGTCCTTCAATATGGTTCATGGATAATATGTGGTCAAACATGCTATGTCCAAGCCTAGGACCTTGACTTCCATCTAGAGGGCATCTCAAAATTAAAATATCTAATGTGGGTCAAGTTTCCTTTCTTGAACTTATAATTCCACCCTTTCACGAATGAAATAGCCTCTCAACTGGGAAAGGTGTTATGGTGTAAACAGAGTGCTAAAAAATGGTCTAGCCTACGTGTCTAGCCCTAAGCATGCATTGAAATGGATCTAACCCAACCCCTCCTTGATACCATCAAACTTATAGGTCTTGAGTTTGAGATTGAACAACATATTTCCTACCTCAGTAAGCCTGATGCATGTTTCTACTACCATTGGGAAGGTCATATCATCTAAGGCTACCCTTATCACAAGCCTCATTATGTTCCTCAATCCCCCATTGATCCCTACCCTTACATTCCTTCTTTTGTTGTTGCTTCACCTAAGCCTCTGGCTAAACTTAAATATTCTTCTCCTTCTCCTTCCATTGATGCCCATCCTCCCTCTTCTACCCCCCATCAACCTTCCACCCTTTCTTCACCTCCCCCCATGACTCCCTCTCTTTTAGAGATGTGGCTCTTGTTGATAGGTTGAGGGAAGTTAAGAGATGAAAACAAGTTCTCCCTTTAACTACCTCTAGCGTCTTTGAGTTGGGTTCCCCTTCACAACCAATCACCCCCTTGCATGCTCGATCCTGTTCTGAATCTTCCTCTCGTGACAGATCTAATTCAGCTCTCCCTTCGACCATTCAAGCTTGTCAATCAAAAAATTTGTTTAATGCTCTCTTGGTGGATGAGGAAATCCTTCCATACTTCTCCTAATGAACCACAATATCTAGTCTTTGAATGTTGAGGGGTTAATAATCCCCTCTCAGAAATATCATGTGAGAAAGTCTATCTAGAGTCACCACTTTGATATTATCATGCTTCAAGAGATTAACGTTAGTGTTGTTCATTTAAAATCCACTCTTGCTTCCATTTGGCAAGAATATCTCTTCTTTCACACCAATCATTCTGATAGATTTTATATATCCCCCAATTGTTATATTTTTCCTTCCTCTTTAGGTATTTTATTCCAACTTGACCTTGCAACCACCCTCTTTGACCACTTCCCCATTTTCACCACTCCATCCTTCTCCAATTCCCCATCCCTTCCTAATGACCTCCCCTTCAAGCTCAATGTTACTCACCTCCAACAAGAAGATTACATTGATGGTCTTTTAGCCACCTAGAATGAGGAGCCAAAACCTGAACATGATAGATGGATTAGCTGGTGGGAAAGAGCTATCACTTGTTGTACCTCTTTCCTTCATGAGTATGGGTGGAGAGCTGCTGCCAAATGTACAAGGCTAGAAAAAACTCTCAATGGGAAATTGGTTCATGGTTGGTCTTTATTGGATCCTAATCCCCATGACCTTTCAATCCAACAATCTGTGGCACATACTAAGCATCTACTAAAAAAAATGTCTATCTACAAAGGTAAGGGGGCACAAGTTCATTCCCATCTCCAATGGATCAAAGATGGTGACCGAGGCTCCAAATTATTCTTTCAATTTTTGAAACATAAATAAAAAAGAGAGAAGATTTTTGTCATTAAATTTGTTGATGACACCCCTCTAAAAAACCAATTTGACATCATGAAGACCTTTTTGGATCACTACAAATAGTCGTGTATTTATGAAACAACATATAACCCCCTTATCTCCATATTTGAAGATAGTGTGGTTGAGTGTATTCCTCATAAGATTGCTAATGAATACAGTAACTTTCTTGAAAAACCCCTCTCCATTGAAGAAATTTATGAAGATCTATATAACATGGTTGCTAAGAAGATCCCAAGAATGGGTGGTCTACCAGTTGAATTCTACAAATCCTTGTGGTCTTATATTTATGAAGAATTTTACTATGTGTATCTAGAAGGAATTGAGACTGGTTCTTTGGTACCCATTATTAACCAAGGCCTTATCAAACTAATCCCTATATAAAAATATGAAGACACTATGGTAGGTTGGTGGCCCATTACCTTGCTTAACACCTATAAAATCATAGCTAAGGCTTTGGATCATAGAATAAAACCTATTACCCAAATGATAGTACGACTAGAACAAATTGGATTCTTAGGAGGTAGATTTATCCTTGACAATCTTGTGCTAGCCTGTGAGACTACTGAATGGGCTCAAAAAATAACCTAGGTTGCTCTTATTGTTAAATTGGAATTTGATAAAGCTTATGACCACATTAGATGGCCCTTCATTCTTAACATGATGAAATGGCTTGGATTTTGTCCTAAAATTTGAGACCATATTAGAATGTTATTGATTGATGCTAATGTGAGATTAGCTATTCATGGTTCCCTCTCCCCCCAATTCCCATTGCAAATATCTATTCTCCAAGGCTACCCTCTTTCCCCCTTTCTTTATGTCCTTGCTATTGATTGCCTTGGATACTTCTTCTCCATGCCAAGTCCAATCACCTTATCCATGGGATTTCCTTACCTCAAAATGCCACCACCATCAACTCTCATTTTGCAGATGATAGTATGCCTTTTATCCAAAATTTTGTAGATGAGGTGAATAATACCATCAATACCCTTGACCTATTTTATCTCATTTTCAGATCTAAACTAGTCATGGACAAGACCGAGTTCATAATGATTCATCTAAAACCCCATCCAACTTGGATTCCTCATGAATGTAAATAAATATATCATGGTTAAATCACTAGATATTTGGGCATTCCCTTTGGTGTTAGGGTTTCTCTCAAAAACATGTGGAATTGGTTTTTGAACAAAATCAAAGTCAAACTCTTGAGTTGGACTAATAGATTTCTCTCTGTGGCTGGTCAGATACAAGTGACAAATAAATTTTTTCTTGCTTGTCATGTTTACATATCATCATGTTGGCTTCCTTCCAAAATTTTCTATGCTCAATTAACTCAATTAATCAAAAAATTTCTATGGGCCAAATGGGGGAATAAAAAGGGATTCCCTTCTTCTTCTTGGAAGCATTACATCCAACCTAAGGACAAAGGTGGTTTGGTAATCATTGACCCATATACTCAATGAATCTTCCTTACTACCAAATGGATAATTAGAGATTTAGAACGAGATACCCCCTAGAAGAACCTTGTAAAATACCAAATTCAATCTACCTCTATTGGTCACCCCTAGCTTACTATCAGTTGGAAAGAAAAGCTTCTGCTAGCTCCCTTTTTTAAAACCTATGGATCAACTCCCTTTAATTCTATCTATAAAGATTAGAAAATTACCTCCAAAAAGCTCATTTTGTTTGATCAGTCTCTCAACCATGGACTCAAATTTCCTTATTCATCAATTTGGTGGAATCAGTTGGTTCATCAAAATGATAGTCCATTAGATACTATCAATAGTTTCAAAGGTAAACGCCTATACAAAAAAGAAATTCAATATTTTAGGGACCTATGGGACCTTTCCACTTTCCAATGGAAATCATTGTAGCTTCTTAAATCCTAGTTCCACCTCTCATCTTCAGACAAGCAGCCAATTCTTGAAATTCAACAATTAGTTACTCCTGAACTTTGCCACTTATTATCCTTGGATTGTCATGCTAACTTCTTGAATCAATGGAGATGGCCTAATAATCACAACATCTGAGATTTCCCTCTTTAAACCATCTATAAATTTCTACTCCCCTTAATCTCCATCTCACCTCACCTAAATGAGAAGTGGAATTGTGCCATTGTAAGGTCCAAGTGGAACAAACTCAGCTCACAAATTTGGAAGTCCAAGGTAGATGCTCAGTCTCAACTCCTTGCCTAGGAAGTCCTCCATATAAGGTCTCCAATTGGTAATCGCCTTAAGTTTGTGACCTCCCCTCCCACTTGTCCTTTTTTTCTAAAATGGAGTCTAGAAAGCATTCTTTCTAGCTATGCATACACGCTTGTAATTTATGGCATTCTCTCTTCACCTCGTTGCCTTCCTTATTCCCTATAGTGTGGTCTTGGAAAGCTACTCTTTTGGGTGCCTCTCATTTCCTCGATTTGATCTCCCGAACTTGCAGGAAAGTGATTTTGAATTTCATTTAGAAGTTGTGTTGTCTTGTTGTTTTCTCCAATACCATTCTCCACCTTAAGATTGAATTTCAAATGATTATTGCCAACCTATCCCTTCAAATTGAGAACCTACAAGTGGCTCGGTCCAACATCTCTCTTGTTGGAAAAAACATGATCTTCTTCAGTTACATTCCATAATTGAATAAGGGAAATCAAATGCTTTATGATCATTACTCTGGACAGTTTTAGAATTCAGGATATTTTGGACAGCTCCTACAAATGTTGGACATCTGCTACAAATGTGGGATAACACTTGAAAATTACACTATGGTGTTGCTAAATACCAATCTCACCATGCAAATGTTTGATAGCTATTGCAACTTACACTTCTAAGTGGTGGCAAAGGTTTTTAAGTTCAAATATTATGTTACATGGTTAATGTTTTTGACTACTTGATACTTTGTTTCACTGCCAATTATTTGGTTGTTGCTTTTAGTTGTTATATGGGTGGTCACTAATTTTTTTCTATTTGGATTTTCTTTGTAAACTCTAGCTAAGATCTATTTCAGCTTTAGTTGATTCTTGATGTAAATTTGTTTTCTTCTTCAATAAAAAAAAGGAGAAAAGACAAGGAACCTACAAAGAAAAAAGGAAAAAGGGGGTCCCTGTTTTGACAGGGTGTGTGTGCAAGGCACAACAGATGATAAATTATTAATTCAATAGCATATTGATAAGTGGCATACACTTATGTTAGAATTAATTCTCAACCCAATTTTACTATCCCTATTTCATCCCCACTTCACACTAATTTTTATACATTCTTTCCCTACCTTAAAATTAACAATTTATTTTTCATATATATTTTTAATAGATTTAGTATATTACCAAGTCTATCCTAAGGAGCATAGAAATGACCCATGAATCTTAAGGAATTAAGTTCAAAATTCAATATCACCACTCCCATTTAATAACTATTATCAAAGGACCTAACATTCAATTAATGTCAGATGTTGTTATGTCGTGGTATTTAAGGGTATTCATTTAGCACTGAAACACATGGATAAACAATATGATGCAATTGGATAATCAATAAAGCATTTAATTTTGAATTGAAGAAAATTAATGGAATTAAACATCCATCATAATATAAGTGATGTGTGCATTTACAGATGTTGTCATTGATTTTTCTCATAGTTGTTAATTTAGCTCACCAAGAGATGTGATCTAAGAGAAACCACTCACCTATAGAGCCTACAAACCCCTCAATGGTGTCTCTAGACACTAGATTGACTTCTTATGCATCTTGTACATGAAATCTATAAATTTATATTGGTATGTGGAATTTATATAGGATGATGAGAATCATCTTGGTATGTGAAATTTATATTGGTATGTGAAATTTACGTAGGATAATGAGAATCATCTTGTATTTTCAAATACCAATATAAATTTATAGACTTCCATGAGAATATTTTATTAGATGATTCTCTAATAATCTTTAGATTTTATTGGTAAAAACCCTAGTTGTATTTTATTTGAAAATACAACTAGGTTTTTTACCAATCTTTAGATTTTACAAACCCTTGTCCTTAGAAGTTCCATCTAAACACAAGGCCCCTTGTGAAACCAACATTACATTAACCACTGAGTCATTTCTATAAAGTCAAGACCTAACAATCGAAACCTTGGGGTTATCTTTCTAAATTTTTTTGAAGTAAGATTTCCTTTCAAGACACAAGGTACTCTGTTACTTTGGTTGTGTTGTGAATGTGCTAAAACACTCATCAACACTATCAAGTTTGTACATAAATGAATAATAATTAGCACAAACCTATGTTATTTTTCCTTACATTTTTTCCACAGTTTGATGTGTGTGTGAATCTAACATGAGCATGCATTTCAAATTTATGTGGAATTTCTTAACCAAACTGAAAAACAAATATTTAAACACTCATAAAAGGATATGAGACTTATAAAAAGGATACATTTTTCTTCTTGTACCATCCTTGGTGTTATTTATCTATCTAAACCTACAAAACAACAAAAAATATAATCAATAATTGTATTTTACCACATGATCAAAATAAGAACAAATTACAAGATAATTTAACTATCTATGAAACATAAGAAGAGAATAGAAGGGACAATAAATTTTAATTCTTGAAAAGTGGTATAAAAATCTCTTTGTAATGTCAAAATGTGATAAGAGTTCACATGATTTTTCAATGCAATAGAGGTTCATAGGATGTGACCATCATTAAAATCTATGTGGTGCAACAATGTGATAAACTCCATATAATTTTAAAACATAATGTGATAGAACTCTACATGATGCAATTGTCTCTTTTCAAAATCATATAAATATTTTAAAAATGGAATGATGAGTCTCTATCTAGCCAAGTATGTGATATAAAGTATCCACCATGAAAATTGTTAGTGAAAAGATACAATCCTCTCTAATTGGCTACATCTAATAGATACAAGGAATTAGATGATAGGTAAAGAACATTATAGATAAAGCATGCAAGAAATTTCATATAAATGTATACAAAGCATGTAATAAATGTCTAGAATAATGATCACACAATAACTAAATTGTGAATATTATAGAATAATTAAATAGGAATTTAAAATTAAGTAGTGATAATATACCCTAAATGGTGAGATAATGATGATGCAAGAGCATTTAGGGGTGTATGGAAATATTGCATCACAAAAAAAATAATTTCATGCATGTTTTGTTTGATTTTTGGCTTATTGAAATAAATTTTTAAGCACCTAGTTTGGCACTCTCAGAGCATGGGAAAAATTATTTATCCAATTGGCTAGGTATTTTAGTGTTTTAATGTTATAATTGGGTAAAAATTAGGGTTGAATTAATGTAATTGATAATTAATTTTTTTAGCCCAAAATTTGTAAATTGATGATTTATAAAGTGTATTTAAAATGCCAGAAAAAACGTAAAAAATTTGAAATCCAACTCCCCAAAGTTGGAATTTAATTATTTTGTGATATAAATTAATGTTAGGCACAAAAATACAACACCCATGTGTAGCTGAAAATTAAGTAGGAACCAAAGTTGTTGTAGGGGAGGTTATAGGAAGAAGGGAGTTACATTCATGCATGCATCTTTTTTCAAGATTATAATTTGTTGGTTGTAGGAGGTTTTGAAGGTCATATTGCAGGGATTTTAATATTGATTATTATGAAACTAGGGAAAATTATCCAATTCCCAAGAGCCGAGGGAAAAAATTGAGGGTTTTTTAGCAATGAAGTTACATGAAGAAGTTAAAAAGAAGATCCCAACACTATGATGAGTGTTGCAAAGGATTTAGAGATGCATATGTAGGTGTTTGAGGATCATTTGAATTAGCTTTGATTTTGTTAGAGTTTGATCAAAGAAAAGAAGTTGAAGTGAGAAAAGGAAAATGTGTTCATATGTGGCAGTGGTAAGGTGACAAATGAAAAGTATGATGAAGAGGATATAATAATACCTAGAAGAGAGAGAAGAATTGAATCTCTCATGAAATAAAGAGAATTGGAAAAGAGGAAAACAAGAAGAAAGATGAGAGAATATGTTATTACAGCCCTATGATGGGAAGGTTGTTGAAGGAAGAACATGTGAGAGTAGTCGACACAAGGTTAGTTGAAAGAAAGCAAGAAAATGAGAGAAGAATTAAAAAATAATGGAGAAAGAAATAGGAGAAAATGGTCTCTATGGATCATAAAATTAATGGTAATTTTAAATATTTTGTTTTATCTAAAGATATTTTGTTTACAAGATTTGAAAAAGATAAAGAAAATGGTGAAAAATAAGGATATAGAAGCAAAAAAAGAGGTATAATTTAATGATGTTAATTGTGTTTTACATGCAAGAGAGGCAGATGCAATTGTAGAATAAGAAGCAATAGAATGTCATACATATGAAACTAAACAAGAATAAAAGAACCTCATGCAAGATGACAAAGAAGGGGGTAAAAAAAAGAAAGAAGTAGTAGCTGATATATGTCTTTTTGAAGGCATAAAAGTGGAGGAAAATAAGTTTCATGCATGGAAGAAGAAATTGTAGTAGCAGAGAAGCAAGGAAACACATAGGTAAAAGGTCATTTTAATGATAATTGTAAAATATTATTTGATTTTAAAGAGATTAATGAATTTGTGGATATGAAAGGGGAAGAAAAATATATTATTGTTGAGGTAGATGAAGTTGAAAAAATTCAAAAAATGGACTTGGGTAGTTCTAAATTTGACAAAGAGATTGATGAAGAATAAGATAGTCTCCTATTGAAAGAGGAGATAAGAAAATTAGAAAAAATATTTTAGGGAGAAATGATAGAAGAAAAATAATGAAAATAAAGAGGTTGTGGTTAATATATTCTTATTTGAATGAATTAAAGTGGAAGATAAGAAGGTTGAATGTATTGAAGAGGAGGTTGCAATAGTTGGAAAAGAATGACTCACATTGATAACAGTTGGAGCAAAATTTGCAGTAGTGGATATGAGGTAAAATCTAAATTTTACAAATTTTTTGATGAATTTGATTTATGTGTGATTGATATATTTAGAATGGATGAAGATGAGAAAACTAAAAAATATATTGCAGCAATAGACAAGGGAAAAAAACAAAAGGTAATAAGGTATTTTTCTATATTTTGTAAAGATTGTGATAATTCTAATTTTTGTTTGAATGAAATGGTGAAAAAATGTGAAGTAGAAAAATTGGTAAGGTGCAACAATAACAAGTTAAATTCTGAAGTACAAGGTATGATTAATATTTTTTTCAATACAGGAATAAGAGAATGAAAGAGAAATATCTAAGGAAGGGGAGATATAAAATTTTAATTTCTATAAGATTGTTAGTAATGATTTGTATATAAATATTGAAGATGATGAGATAGAGTTGGAAGATGATTCATGGAGGAATTTATGTTGTGGTGAGATAAATTTTATGAGAGGAAGAAAGAGAGGAAAAATGAAGGAAGAGATAGGAAGTTTTAGAGTAGGGTGTGTTGGTGTTTCTAATTGATTGTCTTGGTTTTCCTAAAGATTAACTATTTATTATGCTATTAATCCCTAGGTCAGTGGACAACGAACATGAGATGGGTTTTTAAATCTCTCCTCAACACTTTATGCTCTTCAAAACCAAGGTGGATTCCCCTATAACATCATTCAATAGATATGCATTCATATACAATGATGTCTTTGATAGCGTATTTTCTCACACTAAATTTGTAAGAGATATTCTTGATGGGCTAAACCATCTTCAAAACCCTCTATTTGAAATGCTATATATAGTAGTGTGGATTTGAACATAAAACAATAAAAAATATAGTAAATTAAAAGTTGTTTAGATTTTATATCTGATTCCATCTTAGGTTTAAACTTTGTGACTTACCTTGACCAATTCCTTATCCACAACAAAGTTTAGAAATGAAGAAAACTCTTGTTGAACACCCATAATACTGAGAGGGGGGGGTGTGAAGCAATATTCTCTTAAACCATCCAAATATCAAACATACAATCACTAATGCATATTCAATTGCAATAATGAAATAAAGCATGAAAACATCCACAACATCACATAGCACATGAACACCAAGATTTTTTACGTGGAAAACCCAAAATGGGAAAAACCACAATGAGGGGTAGCTCACAATATCTTATAACCGATTAAGTATATTACATAAATGATCACTACAGGTAGAATCATTTTCCAAGTGGACTCACTTTCCATAGAGAAAAATATAGAAGAAATATGGTGGCTCATAGCCAATTTTGAATTGTTACAAATGCATCTACAATATGCAGGAATATAGTTCTAATGAAGCACAATAACAATCTTCACACTGATTCTAATTCAACTCTTTGCAATGCTCTTCATTCACACAACTTTGATCTTCAACTTCACATTGCTCTGATCAAATTCGCATCACACAAAATATATGTTGCATCTATCACTTCCTCTATATCAAAACACCAAAAAAATATAGCATATATATCAGCATCAACTGTCACATCAATTAGGTCGGCCAAATTAGATGTAACACAAAAATGAACTTGTCAGCTCCAAAACTTGTCATCCATAACACACACCACAATTCAAATCTCAAAACACCTTAAGATAGGTTGGCATGGACCTAAAATGGAACCCACATAAGATAGTAATACATATTTACCCTTCACATGCCCTCAAACACATTAGGTTGGCTTTGAATAAGACCTAAAAGTAAAACCCTTAATCTATGTATCCACATCTTGACACATGGACCTCAAAACTCAATATCATATGGAATTCAAGCTTAACTAACACCTGGAAACTTAACTTCAACACTACAAGGCCAAAAATTTATTTGTAGAGATGTGTGGAATCTCCCACATAGACACATTGTACACAAAATGACTATGAAATGTCATGCCGAACTCTATTACTCTTATCTCTTAAACTATATGTCCAATCAAGATGAAATCTTGGATTTAGATGTATCTATGATCCACCAAATTAATGTTAGAATCGTACAATGATATCTTCATTTGCGAAGTGGTGCTGACCCAAAAATTGATGCACTATAACACTGAATTGGCAGATTTGATATTTAGTCAAATTTCTATGTAACTAGACTTTCTAAACCAACTCAAATTGCACAAATGTCTTCCAAAATACCTCAAAAACATGTTAGGATTAATAAAAATGATCCAAAACAATGTTGACATTAATGAAAACATTGTATCATGTTGTTATGCACAATCCATGCTCATGTTGCCAAACAACACCATCAATGACAAAATCCTCAATATTCCAACAATCTCCCCCTTTTTCATTGATGGAAACATGCCAAAAACTCCAATAATTCTCCCCAATACTCTCCCCCTTTAACATAAAGGGAAAAGGGTGCCTATATAAATTGTTCTGACTCTTCTCAAAACTCCTCTTGAATGATGTAGTCATATATACAGTTGGAAAAAATAATGAGTTGACTCCCCATGAGTCATATATTGGAGAAAAAACTCAAAATTGTACTGAAAGACTTCTATATGGTCCAAATATTTACAAATAATATGAACTAAAATACATAAAAAGATGAATAAATGAGTCAAGTAGAGGTGGTTGATGCCTGCAACTTCTTAAATTTATCTTCTCGAGCTTGCCTTGCTTCCATTCTTGCTTATCCTCTGCAAGAAACCTATTTTTCATTTCAAATTCTAACAAAAGTTCTTCTCCTTATGAATTAATAGGTATTGGATTCATTTTCTTGACCATGTCAAAATTGAGAAGAGCTCTATAAATAATTATAAGTTTGGGATTGACCAGATCCCTTACCTCTCCAAACTGCAAAATAATATGTTCTTTTTGTGCCTACAACTGGAAGAACTTCTTGTGAAGATCTTCAATGGAATTCCTTGTCACACAAGTGAGGTCAACTACTAGGTCATATGCAGTAGAGGCTACATTGATTTGAGACTCAATGAAGTCTATTTATTTCCTTATACTTTGTGTGGCTTCGAGCCACTTCATTCCATACTACAACAATGCCTTAGACACATCTATGCATGCTTCTACATCCTTCAATAATTCTAAAAATTTCTTATGTGCAATAGCACATTTTTCTATGATCTCTACCATCCTTTTGTCACTTATCCTCTTCTTGACCTCTTTCACTACCTCTATCTTCAGTCTGGATGCATATATTTTGAAATAATCAATCAATAGTTTGATATTATCCATACCTAATAGAGATGTGTCTACATTCAAGATCTAGGTATGATATCATGGAATACCTTAATTGCCTCATCCATTAATTCTCAACTCTTTTGATGTGAATTAATTATCTATTTCCTCATAGATGCATGAACATATCTCCTAGTTGAAGATTGTGGATAGGAGAGATCTTGTTCAAATTCACATTTCCTTGATTCATTGGAAATTTTAATAGTTTTGAGGACATAACTGGTTGGAAATTAGGTTGCACACTCAATAGATTTCTTAGAGAATCCCTAAAGGAGCTAAGAGATTCACCAGGACTATTTTTAACTTTTGTAGCCTTTCCCTTAACATCTGTAGTATTGGAGTCAACTGATTTGTCCTTCTTTGCGTCTCTAGATGCATCCATTTTTTTGTCTTCTTCTTCTTCATGCTCCTCTACTTTTTCTTCTTCATGCTCTGCATCATCAATTTTATCATCAATATTGTTTTTGATAAAAGGGTAAAATGGGTTTTACAGGGACCCGAAACCACAAAGTTTATAAAACAAAAGAAAGGACACAAAAATCCAACCTAAAAAGAATAGCTGCCCAAAAAAAGAATAGCAGCAACCACAAAAGACAGACCAAAAAGGTCAGACCAGAAGGGACAACAAAATGAACAAAAAAACCCTGGCCGTTAACTCAGAGTCTTGAGAACAGACTCTGTCTCCACCTCCAAATTCTGCATATCATTGACACCCTTTTTAAAAATTTGTATCATCTTCGGAGTAGGGGGGACCTTGCGCTTCATATTGGCTCTGGTTCTTTTGGATATGCCTGCATCCATATCCTGGATTTTTTCCTCTGTTTCCTCTAGATCCACGACCAGAGACCCCTGCTGGGCTTTATCAAGCTTTTTAGTCATCAATATTGTTAGTGTTCTCTTCCTATGTGGTATTTTTTATGTTTTTCAGAGGAGTAACTTCAACATTTTGCACCCAAGGAGAAGTTGTGACATTTTCCTTTGCAATTTATTCTTTGATCATTAGCCCTTCTACATTCTCTTTTGCCATATCCTCCACTTCTAGAGGGATGTTATCCAATACAACTTCAACATTTGTATCCTAATCATGTTGAGTATTATCTTTCTACACTTCTTCCAAATTTGGTTATGGAGAAATGGTTTCAACATTCATTTCTTCTTCAATCACCGAAGTCAATCCTAACTTCTACATGATCTCCTCTACTATATAATTGATTTCTTTCTGGATTCTCTCCAGATCACTTTCATACTTTTCCACAATACTCCTTGGAATTCTCTCTCTTTCATGCATCCTTTTCTGAAATACTACAAAGAAAGTAGTAAATGCATCATCTTATGCATTAGTGTCTTTGAGGCTCCTCATGTAGTATGCAATTTGATGTGCAATAGGCCTTCCACTTACTGAGTATGTGCAGGATCATCATGGAAAAAACAAGCCCTTAAGTGGCAAGAAATTTAGAAAAATTCAAAGTTAGGCAACTTGACATAAAAATTTGAATAAGTTATCTATATTATTTCAAAAATATGAAAGAATATAATCTATAGAAAATTGAATGTAGTTTCTAAACTACTAGGTTTATTTTAAAAAAAATCTATTTGGTGAAAATTTGAAATTTCAATGCAGTAGTACTTAAATTTTAGGGGAAAAATAAGAAGTGTTTGTCTGACCACCCTAACCACAGTAAAATGATAATATTTTTTTATAATATTTTAGATATAAGTAGAGGACTCATGTCTTGATGTGATACATATTTTTTTGTATTTTTTTCCAAGTAAATAATTAATTATTAATTTTTTATTATAACTTTTAAAAAATATATAAAATCGTATGTCGACCACGTTAACTTGGTCAAAACTTCATGAATTTTTTTTTTTAATCCTATAGTATGCAAAAGAATAGAATGTGACACATGTTTCAGATTCAAAAATGTGATACTGTTTGAAAGCTATAGATGTTTTTCAATTGGATCAATTAGGACTTTAGTCATAATTCAAATAGAAAATGAATAATAATTATTTATTAAATTCAAAGTAGAGCATAATTTATATTGGTGGAAGCCGAGAATCTCCTTTAAAACCCTTTTTGTTTCATCAATTTTGGGTAAAAAAAAAAGTCGTCAGCCACATACCCTACACATACCCATCATATCGCCACTTTTTGGTCCATCATGATCCTACACATACCCTATCCAATTAACCTTTTCAATTATATGAACCTCCTTCAAAAATTAGAATAGTAAGCACATAATCAAAGTACCATACTTAAACACATATTTCTTATTTTTGATCTCCTTTAGATTCTCCATCAGTTGTTGCCTAAGAAACTAACACAATTCACAGTCTACACCATTCTCTACCATATCATGTGCCACATTGATTGTGGTGGTAGAAACATAGTTGTATCTATTTGTGAAGTAAATATTGTAACCAATAACCATGTCAGCATACCTAATAGTAGGATTTCTAATAGGATTAATTGCAAGATCTCTCTGATAAAATTTTATGCCTATTTTCTCAATTACCTCTTTTTTTTAATAGAATTCAAAAGGGAACTGATCGAGTGGAGCATAGACTAGTGATCTCTCTTATCACCAACTTTGTAATCATGTGAGGCATATCATTCTAGACAAACTGATCATGAATTCTTCTTAGAGTCATTCTAATCCACTTGTTATCATAGAAGAAATTGGGGAACCACTATCATACATCTAGTTTCTTCTCAACTAGGTTTTTGTATTTTGGCTTTAGGGTGAAGTCCCCACCAGTTAATTCATTTTCCCATACATCCCTTATCTTACCAAGAGAATTCTCTTCCATATTTTTTTTAATTTATGCCCTAATATCCTCAGTTGGTAAGACCCCATACAAAATGTGTGAGAAAGCACCTAGTGGGTCATCTTCTATGGCTTTTGTAGGATATCTCTTAAATTTAGGTTGGGGTTTCTCCATAACCTCTATAAAATTAGGTGTAACCATCAAAATGTAGATTCAAATTGACTTCAAACATAATTTTTTGAAAACTAGGGCACACAAGATTTTAAAATAACTTTTTAACTTATTTGCTGAACTAGTGTTTCAATGCTTTGAATCTCAATTCACCTTGAACTCTTTAATTTCACTTTTTTCTACTCTGCTTATCTTTGAATTCCTTTGGTGAAATAAATTTTCCTTAGAAAATTTTCTTATAACCCTTCAATCTACAAAAAATTTGCAATAAATGCTTCAGTTCATAAAGCTGACAACCCTAAAATTGTATGCACAGTCAAATTCTGAAGCTCCAAAAACTTTTGCATTGACATATTTTCTTCCACAATCTTCACCAATGGATCAAAAATGTGTTACAAGTATGAAGGTGTTGTCATTGATGTCAACAAGAAGTCTACAAGTTGGTGTTGTCATTGATGTCAGCTATGTGTTAAAGAAGTTTGTTGCAGGTTGTGCATTTGTAGTTGAGATATTGAGGGAGTGTTTTGAGTACATGGAGCTATATTTTTGTTGTAGTATCTGGAGATGAACTAGAATGAAGTCATGAGCTGAGAAGATGTCTCTAGTTCTTGATTTCCAAGTGCTTTTGAGAAAATATGATAGATAGAGAAAACTGTGTTATACAAGTGTTCAGAATGTGCTCCAATATTGTGCTTCACATTTCTTCTATGTTGATCCTATGCTTGCGTAGATCTGATATTTTGTTCAAGATTGTTACAGGTTGCTATATTTAGAATTTGGGTTTCTAGATCATTGTATAGTGTGAGATATTTTTACCAATGTGTGAACTAGTTTTTCAGTGATATTTTTTGTGGTTTGGGAGAAATGTATTTGCTCTGCGTTTCTCTATTTTTTGTCTTCAAGCTATGTGGATTTGGGAAGTTTCTTATAATGTTTGTATCTTTTTGTATTCAAGGTTTTACTTGATTTTGTATAGTAAAAAGTTAGTTTCATATGTCAGTGTGCGAATAAGGTTTATTAGCTATTTTGAGCTGAAGTATTTGACTGATGCAAGCTTGGATGAATTCTTTGATGAATCTCAAGTAGTTCATGGATTATTCTAGATTGTGTTCAAGTGAATTTTGTTGTCTAAAATTTTTAGATTGATTTAAGGAAGCCTATACTTAATTATTATAGTGTTTAGCATAGTTATATGCCAACATTGTGTTAACACTACATGCGAGGCTTATGAAAGCATGTTGAGGTGTGTTTGAATCTATTTGGGTCCTAATTAAGGATTTATGTAGGTCAACTTCATTCCTATCCATCGCAAGAATGTTTAGGTGCCAACCTAATTTGAATTTGTGAGTGTAACAGATAGTTTCTGATATTAGAGAAGGTTTTCAAGGTTGAGTTTAATATAAATAAGTGTAATGTTGATGTGAGATGCAAGAGAGAGAAGCAAGATAGATGCGAGATCGATGTGAGTGATGTGAATTTGAGTAGATCAATGCAAATTTCAATGTTAAGGTTTTTGAAGGTAGTGAGCTAAAGGTATCAATAAGTGATATCAAGTTTCCACAATCCATAATGCTATTGCTAAGCGACTTCTGGATTCAATTGTGTGCAAATTTTTTGCATCAAAAAATTTACTCACAATCGAATCCAAAATTCACTTAGCAAGAGCTAAAGGTATTCAAAATATTTTATGCAAGACTACAAAAGTGTTGGATCATTTTTGGTGGATTCCTTGTTGCATTGAGAAAGTGTTCTTTGTGTAACTTTTCTCTTCTATCTTCTTGTTCTTTATGTGGCAATGAGCCCTAGCTGTGAGCCTTTTTGGATAGTGTGTCCTATTTTGGCCTTGAGCCCATTTGTACCAGTTTTTCTATTATTTAAATTGTGAGCTAATCCTCACTATGGTTTTTCCCTCATTGGGTTTTCCATGTAAATATGATGTTCTCTTGTGTATGGTGTTTTGATTTTAGTTTTTATTATCTACATTTCATGTTTAATCATACTAATAGAATAATGGTTTATTGAATGCATAATGTTGAGGGTTTTGATGTTTTAATTTGCTACAACTGATTCACCCCCCCCTTAGTTGTCATGTTCATTCAACAACTTGTATTAGAGTGAGATTCCTTGGAAAAGAGCTTAACTACTTGAGGTAGATCCGAGATGGAAAACAAGGTTTATTTGGAATGCCTTAGTTTCAATGGCACAAAATATGCATTTTGGAAGTCAAAGATGGAAGGATATCTAGTGGCTAATGTATATGAAATTGAAATGGAAGTAAAGAATCAATATGTTGCACTTCAAAATGGTCCAAGTACAAGTGTAAAGATCAAGGCACATGAGATCAATGCTAAGGAAACGTTTATTATTATGATTAGTATTTCAAATACTCAATTAGTAAAAGTTATGAGTTTGAAGACTGTTAAAGAGGTTTGGGATAAAATAGACAACATTTTTTAAGGAGATAAAAAAATCAAACAAGCAAAGCTATAGAATTTGAAGGCATAATTTGAGACCCTACATATTTTTGAAGATGAAACAATCAAAATCTACATGGAGAGAGTTGATGAGCTAGTGAGCACAATGAGAGGTATTGGTGCACAAGTCAAAGAATCTAAAGTGGTAAAGAAATTTCTCAGATCTCTTCCTGATTATTTTATTGAAAAGGTATCTTCTATTGAGGAAATTAAAAATCTTGATACTTATTCTAAAGATCAGATGATTGGTACATTAACTTCTTTTGAAAATGAGAAAAAAAAGGACTTGAAAAATGGTATAAATGCAGATACTGCTTTCAAGGCTAGAGTATCAAAAAAGGTTGAAGATTCAAATAAGGAAGATCTTGATGATGTGGAAGCTAACTTTTTAAGAAGAATGAAGAAGGGAACATGTAAGTACAAAGATAAATTACCTTTCAAATGTTTTAACTATGGTGAAATAGGTCATTATGCTTCAACATGTCCTAAAAGAGTTATAAACAATAAGAGTAAGGAGAATAAAGGAAAGATGATTAAAAAATCTTACTATGTTAGAGAAGATGTTGGTATTTTTGATGATGAATCTGATTATGGAGAATTTGATGACAATGAATGCTTATTCTTGGATATAAAAGATGAATCTAGTTCTAGTAAATTTGAAAGTTGTGTGAAGGAAAGTACTTAGGAGAAGAAGGAGAAAGTTGAAGGTACTTTGGTATCTAACTTTCATGTTAAAGGAGATAAGAATTACTAGGTTGTTGATAGTGGCTTCTCTAATCACATGACTAGAGACAAAAGTAAGTTTGTTAAACTTGAAAAGTATGATGGTGGATTAGGTAAATTTGGAGATGATCTAGGAGCTAAGATTTGTGGAATAGGTTCAATTAGTTTTTATGGAAAGCATAGTACTAATAATGTTTACTATATTAAGTGATTAAGGCATAATATTTTGAGTGTTGGACAAATGTGTAGAAAAGGATATAATCTTGTGTTTAAGGATGAAACATGTGAGATTAGAAAAGGTTTCAAAACTATGATTGTTGCTGGTAAAAAGACCGATGGAAACATCTATTAGCTTAAAGGTGTTGATGGTCATTGCTTTATGTCTTAGATTAGCGACCATTGGTTATGGCACCAGAGGATGTGTCACATGAATTTTGATAATTTGGTAAGAATCAGTTCAGTTCATGCAATGAGAGACCTACCAGGAATCACAAATCCTATCAATGTTGTTTGTGAAAGTTGTCAATTTGGAAAACAAACAAGGAGAAGTTTCAAGGGAAAGGAACAATCTGTTGTCAGACTACTCGAGTTAGTACATATAGATCTTTGTGGTCCTACAAGGGTGATAAGTCTACAAGGTGACATGTGCTTTATGCTTTTGAATGATGATTATTCTAGAACTACATGGGTTAATTTTCTTAGAGAAAAATATAATGCACTAGAAAATTTCAAGGCATTTAAAGTTATGGTTGAGAATGAAATGGATCTGAAAATTAAATTTTTGAGGTTTAACAGAGGTGGTGAATTCACCTCCAATGAGTTTAACATGTTTTGTGAAGTTCATGGAATAAAGATGCATTTGTCTACTGCTAGGACTCCTCGGAAAAATAGATTTGTTGAAAGTTAAAGCAGGACTATTCAAGAAGCTACTAGGACTATGATGAAAGAGAAAAATCTATCGAAAGTCTACTAGAGAGAAGAAATTCATCCTACTATTTACATACTTAACAGATTTCAAGCTAAAGCTAACAACACAAAGACTCCCTATGAGTTATGATATGGAAGGATTCCTACTGTGAAGTACTTTAGAGTATTGGAAGAAAATGCTATATCAAAAGAAAAGAAGAGAACTTAGGAAAGTCTGATGCAAGGTCTGATGAAGGTATCTTCCTTGGATATTCTACTAGAAGCAAAGCTTACAGATGGTACAACAAAAGGTTGAGAATTTTTTTTGAAAGTGCAAATGTTAAGGTTGATGAAAACTTGCAAAATTCAATTGCAATGGGTGTATATGTGTTAGATGGACTTGATTGGAGAGAAGAAGAAGAAAAGTCTGATGGAAAAGAAATGCATAATGAAGAGGAAGAAGTTATAGAGAAGACCCCTAAAACCCCTAAGTATGTGTAGAAGAATCATTCTAAAGAACAAATCATTGGAGACAAGAAAAAAGGTGTATTGAAAAGAAGCAGAGTTGCTAAAGTAAAGGTAAATCTATGTTTACTTTCTAAATTTGAACCTAAAATAGTGAGTGAAGAATGCAAAGATGAACATTGGATGAAGGAAATGGAAAAAGAACTTATGGAAATAGAGAAAAAATAGATTTTGGAATTGGTTCCTAGATTGGAAAACAAGAATATAATTGGAACTAAATGAGTATTCAGAAACAAGTTGAATGAGAATGGAGAAGTGTTAAGAAATAAAACAAGACTTGTGTAAGGGTTACTCACAAGTGGAAGGAATATAATTTGAGGAGAAATTTTCTCTTGTGGCAAAGATGGAAGATATTAGGATTTTTTTTGCATTTGTAGCACATAACCTGACTTTAAAGTTTATCAGATGGATGTGAAATTTGATTTTTTGAACACAGAATTAGAAGAAGAGGTTTGCATGGAACAACCAGAAGTATTTTAGTTGTTAGATCTACTGAATATGGTATGTAAATTGAAGAATTCACTATGTGGATTGAAGCAAGCTCCCAAAGCTTGTTATGTAAGATTGGATAGATATTTGATACAACAAGGATTCAGTAAAGGAACTATAGATAGTAATCTTTACTTCAAAATTGAGGAAGACAAGATCTTGATAGTTATTGTATATGTGGATAACATTATCTTTAGAGGAAATGAAGCTATGTGTAAGAAATTTTCTGAAGAGATGCAAAATGAATTTGAGATGTCAAAGTTAGGGGTTATTAACCCTCCTTCATTGAACTAGATGCATATGGAGATGCATCCGTCCAATGGATCTATGGATCTATCTCTTTTCCGGATTGATGCTGGTGGCTACCTCTTAGGGGGAGTAGGTAGTGTAATGTGTTTCCATTGAGTTGCTGATTTGATTGGGTGTAATCCTAAGGGGATCATTCAGTGCAAGTGTCTTGGTTTAGTGTCAAAGGTGAAAACAATACAAAAAATTTAGTCCTTTTCCATTAATGTAAAAAGGGGTGAGAGAATCATGTGAAAAAGCTCATCTACTCAAGGGGAGAGAGAATCATATGAAAAAGTGCAAGGTATCAATGGAGAAAGTTTTGTATGTTGTCTAATCATTATTGTCAAAAGGAGAGATAAATCATATAAGGGGGAATGAGTGCATGAATGTTGTGTAGGCTATATAATATGAAAAGAGGAGAGAGTGTGTATGTTGTCTTTGATGGTTTTTCACATCTTGTGTTGCCATCAATGACAAAGAGGGAGATTGTTGCAAGTATGAAGTCATTTTCATTGATGTCAATAGGAAGGCTATAGGCTAGTGTTGTCATTGATGTCAACTATTTGTTAAGGAAGTTTTTTTCATGTCAAGGATATTGAGAAAATTATGAGAAAGAGGAAAATAGGTCGTTGCAAGTTGTGCATGTGTAGTTGAGATATTGAGGAAGTATTGCGATTACATGGAGCTATATTTTTGTTGTAGTATCTCAAGATGAGTTGGAATGAAGTAATGAGTTGAGAAGATGTCTTTGGTACTTGATTTCCAAGTTTTTTAGAGAAAATTTGATAGACATCGTAAATTGTGTTGTGCAAGTGTTCAAAATGTGCTCTAGTATTATGCTCTGTGTTTCTTCTATGTTGATGTTAATCCTATGTAGATATAGTATGTTGTTCAAGGTTGTTAGAGGTTGCTATATTCAAAATTTTGGTTTTTGGATCATTGTATAGTGTGATATATGTTCACCAGTGTGTGAACCATTTTTTCAATGATGCTTTTTGTGGCCTGGGAGAAATGTATTTTCTTCGTGTTTCTCCATTGTCTGGATTTAGGTTGTGTGGATTTGGGAAGTTCCTTATAATTCATGTATCTTTTTGTATTCAAGGTTTTACTTGATTTGGTGCAATTTAGAGTGAGTTTCATATGTCAATGTGCGAATAAGGTTATCAGTTGTTCTGAGTTGAAGTATTTGTATGATGCAAGCTTGGATGAATTGTTTGATGAATCTCAAGTAGTTTGTGGATTATTCTAGATTATGTTCAAGTGATTTTTTTTGTCCAAATTTTTGGATTGATTTAAGGAAGTGTGTAATTAATTATTATGGTTTTTAGCATGAGTATTGGTCAACCTTGTGTTGAAACTACATGTGAGGCTTGTGAAAGCATGTTGAGGTGTGTTTGGATTTATTTGGGTCATAATTAATGATTTATGTAGGTCACCTTTGTTCCTATCCACCACGTGAATATTTAGGTGTTGACCTAATTTGAATTTATGAGTGTAACAGATATTGTCTGACATTGGATAAGGCTTTCAAGGTTGAGGTTAATAGAAATGTGTAATGTTGATGTGATATGAAAGAGAGAGAAGCAAGATAGATGTAAGATTAATGTGAGTGATGTGAATTTGAGCAAAGCAATGTGAATTTCAATGTTAGGGTTCCCGAAGGTAGTGAGCTGAAGGTATTCGAAATCTTTCATGCAAGAATGTGAAAGTGTTGGAAATTTGTGGTGGATTCCTTGTTGCATTGAGAAATTTTTATCTATGTAACTTTTCTCTTCTATCTTCTTGTTCTTTGTGTGGTAGTGAGCCCTAGTTGTGAGACTTTTTGGACAATGTGTCCTATTTTGGCAATGATCCCTTTTGTACCGATTTTTCTATTACTTATATTATGAGCTAATCGTCACCGTGGTTTTTACCTCATCTGGTTTTCCACATAAATATGATGTTCTATTGTGTATGGTGTTTTGATTTTAGTTTTTTTTATATGCATTAATAAGGGTTTATTGAATGCATACTATTGAGGGTTTTTATTTTTTAATTTGCTACAATTAATTCACCCCCCTCTCAGTTGTCTTGTTCATTCAACAACATATTGATCTTTATCTCATATCTTTGTGCTATAGCCTCAACACCTCTTTTTTGGTGGGGGATAAAAGATGTTCATTAAAGCTACCCCTAAGCCATAACTCTTGGCTTAGTTTCCAGAGGAAACATCTACACAAGAGGATGGTACAGATGATCCTTTTTTCATTTGTCTCTCCCTTCTCTCTCCAAATATTTTCCATTTCCTTCTTTACTTCAACTTCATCAACCTTTTTGACTTGTTCATTCCTCTTTATTGGATTATCCTTCCTTGTGTTTTTGCTTCTGCAAAACTTAGCAATATGTCCAAGTCTACTACAATTGTGACATACATCATTCTTTGGAACAATATTCCTTCCATTCATCCTAGATCTGCATTGATTAGATTTGTGTCCAAATCCATAGCATGTATAATAGTAAGCATTGAAAGATTGAATCATTCTTCCATTGTTATATGCATTCATCATTCGAATTATGCATTCATTTTCTCTATGTCCAGATTTTTTGCATGTAAAGCATTGACCAGTAAAGGATGAAACATTCTGATTCATTATGTTTCTACATTCCATTGCTCTATGTCCAAATTTATTGCAAGAGTAACAAAAACCATTGAACGATGGGTACCTTTGAGCATTTGGTTTTTTTTTCCAGAGGTCTTCTAGCTACATTTCTTTAATTCTGGATCTTGCCATTGTTCTTCTTGTCTTTAGTCTTCTCTAGTTCATTGATCTTATTTTCTGCATTAGGTGTCTGATCTTCTTTTGAGCTTTCACCTTTTTCAAATTCTAAACTATCTTTGTTTTTGGATGATTTCTAACCTACAATCAACTCATCAAGCATTGTAGAACTCACCTTGAATTTATCTTCATGAATTCTTGCTTTCTCTAGATCTGATCTTAGGTTAACTGCTTCTTTTTCAAGCCTTATGCATTCATTAGATTTTATTTTCACCATTGCATTCATGAAATTTTTAATACTTTTATTTTCTTCAACTTTTACTTTTGGTCCAATTATGTTTTCATTTGATTGTTTCAACTACTCATTGAATTCGTTATTCCTTTCTCTAAAATTCTTGATTTTCTCTCCTAATTTTTTGATGCATTCATTTTCTTCTTTGACATTTTCTTTTAGATCTTTGCTTTCACCTTCAATATTTTCAAGATATTCAAGAGCAACTTTGAGTTCTCCATATTTGTCAAGCATGCAATCTTCTTCTATGAAATAAAAAGTAGGAATCTCTTCTAGAGGGATAGGGAATTTCCTATTATCCATGTATTCAATCTACAAGATCTTCCCAGAGCAGTTAAGCTCCTTCCAAGGAACCAAGATTTGATACCAATTGTTGAACACCCAAAATATTGAGAGGGGGATGAATCAATATTCTCTTAAACCATCCAAATATTAAACATCCATTCACTGATTCATATTCAACTATAGTAAGGAAACAAAGTATGAAAACATCCACAACATCACATAACACGTGAATGTCATGATTTTTATGTAAGAAAACCAAAATGATAAAAACCACGATGAGGGTTCTAGCTCACAATATATTATAACCAGTTATAGTATATTACAAAAATGCTCACTATAGGTGGACTCATTGTCTAAGCAGACTCACTGTCCACAAAGAAAAAGATAGAAGAAAGATGGTGGCTCATAACCAATTTTAAACTATTATAAATGCATCTACAATATGTAGGAATATAGTTCTAATGAAGCAGAATAATAATCTTCACATTGATTCTGATTCAACTCTCTCCAATTCTCTTCATTTGCAAAACTTAGATCTTCAACTTCACATTGCTATGCTCAAATTCACATGAAACACAATATATGTCACATCTATCACTTCCTCTATATCAAAACACTAAAAAAAATCTAGCATAAATATCGACATAAACTATAACATCAATTAGGTCGACCTAATTAGATGTAACACCAAAATGTAACTTGTCACCTTCAAAACTTGTCATCCATAACACATGTCGCAATTCAAATCTCTGAACACCTTAAGATAGGTTGTGATGGAGCTAAAATGGATCCCACATAAGATAGAAATACATATTTACCCTTTGTATGCCTTCAAACATATTAGGTTAGCTTCACATAAGAACTAAAAGTGATGAGGGCTACACCGCCCAAATGCCACACAAAACACAATAACGAATAACAACACAAAAAATGCAAGATAGAAAACAACCAACTTTGAATTATTTTCCAAAAATGAAATTAAAGATTTAGAAATTATAGAACTACAACCTCATGGGCTTGATTCATTACATCCAAATCAACTCTAAAAATAAAATCTATTATTCAAAGCCACAATCTGCACTAATGGAGCCCCCTTCTACAACCTTCACTTAACCCTTTTATTTTACTAATAACCACCCTAGAATGTTCTAGAAAGTGTAACTTTCCCTTTTTTTTGCTGCCAAAAGTTCCACCATTTGATTTATTTCCTAGGAAGATATTTTAATGAAATTCACTTTTCTGTGGGGCGGGTTTGCAGGGCCATAAATTTTTATTCGGGTGTTTGATTATCTATTATAACATATTGTTGGAAATCTCTCAAAGATATCTATAATTCCAAAACCATCAAAGATCATTTCGTCCACTTTTCATGTTATTTCGGGGACTCTAAGGTTTTTAAATTTGAATTTGAAGCTGCATTGGAGAAATTTCTTGGGACAAAGACTTTAATATCTCCCAAACCGTACAAGATATTGAGACAATTCTTCCGCCATCGGAAATATTTTTTAGTTTCACTCCTTGGGGTAAATTTTTAGGTCCATATGAGCCTATTTAGGTAACTTACTAAAAATAGTAAGCAACCACTTTTTACCTTTTTCTGACTTTTGGTTGTCTTAAACCCCTTAAGTGCCATCATGGGACTCCAAACAACTAAATAAAATAAGGAAAAACATTTTTTTGGGTGATGCAAGATTGCCCCTACACCACTGGATGCTCTTGCATCAAAAAGCAAAACCCTTCATCTGTGTATCCACGTCCTGACACTATAGTTAGGGTAAAAATTTAGTGAAAATGCATAAAAAAATTATAATGAAACCCTAACAAGCATAATGAAGGACAAGATAGTTAACATGAAAATAAAAATAATAAATTCAAATGCAAACCAATCTCCATGCTAAACATGATTGATCTCCATTAATCTTCCCAGCCTCACATGAGAATGAAAGATTTCAAAGGATTGTTGATGGAGGAATGTTGGTTGCTCACTGTTATAGTAGCATAACATTAAGATGAATATGATAGATGCAAATAGATAAATGAAAGATGATGGATGGAAGATAGTAGAGATAATTCGACAGAGTAAGGGTACTAGAAACCTCATCCATGCAAATGGCTTGGTTGTGGGTTAATTTATTAGTGAATATGGGAGGATGAAGGGATAAAAATTTCCTTTTTATGAGTGGTAGTGAAATTAGAAAGTTGATTGTGCAACTTGGGAGAAGAAATGGAAGGCGGATCTATTGCAAGTATGGGTTAGTCTGGTGGTGTTGTCATTGATGTTGTCATTGATGTCAACATTGTTCAATATGTGCAAATTGTACATGTATAGTTGTGATGCTGATGGGATGTTGTGAGTACATGGAGCTATCTTATATGGCTACAGATGTGTTGTGTTGATGAGTTTCCAAGTGCTTTTGAGAAAATTAATAAAGAAAAGTTAGAGTGATGAAAGTGTTCAGATTGTGCTCTTGTATTTGCTTCATGTTTCTCTTGTGTTGATCCTATGCATGTGTGGTTCTAAAGTTTTCTTTACAGTGACCTGATAGTGATGTATTCTGAGTTTCAGTTTCTGGTGAGATGGTATGCGGAAGTTGTGTCCATCGGTATGTGTGTTCTATCGGTAGAGTTGATCTTCTATGGACTGGGAGAAATATTTTTGCTCTGAAATCCTCCACTATTTTTTAGATCTTGTAGATCCAGGATATGTTTTGTGAAGGTCTTTTCTATGCTTTGGTGAAGAAGGTTGAAATTTGGTAATCTAGAAGTCATGTTTCTATATTCCAGTATAGGTTTGCATAGTTCAGATGATTTGGTGAAAAGTATTCTGTGTATGAAGTATATTCTTTTGTTGCAGACGTATCTAAAGAAGTCTGAGATGAAGTCTCATGAATAATGAAGCGTGTTGGGGTGTTCACATGTCATCTTCTTGTTGGGAAGTTGAACCATATATTTTTGGTTTCTATGGACTTCTCTAGCTCTTCTAGGGTTTTCACCTAAAAGGAGAGAGCTTAGGCCAAAAATGCTAAGGGTTCATTCAAATTATGCTATATGAGATGTTGTCTAGGCTAAATGAAGTAAAATAAATGCAATTAAGTGATTTATATGAATGATTATGAATGCAAGACTAAGATTTAAACTATGTTGGAAAACACACTATGATATGCAAATAATGAACTAAGATGAAATCATGTAGAACAAAAAGAAATGGGATGAATCAAAGTGCACGTGGGAAAGATTTGAGGAATATGGAATGTTGTGAATGCTGTCTAAAGTTACAAAAAATCAACAGTGGGACTCATTCACCTAGGGTGGCAAATTAGTCCTGCTACTAGTGAAAAAGTGTCGGAAACAAATTTCTAATTGTTGGGATCCAAAATCTGACAAAATTCAGATTTTCAATCTTAAGGTGGGACTCATTCACCACTGGTGGTGAATCAATCCTCTCCCAAAATTTTGAGAAATTAGGAGACAAATTTGCAACACCAGAATTAGAAAAGTTTGCTTGTTGGGTTGTCGAAGTCAATTCTGCAGGAAACAGACAGAAAACCTTCTTCAAGCTTGAAATATGATTGATTTGACTTGAAGCACCTAGTTGAATTGTTGAACAATCCTTAATCACCTAAATTCTTGTACAATATCCATACAAAGGTCTGCAAACACACATGCAAGAGGGGAAAAATGGTTGAGGGTTAGAAAATAGGGGTTTTCCTTGGTCAAAAGCCACTTTGGTAATCAAACCCTTAATGAAATAATGAAATGCAAGAGAATGATAAACTAACAACATGCAAATGCTATCAACTTACCAAACCCTTGATGATGCAAATCTGAAGTAGTGTCAATGGATGCTCCAAAATGCTTGAATGCTTGAGATTGCTTGAATAGGATTTGTGAATGTTGTAGGATGAACACTTGAATGAATAGGATGTAAAATGAGGTGAAAATCACTTATTTATATAATTTTGTGCCTTAGTAACCTGTTCATACCTCATCACAAGCTGACATCAAGTGTTTTTAAATAAAAACCCGAAAGGAAATTTTAAAATTTTAAAATTTGGAGCCAAGGGGGACTCATTCACTGCCCATGGTGAATGGGTCCCACCTAGCACCTAAAAAATGGGTGTCGAGAATTATCTTGTATTTAGTGTTGTTTATCAGGCTTACTTTTAAAAATACACTTAATTAAAGCATATGAGGGCATAAAAGGGTCAAATAAAGCATAATAAAGGGATAAATAATGAAGTGCCTAGAAAAGCATGAAATATTGTTACAAGACTTTACAACACTTCAAAATAGGAATTTTTTAATCATGAAAAGGTGATTTTTAGGTAAATTGTAATGGATAGAGTCTAGAAGAGTGTAGAAATTTCTTACAACACTTCACAACACCTTCACAAGACATCATTATTTGAATTTTAGTACCTAAATATGCATGTTCAATCCATGTTACATCATAAAATCATAGAAAAATAAACCAGACATTATGAATCAAGGCCTAAAAGACCATGAAAATGACAAGGGTTTATTTTTCTATGGTGCATTTAGCCCCCACTTGAGTGAGAGGATGAGCTTGCTTCAAACTCACACTAAAGTAGCCATGAACATTGAGAGGAGGGTTCAAATGTAATTACATTAGCAAGATGGAATGAAAATGATCAAGCCCCCAGGATGAAGATACCATGACAAACTAAGCATAAGAATAAAGGAACACACAAGTGTTGAGAATCAGATGAAGCTTCGATCATCTATCCAACTAGTTGTGTATTAGATCTAGGATAAAAGAGAATGTATACTCACTCTGGGGCGACAGAACTTAGGATGGTCCACCAAGTGAGAAGACCCAAGTATACTCACTCTAGGGCCATGGAACTTCTAATCATCCACGGGGTGAGAAATCCCAAAAGGTAAGATACATACACTAGTTGGTATGCACTCACAAACACAAAGGTGGCGATGGGGAAAAGTCATGCCGCTAGGTTGGCTTCCCACTCAACCATATCAAAGTTATACCTCCTAATAACTTTAACAAGGTTTCACAAAGGAAAAATAAATCTTGGTTCATGCTCCATGAGACAAGAAAAGCTCCGTATGCTTATAACTCATGAACAAAAAGCAAGGTACCACAGGCATGCAAGTTGCATTATGTAAGGTGGCAGAAATACAAAAATGTAAAATGTAAAATGTAAAAGATGTTCAAAGGAGTCTTGTTAAGTTCATGTAAGGTTAGTCACTTAGGGAACATTGTGTTTAATTCCTCCAAGAGAGGACCAATCAAATAATAGTATATTCACAACTTAGGGGATGCAGTGCATCGCATCAGGCCACCAAGAGGAATGTAATATGCTAAGATAGATCAAACTTATGAAGAAAATCACACCTAATGTCATCCAAAAAGTGACGAACACATCATATGAATGACAAGGCTACACTAGGAACCAAGAATGAAAATGAATTATGGTAATGTATGCCCCCAACTTTAAAGGAATTGCTACACATCGTTTTGTGAGCAATTACTTTAAAGTAGCAAAGGGAAAAAATGCAAAAGGAAAACAAGACATGAGAGCCAACTTGGAAAGCCCTATGCCAAGTCATATGTTTCAAAGTTAGGTTGCATCATGTCATGGAAAATGGAAAAAAAAAAAGAAAAGGAGTTTCCCCCCAAAAAAGAGCACACCAAACACATAAGGGATCTATGGATTTGGGGTCAGTATGTTCATTGCTGCAATGTAAGGAACTCAGAACTGTCATCATTCCCCAAAGCACATAGAACTAGAAGAATGACACAAAGAGAGAAAAAAACAAAAGAAAAAGAAAGTCTATTTTGGGTCAACATGGAAGAGACATTGCAGTCTCAACACTTTGCATCATCCCAAAAAGGTAAGAACAAGCGAAAAAGAAAGAAAACGAAAAGGAGAAAGAAAAGGAAAAATATTTTGGGTCAACATGAAGGAGACATTTCAGTTTCAATTCCTTGTGTCATCCCCAAAAGGAAAACACAAAACAAAAGAAGACAAGGACCTTTTGGGTCAACATGAAAGAGACGTAGGGTGTCTCTACGCTTTGCATCATCCCCAAAAGGAGAAAACAAAAAAAAAGTGAAAAAAGACAATGCATGACAAATAGAAGAAGAGAGGTACAAATAGAAGAAGTGTACAAAGAGAGGGGAAACATCAAACACACGTTATGGGGGAACACGATACACACAAGAAAGGGAAACAAAAAGGAAAAAGTAATGCAAATGTAAGTCAACCATTAAATAAGTTACTGGTTTCTCAATCTTAAATGGTTAAGTGGAAAAGGAATAACATAGTTAAGAGACCAATGTAAATGCATTACAAGGACAAGTCTAGCAATTTCTTGCCCCCACAAAGTGTAAAGAAAAGAATGAGCTGAGGTTACTGATGGGAAAGGATCATGTGATAGTGAGAATAAAGAATTCTACAACTATGGCATGATGAATGGTTTTTATTGTTTTAAGGTATGATGGGGAAACAATCGGCATCAGTGAAGTGATACTTATCCAGTATGTCCTTCAATGTTTGAAATTCTTCTATTCGATGACCAAGGATGTGATGATATTTGCAAAATGGTATGTTAGAATATTTAGGGCGAATAACCAACCTATTCATAGGTGGTAAAAGTATGAGACCTTTTTTAAAACTAGTTGTAGTCTCCTTTCACATTAGGGTGGAGGATATGTAGGAAACTTGAGTTTCTTTAGTTTGTAAGGTCATTTTCTTTTGCTAGACTCTCCTTGTTCATGAATAGGAGGAAGAGGAACCATGGGAATCCTATCATCCTTGTCATTAGAAGTGGGTAATGGTTGTTCACGTGGAAGGAGAATGTTCAAGTCAGGAGGAGCATCCAAGATCACTGTACCAGCATCCCGAAGTCTCCTAGGTTGAAAAGGAGTCTATCGGGATGAAAAGGATCTTGATATCCTAATCCTATTGTGTGTGCATCAGTTGACTATTGTTCAAGAAGGTGATGAATTTCATGTTCATGTTTTGTGTCGCAACCTTGTTTACTTAAAATAGTAAATCCTTTACCATATGTTTCTTCAAGGTTTATGGGAGTGTGTGTGACTTTGTGATCGTAAGATGGTTGTGAGTGTGTTTGTTTATAGGAACTAGGTCCACTTGAAGGAGGAACCTTAGGTCCTTCATTGATTTCAGGATGTAAATATTCAAAGTGATCAGGAGGTGCAATAGTAGGAGGATATTGTGACTTCATGGAAAGATAAAAGGTTGTAGTGGCTTCGAGGTGATCAAGGCATTCATTTTAGAACTTGTTCATGCTATCATCATCTTCTCCAATGATGTCTACATCACAAGGAGGACAATCATAAGGAGTTGAAGGAGCATGAGGCTATTCAAGGTCATTAGGGTCATAGCCAAAGGCACAATTGGACATGTCTACCAATGATTTTAATGAGTTCCAAAACTTATTAAAACAAAATATCATGATGTAAGTAAAATAAGATGCAATAAATGATTAAAAATAGAGAGTCTAGAAATGAAAATAGAATGCAAGAATAGGAAACTGTAATGTAGGAAGATGCCAGAAAAATGCCAGAAATGATGTTTAAAAAGTGCAGAGGGACTAATTCACCCAAAGTGGAAAATGAGTCCTAGTATGATATTTTTTTGTGTTTTTCAGAAATTTTAAAATGAATCTAATGCTTTTCAGAATTCCATTAAGGATGTAGAATGCAATTTTTCAATTTTTTCAATGATATGCAATGCAAAATGAAATCTAACCAAGCTTTCACTAATGCAATATGAGAAATCCTAGAATGTAAAAACAAAAAAATGTCCTAATTGAATGTTGATGCAAATATAATCTAGGATGCAATATGAGAATGAAATCAGAAATGCAAAGTTCTCAAAATGAAGGTTCACCAAAATGAACTGTAGATTTTTGGTTCCTATGGACTTATCTAGCTCTTCTAGGGTATTTCACCTAAAAGGAGAGAGCTTAGGCCAAAAATGCTAAGGGTTCATTCAAATTATACTATATGAGATAATGTCTAAGCTAAATGAAGTAAACTAAATGCAATTAAGTGATTTATATGAATGATTATGAATGCAAGACTAAGATTTAAACTATGCTTGAAAACACATTATGATATGCAAATAATGAACTAAAAGATACAATAATGCAGAACATAAAGAAATGGGATGAATTAGAGTGCACCTGGGCAGGATTTGAGGAATCTAGAATGTTGTGAATGCTATCAGAAGTTACAAAAAACCAACAATGGGACTCATTTGTCCAGGGTGGCGAATTAGTCCTGCTACTAGTAAAAAAGTGTTGAAATAGATTTTTGACTGTTGGGATCCAGAATCTGACAAAATTTAGATTTTCAATCTTAAGGTGGGACTCATTCACCATTGGTGGAAAATCAATCCTATCCTAAAATTATGAGAAATTAGGAGACAAATTTGCAACACTAGATTTGGAAAATTCTGCTTGTTGGGTTGTCGAAGTCAATTCTGCATGAAACGAATAGAAAACCTTCTTCAAGCTTGAAATATGATTGGTTTTACTTGAAGCACCTAGTTGACTTGTTGGTCAATCTTCAATCACCTAAATGCTTGTAAAATCTCTATACAAAGGTTTGCAAACACACATGCAAGAGGGGGAAAATGGTTGAGGGTTAGCAATTAGGGTTTTGCCTTGGTCAAACCCCACTTTGGTAATTAAACCCTTAATGAAATGATGAAATGTAAGAGAATGATAAACTAACAACATGCAAATTCCATCAACTTACCAAACCCTTGATGATGAAAATATGAAGTAGTGTCAATGGATGCTCCAAAATGCTTGAATAGTGCTTGATAAGATGTTGTAAGATGCTTGAATGCTTGAGATTGCTTGAATAGGATTTGTGAATGTTGGAGGATGAATACTTGAATGAATGGGATGTAAAATGAGGTGAAAATCACTTATTTATACAATCTTGTGCCTTAGTAACCCATTCATACCTCATCACAGGCTGACATCAAGTGTTTTTGAATAAAAACGTGAAAGGGAATTTACAATTTTTTGAATTTGGAGCCAAGGGGGACTCATTCACACCCATGGCGAATGGGTCCCACCTAGGACCTGAAAATGGGTATTGGGAATTATCTTGTATTTAATGTTGTTTTTTGGGCTTACATTAAAAAATACACTTAATTATAGCATATGAGGGCATAAGATGGTCAAATAAAGCATAAGAAATGGGTAAATAATGATTTTGTGCTTAGAAAAGCATGAAATCTTGTTACAATAATTTATAGAACTTCAAAATAGGACTTGTTTAATCATGAAAAAGTGATTTTTAGGTAAATTTTAATGAATATAGTCTAGAAGAGTGTAGAAATGTCTTACAACACTTCACAACACCTTCACAAGAAGTCATTATTTAAATTTTAGTACCTAAATATGCATGTTCAAGCCATGTTACATCATAAAATTAGAGAAAAATAGACCAAACATTATGAAGCAAGGCCTAAAAGACCATGAAAATGACAAGGGTCCAATTTTCTATGGTGCAAAAGCATGTGCATCAATGTTCTTTTGTGTTTTCATTAGGTTTGGCTGACCTGGGGTTTACACTTCATTCGAAGAATAAAATTTAATTGAGGAAGCATGTAGAAGTTTCAAGAAAATAATTTTATTGGTCCACTCTTATTCCTTTCCACCACGAGAATTTTGAGTTGCCGACCTAATTTGAATTTATGAAATGTGTTATTTTGTGGTCGAACTTAGTAAATGCTTCTAAGGTTGAGAATGGTATAAAAGCAAGTTGAATTGTGAAGAGTTGTATGACAGTGTGATGCAAATTGATGAAAGTGAGCCACAAATCATAAGAGAAGAACTGTGTGAGTGAGTTGTGATAGCAGTTTTTAGTGTGTTGAAGGTAGTGAGTTGAAGGTTTATGTAATCCTATGAATGTACTTTAATTGTAGTGGTGGATCTTTTGTTCTCTTTTGTATCTGTAGGAAGTGAGCCTCCCTATTAGACAATGAGTCCTTTTTGTAGGTAGTGAGCCTTTGTATTTGGACAGTGAGTCCTTTGTAGGCAATGAGCCTTTATATTTGGATAGTACAGTGATCCTTTGCATTCAGTTTTATAATCTTTATATTGTGAGTTAACTCTCACCATGGTTTTTCCCTTATTGAGTTTTCCATGTAAAAATCCGGTGTTCATTTTGTTGATTTACTTATTGTTATTTTTGTTTCATGTCATATTTAATAATAGAATATTGTGGTTGAAGAATTGATAAGTGAAAGTTTTCAAGTTTGAACTTGTTTGACAACTGATTTACCCCCCCTCTTAGTTTTCCTGTGCCTATTTAACAATTGGTATAAGAGCTTTTGGTTCCTTGTGTAGAGCTTAACCACTTAAGGAAGATCTGATGGTGCACAAGTTGGCGATCCCTATGTTTGATGGAACTGACTACAATGATTGGAAGGGACAGATGAGAGGATATATTATCTCTCCTGGTTTCAAGACCTGGAAGGTAGTTGAGAATAAGTATACACTTTCATCTGGTGGTGTCAATTTCGTAGTCTAGATCTCTACTTATGAAGAAAATGAGAAGGAAAAGTATGCGATTTGCAGTGGTTTATCTAAAAATGAGCGAGTTAAGGTTGATTCTCTAGATACTGCATGTGAATTTTGGAGGAAGTTGGAAGACATTTATGACGGAAATGAAAAGGCAAAATTGACAAAGAGGTTGGTGGCAAATCATAGATTTGTGAACCTAAAGATGGAATATGGTGAAGAATTTATAAGTTTCTTTCAGAGAGTTGAACTAGCAGCAAATGAAGTTAGAAATCAAGGAAGAAAAATATCAAATGAAGATATAATCGAGAAGATATTGATCACTTTACCAGAATGCTACAACGAAAAGATCTTTGTTATTGAAGAAATGTATGATCCTAAGAAGTACGCTTTGTAAGAGTTGTTCGGAACCTTGCAAGCATTCGAGATAAGGAAGTTTTAGAAAGACAACAAGAAAAAAGAGAAGACAAACAACATTTAAGGCTTTGAATATTGAAGAACCGGATAGCGATGATGAAGAGTTGGAAGAAAACTTCACTAGGAAATTGAAGAAAGGCACCAAAAATTATAAAGGTATGTTACCCTTTAAATGTTTCAGTTGCGGTAACATTGGTCATTATGCTTCGAGATGTTTGAATAGGGATACACATAAAAAGAACAAGGATTATAAGGATAAGGATAGGAAGGATAAGAAGTATAAGAAGTATAAGAAGTTGTACTATGTTAAGGAAGAGGTGGGTATTTCTAATGATGAATCTAAAAATGAGGTTCATGATAGTGAATGCTTATTCTCAGCTTTGGAAAATAAATCTGTATCCACTAACTTTGGAAAATGTGTAAGTAAGAAGGCTTCAGAGGTTAAGAAGAATATGATGGAAGGTACTTTGGTTACTGCTTTTCATGAAAGACAAGATGAAGACTACTGGGTAATTGGCAGTTGTTGGTGTTGTCAATTAGATTGCACCTAGACTCTTGAATGATTAAATTCAGCAATCTGTTGAAACATGGGAACTATCTTCAGGCTGTGGGTATTCCTATGGCAAAGATAGACCTCTAGATTCTAGGCTGGTTCCTATATGATGATCAATTAGGTACTTGAATGATTTTTTCTGAGAAAAGGGTAAGAGGGATTGAACTAAATGCATGAACTAAAATTAAAACCTCGGTGATGCACCTAAATGATATTTATGAGAATATTGATTGACAATTGATTATTATGGAATCTATTTTCACAACTCAAATTGGGAAATCTAATTACATAAGTGTTTCATAGAAGGCCTGATAATCCATTCTTAATGAAGGAAAATGATATTTTCACAACCTAAAGGAGAGGATAAATTAACAGCACAACTTATGATCTGTAATTAAAATTGCTTTTTTTGTGTACATGTATTCATGAACGTGATAGGAATTTGAAGGCTTTGAAATCAAACACATTAAATTTGCATCTTAAACATTTAATAAATACAAAACTCCTGAATCTACGAAGGCTAATACTGAATAGCCATAATGAAAAGAAGGAAACTCTACAAAAATGATAACATGTAAAGCTGTAAAACTGTATTAAATCTAAAATTTTGAGTTACAAGATATTTCTCTTTGCAGAATGCAAAGGCTGAAAAACAAGAACTAGAGGAAAAAGATAAACTTTTTCCAATATATACAATGAGATGCAACTCCAAAGTGCATGAAAGATGAAACTGAAAGTCAATTTTAGTATAGAAATGATAAATCCAAGGAAAATCCGTGAGCAAAAGGAAAAATCCTTGAAAAGAAGGCTCAAACTCATGCAAAAATGACTAAACTCAGTCTCAAACTCGCAGTCACAATGCGTATAACTGATCTGTAACTCAAACTGAACTAGAAATCTGAGGATGTGGCCCAAAACATGCAAAATCCACCTTGCTTTAATCAACTCGCCCATGATAACTGAAACTCCATTTTTGCATGAATATCAATCATCAAAACTGGTGTTGGAACTGAACTTGAGGCTCACTATCAATTCCACATATGCATGAGCGAAATTTGTTTTAGTATTTTTCCCATTTTTACAATAGTTGATTTAAAAGATTATTGAAAAACAATTAATAAAATTGCATTTAATAACTTCCAAATACAACTTTACAATAGAACAAGGGGAAAAATAATAAAGTATATGTCTTGAATAAAGTCTACCCCTTATGCATATTGGCCGACCACTTAGCATTATTGGTATTAGGCATCATGACTTAAAGTCAAGGCCACGGGGAATAAAAGACATCATGATTTAGTTTTAAAAAAATTCAAAAATACCATCGAGCCTTCATGCAAAAAAAAATAGGGATAAGGAACCCTAATCACTTGTCATTATTCACTTGTCGATGCAAAGAGACTGTGAGGCTGTTTGCTGTGGCTGCCATACAGAGACTATGGTAGGGATTCAAATCATCACCATTTTCTGCTGCTTTTGATGACCTTTTGAAAGATTCTGAACAAAAAAGGTAAGATGAAGTTTATTCTATCATAAATCTGAGTCCTTTCAAGCATTTTATTGCATTTTTGGGCCTCAATGTTGCAGCTGTGCATAATCTCTGACATACTTTATTCATTTGTTCCTGTATCCTTTGGATGCCATGGCCTCTTTGTGATTTATCCTCAGTTATGGCCACCATATGAAGAGCTTGAACCTTTTGTGTATATATCTGTTGTTGTGCAAGCCTGACTTATGAACATTAAAGCTCAAAGAGAACTCATTCGCAACTTATTATTTCTCCAACAGGCATATAATATGGTGAGTTTTCATTTTTCTTTGTTTCCTTCTTAGAACACAAGCTTTTGGAAGCTTTTCTCCTATGCATAAAGTGTGTTGATAGATCTTTTATAAATAAAATAAAAACTCGAGGCCGCCATGAAATCTATGTATGTTGATCTTTCTCCATATGTTGTTTGTCATTACTGGCCACGACTATCTCCATGTTTTCTTGTTGATTTCTGCATTTTGCTACATGACCAGAGGTGCCATATAATCCTGGTTTAGAACTTTGAAACAGACAAACAAAAACTCTACATTTTTCATTTGCATTTTGAATATGGCTTTAACAATCCATTTGGGTACTTGTGATTTGTTGCATTCTACATTTTTAGAGGAAACCCTCACATGGGTAAATTGTGATGACAATAAATCTATTTTTTTTCACTAAAACCCCATTTTTTAAAGTAGAGACCATTGTATTTTTGTTGAAAACAGTGACAAATCTGCATTCTGAAAACTGGGTTTCCACATCATAGTAGAATACAAATATTTTCAATTTAGCAGAAGCTTTGAACACCATGATTTGTACCCCCACCTTTATTGCTATCTCATTTTGTCTCAGGCTTCCTGTTGTCCTTCATTTCTATAGTGAGATTTGTGTATCTGGATATTGATAAATCATAGTATGATGTGATTATACCTTATCTTTTTGTATGTACCACTGTGATATGAGAGGATGAGATGATTCTACATTTTCATAGTTCCTATGACTATTGTAAACCTTAGTAACTATCTTTTAATTCTAAATCTCATAAAAACAAAGGTTGTTGATAATATTACTCTTTTGAAATAATTGTCAATGGCTTGATTGTTCATCAAAAGTAACTCATGCCTTGTATATATGCATTTGTTCATTCATGAGCTCCTGCCAATGTTTAAGAGAAATAATAAAAATGCTCTCTTATTTGCTGAATATTATGGGCTCCTTTTATTGCTGATAGACTTGATCTATGAAAAGTTCCATTGATGCATTGTATCAACACAACATCGCTCATGACAGTAAATGCCTTCTTGACTTCTTGCTGATGTATTTGATGCTTTCATGTGGCAATGTCTTTCCTACAATCACATAGACTATCTCCTTGATGATAATGCTGAAACTGTACTGATCCTCCTAAATTTTCTGTAGAATGTGTATACCTTAAAGTTATGAAAAATAGTCCAATATTTGAGTACTATATTTCCCTTCAGTGTAAAGGATGCTCCATTTTCTCATGTAATTGCGAAAGAATGTAAAGTAGAGCTGAAACAAGATACCAATGAGATTGATGACATCTTAACATATTTAAATCATTCCTTTAGTATGATGAGCAATAAGATAATTACTCAATCTGTTTTACCATGCTATTAGACTGCTTGATGACAGTCCTAGATGATGACTATTTCTTTGATGCTTTAATAACTCTCATATACGAACGTTGAATGAGAGAAAACCTTATGATATGCCGGGGTCAACCCTTGTGGGAGCCTATTTTACTCCACATATCTGATAAGATGATCATGAACATGATGAACCTATTCTTGTACATTGAAATAAACAAGTTAGCAAAAATAAACGAAGTGAAAGCTTCAATTGAGTTTCGTATTCCTTGATTATCAGCCTTTGTAACTCAATCATCTGGTGAATGCTTGATTGAATGTAAATTACATTCCTATTGGTACCGTAGACATGAAGTAGAATTTAATTCATCATTTCTTAGAGTACACCTCTAACACCATCTTTTACAATTTTGTAGTTTCATGGAGTGTGGAAACGAGTCTGCTGCAGCTTGGAGATGCGATTCATCATCACAGGAAATGATGAATTGCTTCTCTTCTTTGTGTTTATGTTATCTTTAGTAGTGTAGCTTATCATTGGATTTGTAGTCATTATTTGATTATCATAATCAAATTTAGTTACTCTCACTGCTTGTGCAAGATTTCAATGTTTTTACAAGATGAATAAAAAGCATTATTATGCAAATTTTCAATTTTCTGTTTGAAATACTTGCACAATAAAACTGTAATTCAGATGTAATCTGATCTTTATGATGAACAATGAATACTTTAACAACAAAACTTGAAAATTTATGTACCTATCAGTGATGAATTCAATTCATCTCTACCTGTTTGAGCTCGTAGTGAAAAATAGGTAACAGTTGGTTAAAAAATTTGTCGCCTAACTCTATATTCTCACACCCACAAAGGTGAAAAATGTAACCATAGTTGAATCGGTAATAATATAATTCTCAAAATGATTCTCTGCTTATTTTAAAAGGTGGCAACTACCTTCATTTGATATTCAAGGAATAATCTTTAACTTATGTTGCTTTTAACTAGAAAGTAGTTAAAGGTGGGGGCTTTTAACTAGAAAGCTTTAAAGGTATTCAATAACTTCGTAAGATAAAAATAAAAATCCCTCACAATTAAAATGAGATCAGATATCACCACAAAATCTTTATTCACAGATAAACAATGCCACGACGATGTAATGACTCAAAATATCTATCATTCCAATAATAGATCAAACACTGACATAACATTCAACATAAGCAGAACAAATTCATACACCATAATTCAAAGATTACATATGCATAAACTCCACCATTGTCTTCTATATCAAAATAACATATAGCAATATTTCAAAATAGTAGAGTTTTTCTCTAATGAGTAAATCAAAATTTTCCCAAAAGATCCTAATCACATCAGCTGAATCCATATTTAAAGCATAAAAAAATTGTCTTGGTAATGGTTTCTTGAAAGTAATCGCACTGAATAATTAAAACAATTTAAAATTTAAAAAAAGACAAAATAAATAAAGTATCATGGAATACTAAAAATTAATTATGTATCATCTCCCACCACTTCAGCCTCTTCATCTTCTAGATCTTCAACTGCTTTTTGCTACAACTATTTCTCTTGCACCATCATCCTAGTTTTGTAATCCCTTTACGTGGAAATAATTGCAAGTAAATCCTTTCTCCCTGAAGTTGTGGTAATCTGTAGCCCAGTTCTTACTTTGGTTAGAGCTACTTTAGAATTGTTTAATGTGTCAGACCTCCTACTTGCTTCAATTTTAAAAGAAGCGAGATAAATTTGTAGTCTACTAAGCTTCAAGTAAGATTGTTTAGTCATGGTGATAGGATTGGCCATCTCCTTGTTGAATATTTCTTTAAATTTTAGACAAATTTCCTTTGAATCTAGAATCTTCTCATCAAATTCATCCATTATCTCAACTTTGAGGTCTTGAAAATTTCCTTTGATCTCCACCAACATGTTTAGATACCTTTTGAGTATTGTAGAAATCTCCTTTACCAGGGTATCATAAACACTTAATTTCCATTCTAATGAATTGGGCCATGAAGGGTCTAACTCCTTTGGATCATTCACGATTTTTTCATTAATTAATTTCATTTGTTCCATGGAAATCAACTCTTTGATTTCTTGTGAAAGCACGTAGAGACAATTCTAATCTTTTCTAATTTTTCACAACTTTGTCATCAATTCTTTCCTTTTGTCAACAACTTGGGTATAGAAAAGCACAAACTTACTGATAAAGAGGACATTTTCTTCAAGAATTTCATCAATCTATTGAATGAAACTTTTGGAATAGCTTAGGTTCTTTTTGATCAATTGCATTGTGGACTCATCAATAATTCTTTCTTGAGAACTTGAGGCTCCACTAGATATAGAAGGGGGAACTATAGAAGAAATGAAGTTCTTCAAATCAGGAACTTGGGATTGCAATGCCAATTTTTCTTTCATTTCTTCCTTTACCCACTTAATCAAGGTATTGACTGAATAATTGGCATGATATACATCCCCTTCAAGTGTTTGAGGCCCCATGTCAACATGTGTGATTTTGTAGTCAACTACTGTTATCTCATTCTCATTTAAATCTTTTGTTGGATCTGCAATTTCCAATACTTGATTGCTAGAAGTAGGATTAGTTAGTATTATTGACATCTTCTGAGATTTCTTTGGCCTTGAAGAAGTTTGGAGCAACTTTGCAACTATATCTACTCCAACTATTGTTGGAGTGTATTTCCTCTTTTTCTCTACTACTTTTCTCAGCCATACTGGGGAAGCTTCAATCAAGGCAGAATCCTTATTCACTAGGGAAATTTCTCTAGATTCACCAAGGGTGATGGGTATATTTTCCACTGCGGAAGAGATCAATTCAGACAATGGAGTGAAAGTATTATCTTCAACAATTTTCTTAAAAATAGGATCAGAATCCTCAGGCACAGGTTTTGTTTGATTAACCTTCTTTCTAGGAGTAGTGGTAGATGGACTATCATGTTCACATACTAATTTATTTTAACCATCTCCTTTGGTTTCTCACCATCACCCCTAGACTGTGAATTTGCACTGGAAGACCTTGTAGCCATTCTCCCTAAGAATGTGCCCACTATAATTTCCTAAGAAGACCCTTGTTCATTTTTCTAAGAATATTTTGGTTTTTGAGTATAATCTGCCACTTGTCACCATTTTCCTTCTAGCCAATCCTGAGTTCTTTTCATGATTGGGGCAGCCCGCATGTTCATATCCAAGACTTCATTTTCATTCTAGTCAACTTTGGGTTGAAATTTATCAGATAATTTCTCATATTTGGGGTCAATGACCATTGAATCATCAATTGTACCCTTAGGAATCTGGAAAGGAAGACCAAAATCTTGTATCTACTCAAGGGTTAATCTCATGTAATCTCTTTTTAGGTCCTCATTTTCATCAGCACAATCTTCCTAGAAATCCTCAATAGATGGCTAATGCTGATATGAATTTCCTCCATATAAAATCTATTTCACAAAACCCTTGTCAAAATTGGCTCTCATGAATAAATACTAGAGATTATATTCTTTTAGAATTCCTTCAGCACATTTGGCCATTTCCATTTGATTATTTTTTCATGTGAAAGATGGGGTTGTAAATGGGAAAGGATACCATTTCTTTCCCATATTCATATATTTTACATTCACAATGGCCATTTGTCTACAAAATTATAGGAACACCAACAAATCTTCAGGATATCTAGGCAATTTTAGTGGGACTTTCTCAAAACCTCCTATCCTCAAGTAGGAAAGTCTATCAAATTGCATATAAAAACTTCTAAATTCTGACATAAGAGACATTGAATTAGAAGAAAAGTGCACTTCAAGGTTTCCATCCAATTTCCTCACAACTTCCATTAAGAATGCATCATTGAACAAGGAAAAATATCCCATTCTAACCTGCTTAATAAACTATGGGTAGCACTTATACACATTCATGCTAGAAGTTGGAGGTATATGTGGTTTTAATCCCGGCCAAAATGACCTTTGACTAGTTATAATATATGTTAGGAAAGAACATAGATGGAAAGTAGTAGTTTTCTAAAAATTGACTAATTGCTCATTCAAATGGAAACAAATTATTTTGGCCCAATCAATGAACACATTTTTATCACAAATAACCAAAATGAACTGACACATCCAATCTTCAAAATAATTAGTTTGTGCATTCGCAACAATGCGATGCAACAAAGCAATGGTATCTAAAATTTCCTCTTTGAAATGCATTCTTTTAAGTTTTACAGGCAGTTGTGACTTACCTCTTTTCTCTAATTTCAACCACCCTTTAGCCATAGAATTTTTGCACCAGCTTTCATTGACTTCAAAATTTTCACTAGCCATTTCAAAAGACATGTACTACACATGTGTTCTTTTAGGAATCCTTAGCATGTGAGAAATAGCTCCAGGAGAAATTTTAGCAACCACAGTCCTGCCCATGACCTTGATTTCCTATTTTTCTAGAATTTATCTTCTCATGCATGCACCTATTAGGTCGACACTAAGAACAAATTCTGGAAAACCTCCAATGTGAGCTAATCCACTTCCTAAATTTTTGCATCAATAGTAGTTCTTTTGTCACTTTCCAAATGCTCCCGGAATTCTTCTAGCTTAAAGGATCCCAACTTTGTGTCCCTTACACCGAGCCAAAGATTTTCAATTCCAGACTGGATGAGGTCATAGTACACAGAGCAACCCTCATACACTTGAAGAAATAATTATAGATGATAGAGGTTTTATTGCAAATTCAAACAAATAAATCTTCACCACCTTAAGTCATGCAAGTGACAAGACATGCGTTTGGTGTTGAATTAATATGGTGCTCTATTTTAATCCTCGATAAAGCATACCATAAGATTTGCATGCTTTACAAAAATCCTTAATAAGACATCTCCAGGTTGTACTGTATGCCTCATTTAATGCATAGGTGGTGCCTCAAAACATGCGGGTGAACAACATATTTCCTTGTCACGAAAAACTGAAACTCTATAACTCAAAGTCAAGAGTTACAAAGTTATGAAAACCTCCGACTCTTTGACTTCACAATGGACTGACTCACTTGATGCCACTAAAGAACAATTTTGGCTATCAGATAGTAAGGGAAAACATTAACTAGACAACAAGGTTAAAGACACACAACGATAACAACTAAAGTTTCAAAACTTATAGAATGCATGGCAAGAAGTTAGAAACTTGGAGGAACCTGTGACAAAGACTAAAATGGAGACACAAACTTTAGACATAGGTAGAAAATAAAGATTTAAAACCAAGGAAGAAAAAAATTAAAGGGACGTGATACGTATAATACTTACTGGTAAAATCGGATGTTCAATCACATAACCAGAGATAAGAGTAAGTTCACTAAACTTGAAAAATATGATGATGGTTTAGTTTATGTTCGGTGATGATTCAGGAGCTAAGATCTGTGGTAAAGGTTCAATTAGTTTTGATGGAGTGCATAATACTAATGATGTATATTATGTGAAGGGTTTGAGGCATAACTTTTTGAGTGTTGGTCAAATGCATAGAAATGGCTTTAAACTTGTGTTTTAGAAGAATACCTGTGAAATCAGAAAAGGATCTAGAAATGGAGATATGATTGTTGTTGGAAGAAGAACTCATGGAAACATCTATCAGCGGAAGGGAATTGCTGGTCATTGTCTTGTATCTCAAATCAGTGAAAGTTGGTTATGGCATCAAAGAATGGGACATGTGAACTTTGATAACCTAGTCAAGATTAGTGCTAAGGAGATTGTTCGAGGACTACCTAGAATCACAAGACCTGTTAATGCTATCTGCAGAAGTTGTCAATTGGGGAAGCATACCAGATGTAGCTTTAAGGGGAAAGAAAATTCCACTATTAGAATGCTGGAATTAGTACACACTGATCTTTGTGGTCCGACTAAGACTAGAAGCCTGAATGGTGATAGATATTTCATGTTGATAGATTACACTCGAATGACATGGGTTGCTTTTCTCAAAGAAAAGAATCGGGCCTTGGATAGGTTTAAGGTATTCAAAGCAAGAGTGGAAAATGAAGTAAATATGAAAATCAAGTGTTTGAGATCTGATAGAGGTGGTGAATTCACTTCTAGTGAATTTAATGCATTATGTAAGAAGCATGGCATAAAAAGAAAGTTTTCTGCTTTGAGAACCCCATAGCAGAATGGAGTAGTTGAAAGGAAAAACAAGACAGTACAGAAAGTTACTAGAACTATGATGAAAGAGTCCAATGTACTAGATGTATATTGGAGAGAAGTGATACATACTACTACTTATGTTCTAAATAGAGTTTGAATCAGACACAACAACACAAAGACATCTTTTGAGTTATGGATTGGTAAGACTCCTACTGTGAAATATTTTAAGGTATTTGGAAGCAGATGCTATATTAAAAGAGATGATGAAAATATTGGAAAGTTTGATGCTAGATGTGAAGAAGGAATATTTCTTGGATACTCTACTACTAGCAAGGCATACAAATGTTTTAACAAAGGTTGAGAAAGATTATTGAAAGTGATAATGTGAAAGTTGATGAAGACATACACATACCTATTGAGATAAGTGAAATTGAACTTGATGATCCTATTTGCAGATGTGCACCTAAAGAAAATAAGAAGGAAGAAGAAGAGATAGAAGAAGAACAAGTAGAAGAAGAAGAAGAAGAGAATGAGCCAAAACCTCCTACTAGGACTCCAAAGTATGTATAGAAGAATCATCTGGAAGATCAGATAACCAGAGACAAGAGTGAAGGTATAAAGACAAGAAGTAGAGTTACAACTGAGGTAAATTTGTGTTTACTTTCTAAAATAAAACCTAAATCTGTAAAAGAAGCATGTGAAGATGAAAGTTGGATGAGAGCTATGAAAGAGGAATTGCAACAGATAGAAAAGAATCAGACATGGGAAATAGTCCCTAGGCCTGTGAAAACAAATGTGATTGGCTCTAAATGGGTGTTCCAAAATAAGCTGAATGAAAATGGAGAAGTAGTAAGGAATAAGGAAAGATTGGTATGCAAAGGATATTCACAAGTTGAGGGTATAGATTTTGAAGAAACATTTTCTCCTATGGATAGAATGGAAGCTATCAGAATATTTTTGGAATTCTCTACCCACAAGGACTTCAAGGTATATCAGATGGATGTTAAGTTAGCTTTTCTAAATGGTGAGTTGGAAGAAGTGTACATGGAGCAACTTGAAGGGTTTCAGTTGTCTAACAAGCCAAACGTGGTTTGCAAATTGAAGAAAGCATTGTATGGATTGAAGAAAGCTCCCAGAGCTTGGTATACAAGACTGGATAGATATATGACAAATCAAGGATTCAACAAAGGTTTTGCTAACAACAACCTCTACTTCAAAGTACAAGGTAATAAGATGTTGATTGTAGTTGTTTATGTTGATGATATCATTTTTGGTGGAAATGATGGCATGTGTAAAAGGTTTGTTGAAGAGATGCAAAAAGAATTTGAGATGTCTATGATTGGTGAATTAAATTTCTTCCTTGGTCTACAAGAGAATCAAATTGATAAAGGGATGTTCATTTCACAATCTAAGTATGTAAAAGAGTTGTTGAAGAAGTTTGGGATGGAGGATTCTAAACCAGTTTGTACTCCTATGGTAACCAGATGTAAATTGAGCAAAGATGATGAATCTGCTAAGATTGATCAGAGCAAATATAGATCTATGATTGGTCGACTATTGTACCTTACTACTACAAGACTAGATATTATGCATGGAGTGTGTTTAGTTGCTAGGTTTCAAGCAGATCCTAGAGAAGCACATCTTATAGCTGTAAAAAGGATATTTAGATATCTAAAAGGCACATCAGATTATGGACTATGGTACCCTAAGAGTAATTATTTCACCTTGAGTGCTTATAGAAATGTTGATTTGGTTGAATGTGTAGATGACCAGAAAAGTACTAGTGGTGGTGCTTTCTTTCTTGGTGAAAGATTAGTTTCATGGTTGAGTAAAAAGCAAGACTCGGTTTCTTTATCCACTGTAGAGGTAGAATATATTGTTGCGGCATCCTATTGCACACAAGTTTTGTGGATGAATAAAAATATGAAAGACATTGGTGTGGTATGTAATGAGCCTATTTCTATTTTTTTGTGATAATACAAGTATAATAAACATTTCAAAGAACCTGGTTATGCATTCAAGAACGAAGCACATATCTATCAAGAATAATTTTTTGAGAGAAAAAGTGCTAGAGAATGAGGTCAGATTGGAATATGTGACAAAAAAGGAACAAATTGTAGACATATTTACTAAGGCTCTTAGGAAGAGGTTGGGGATCATTGGCCCTCCTAATTAGGTGCACATGAAGATGCATCAGTCCATTAAATTCATAGATTCTTCATTTATCTAGACTGATAGATGGGTCTACTCCATAGGGGGAGTAGAAAAGGTTTTCAATGTTGCAAAATGAGTGTACTCTTAAGGGAGAGTAATCAATGCAGTTGTTCTTTTCCATTGATGCCAAAGGGGGAGAAAAATTCATGTGAAAAATAGTGGCAAAAGAAGACAAGGTGTTCTCCCGGGGTATTGTGCAATTTTTTTTTCTTTGATGGTTTTTCACATCATGTGTTGCCATCAATGACAAAGGGGGAGATTGTTGCAAGTATGGGATAGTCTAGTGGTGTTGTCATTGATGTCAACACTGTTCAATATGTGTAGATTGTACATGTATAGTTGAGATGCTGTGAGTACATGGAGTTATCTTATTTGGCTACAAATGTGTTGTGTTGATGAGTTTCCAAGTTCTTTTGAGAAAATTAATAAAGAAGAAAATTCAGAGTGATGAATGTGTTCAGATTGTGCTCTGGTATGTGCTCTGCGTTTCTCCTGTGTTGATCTTATGCCTGTGTGGTTTTGAAGTTTTCATTACGGTGATCTGATGGTGATATATTCTATTTTTCAGTTTTTGGTGAGATGGTACGTAAAATTTGTGTCCACCAGTATGTGTGTTCTACCAATAGAGTTGATCTTCTATGGACTAGGAGAAATATTTTTGCTCCATAGTCCTCTACTGTTTTGTTTCAGATCTTGCAGATTTGGGATATGTTTTGTGAAGGTCTTTTCTATGCTCTGGTGAAGAAGGCTGAATTTTGGTAATCTGGAAGTCATGATTCTATATTCCAGTACAGGTTTGCATAGTTCAGATGATCTGGTGAAAGGTATTCAGTGTATAAAGTATATTGTTTTGCTATAGACTTATTTGAAGAAGTCTGAGATGAAGTCTCATGAATAATGAAGCATGTTGGGGTGTCCGCGTATCATCTTCTTATTGGGAAGTGTGTGCATCAATGTTCTTTTTTTTTCATTAGGTTTGGCTGACCTGGTGTTTACACTTCATTTGAAGAATAAAATTTAATTGAGGAAGCGTGCAGAAGTTTCAAGAAAATAGTTTTATTGGACCACTCTTATTCCTTTCCACTGCAGGAATTTCAATTTTTTGACCTAATTTGAATTTATGAAATGGGTTATTTTGTGGCCAACCTTGGTAAATGTTTCTAAGGTTAAGAATGGTATAAAAGCAAGTTGAATTATGAAGATTTGTATGACAGTGTGATGCAAAGTTAAGAAAGTGAGCCACAAATCATAAGAGCAGAAGTGTGTGTGAGTGAGTTGTGATAGTAGTTTTTAGTGTGTTGAAGGTAGTGAGCTGAAGGTTTATGTAATCCTGCAAATGTGCTTTAATTGCAGTTGTGGATCTTTTGTTCTCTTTTGTATTTGTAGGTAGTGAGCCTTCCTGTTGGAAAGTGAGTCCTTTTTGTAGGCAGTGATCCTTTGTATTTGGAAAGTGAGTCCTTTGTAAGCAATGAGCTTTTCTATTTGGACAACGAGTCCTTTTTTGAGCAGTGAGCTTTTGTATTTAGTTTTATAATCTTTATATTGTGAGTTAACCCTCGCTGTGGTTTTTCCCTTATTGGGTTTTCCACGTAAAAATCTGGTGTTCATTGTGTTGATTTACTTTCTGTTATTTGTGTTTCATGCTCATATTTAATACCAAAATAGTGTGGTTGAAGAATTGATAAGTGATAAAGTTTTCAAGTTTGAACGTGTGTGACAACCGATTCACCCCCCCTCTCAATTGTCTTGCACCTATTTAATAGGATCAAGTTAACTTAAGAGATGATTTGGAAAGTGATGAAGTCATCTTGAGAGATGATTTAGAAAGTGAATCAAGTCATTTAGGAAATAATTCAAATAATTTATAATTATTTAAATTATAAGAGATGTGAGAGGATAAGGATTAATTTAAATAAATATTTAATTTGTTTAAATTATTTGGGGAATGTGGATTAATTAAATAAATAAAATATATTTAATTAATTGGTTAAAGGATAATGGATTAATTAAATAAATATAATTTATTTAATTAATTGGCTAGAGATTAAATAATAGGGATGATGAAAGGGGTTATGTGAGGTTTAGAATAAAATGTGTTGGAAGATGTAAAAATGATGTCAAAAGTGAATGTCACAAGATATGGTCAATTTTAGGTGACTACATTTTTCCCCTCTTTGAGATGATGAGATTTACGTCAAGTAACATCATTTCAAAGAAGTTATGGTTATAGGATGAAGATAAAAGGATGGGATGATGATGCCCCCTTGAGAGGATAGGCATGTTAGATAAACACAAGTATGCTCTAGAAATGAACTGGATTGGTCAAGAGAAAAATAAGGGAATGGATAGAAGAAAGGGGAGGATGCATTATGCTGCAATGAAGGTGAGAAACCATGATGTTTGATATAGCACCATACATTATGCACCAAGGTATAAGGACCAAGGTGACGATGTGTCTCATGCCCCAGCATAATACAACCTTGTTGAGATACAAGATATGAATATTAGCTGGAAGTGATTCGGATTTGATACAAATGCAATATAAAAATTATAACACACACAAGCAAGCAAGAAAGCATGCGCACATGATACAAAAAAAACAAGGTATCATGTCAAGATGTAAACCGTTGATTAATTGATTGATTGATGATGATGATAGTGTTATCATTGCGGGGAACGATATATCCCTAGATCAACACAAGGATGATTGATTGATTGATTGATTGATTAATTGATTAGGTTTACAACAAGATTAGGATCAAAACCATTGATGCAATTGGATAATTTGGCAAGATTGATTAACTTGGTTGGTATGGTTTTAAGGATTGATTTACATTTGGGATTTATTGCTTGGAATGATTGATTTGAAGATTTGGATGATGATTGATGAATTGAATTGAGGAATTGATTTTCTTGGAATGGTTGAAGTTGGAGTGGTTTGATTAGAGGATAGATTTTATTGAAGAATGGAATTGATTGATGAAGAAATTATTCTATTTTATTGCTTAGGTTTTTTGTTGGCTATTTGATTTTTTTGTATTTTTGAAATGTTTTGATTTTTTTTTTGGATTTTGTAAGTATTTGATTTTTTTAGATTTTTGAAATGTTTTGAGATGTAAATGGATGACAATTTGGGCAGCCTTTGTTCTAGATACCAATGACAAGGGAAAACCAAGTCTAGGTGCAAGGAGATAGATGGGACTAATGGATGAAAGGGTGGGTGATAGGAATAAGGGGTAGAAGGCTCATGATAGATGGATCAATAAAAAGAGTAGGTCATAGGGAATGAAATTAATGTATGTATCATAGGAGAGAAAGGATGTGATCTCCAAAGACTATGTCACATAGGAATAACATACCCCATTCTAGGTACAATACTTAGTATTTTTATGACAATTCTTAGAACAATAGGATGGTGATAGGCTTGTTTGGAAGGATGAAGTATATCAAAAGATATCCAAAGCACGTTCCAACATTTTTCCCCCCATTTTTATCAAGATCAAAAGGAAGAAGAGAGGATAAATGGACTCAATATGATAAGTATATGGGCATGATGGCCAAGGATGACAAGATAGGAGATGGTAAGATAGGATATGATAGGATAAAAATTGATATGATAGAATGAGATAGCGTGCCCCCCAAGTGTAAGTGACATAGAAGATCAACCTATGCATGATGCTTGTTTGCCAGGTTTTCATCATGGTACTTATCCAAGGCACTTTTTTACCAGGTTTTCACCATTGGACAAAGGGATTTTTCTTTACTTTTTTTTATATTTTTATATTTTTATATTTTTTGATTTTTGGATAGGAGAAGGGGAATATGGATAGGAGGGACTCAAGTGTCTAGTTCCATGAAAGGTGATAGTCTTGTTAGAAGGATTGAAGGATTATGTCATCGCATGGACCATGTCAAGTGTGCTCATAAATGTTGGTAAGGAATTGCATGAGTGTGAGATGGATTAGGTAGATGGCGGATTATGAAAGTCTTATGCAAGGATGGATGGGGAATAGTGGACTATGATGTGGATTGTATAGTACTTATGCAAAAGGATGGATGAAAGGTTTATGCAAAAGCATGGACTATAGGAAGGTGATTGGGAAGATATGTAGGATAGTAGTTGAAGGATGGGGAGATGGAGGTATGTGGGAATGGTATCATGACCAATGGTTACACAAACTATGTTAAACATTGAAGATTTTGATGGAAAGGTAGTGTAGGAAGCAATTGCAATGATGGTTGATGCAATGCTTTAGGTAGCCACATATACTTAGTATTTTTATTAGTTTTATTTTGCTCGTGGGATTTAGGAATTTGAGACTTATGAATGGAATGAGAATGTGGGGTGGGAGTGGATGGTTGGGATTTTTGTGATGTGGATTCCTCATTTGACTTTATTTATTCTTACTTAGGTACCCATACCATTTTAGTTTTGGCCTTTGCTTTTGGAGGTATGGGCATATATAACTTTTTAGATGGATTTTTCTTTGATTCTTTGCTTTTGTGTCCTAAGGCATGAGGACCCTTATGATTTTTTTCTATATATGTAGAGGCATAAAAAAAAATTCTTTTGAATCCCATGGGTATGGTGGAGTGAATGGAAGCTTCATGTTTAGATAATGTGTGCATTGATTGGTCATGATTAGGAATTTTAGAAGATTTATGGATGGATGGATAAGGGGATTGGAGGATAGGGATATTAGGTGTTGGGAGTAGTGGAGGTAGATTAGATGGAGGGATATTAGGAGTTGGAAGAAATGGTGGTAGAGTGGATGGTGAAGGTGTAGGGTCACATGCTTTTGTGATTTATAGGATGATGGAGGTGGAATGACAACATCTATTTTTGGCATATGATAGGACTTATGATGGAAGGAGGTGGACTTAGGAGGAATGGAGGAATTACCAACATCTTTAGATTTGTGTCCTTGGGGTGTATATCCAAGGCCATATGAGTGTGGAAAGACTTTAACATAGATTGGCTCCAAAATACCTTGTTCATGAAGGCCTAAGCATGTACCTTTGTAGTTCATGTTTTGGAGTATGCGATGGATAATGTGACTAGGTGTAGTTTGGATACTAGACTTGAGTTCATTATTTGATGGAGAAGGTAAAGTGTAGGATAATGGTTGTTGATTTCCTAGGGAGGAACATTCATGAATAAAGGTGGATGGACCAATAGGACATGTTGGTAGATTTGAAATGGGGTTGATAGTGGATGTGGAAGGATCATTAGGATCTTGATTATGTTCATTTAGATCCACACTATTGGTTTGATCTTCTACATTTTCTTGGGAGGCATGTTTCTTAGCATGACAAGTGAATAATGTGGGATCATAGATAGAACTAGGTAGGGTGTGGATAGGAGCAATGGAGGTTTCTCTCTCATGGATAGGTGAAGTGATAAGCTCTTGACCATGGAATGCATAGAGTTGGCTAAGAGGATCATCATGGCCTTCTTGATCATAGGTAGGATCTAGATCATAAAGGGACGCTTGATCATGAATAGGACCAAGTATGTTATGAGTGGTATCATTAGAAGGGCCTATATCTTGATTAGAATTTAATGCTTCCTCATGCTTAGGATAATGCTCTTGACATAGCTCTTGGCTTTGAGTGGAAATTGAAGTGGAAGGCTCTAGAAGAGGCTTGGTATGCGCTTTATGATCAACAACATGAGGGCATGATGGAATTTGACTTAGACATATAAGATCAATAGGTTGTGGACCACATGATGGAGTTGGAGGAATAGGAATGGCATTCAAAGGTTCTTTGGTAAGCTCATTAATGGGTGCTTGACATGGGGATGGTATATTCTGTGCTAGTAGTCTTTGGAGAAAATCATCAAAGGATTATTTGGCTGATGGATTAGAGCTTGGGAAGTTGGATGGTGGTGTTAATGTAGGACTGGTATGCTTTGAGATAGGAATTTTATTAGATGGTGATGGAGGACTATTAGATGGAGCGGTGTATGATTCCAAACTTAAGGTGGTATTTCCCTTGTCAATAGTATCATTAATATGACCTAAGACTTCTACAAATTTTTCATCATCACTAGGATCTACAAAGTTCTCATCATAACTAGGAGAAAATTTTGATCCACCTTGGAGGATAAATGGTTTTGGATTATCTTCATGATTAGGCGAAGGGGCTCCTCAAAGTATGACCTTGGGCTTGTGACTAAGATTGTTAAGGATTAGGACCATTTTAGCAAGTGCTTGACTAGGATTAGGGTGATGATGATGATGTGGAATGATTAGATTGGATGAATTTGATTGATTAGGATGAAATTGATTGGAATGTGATTAGAAAGAGGATGATTAGGATGATTAGAATGATATGTTTATGTGTTGGTGTTTATAGCTTGATATGGAAATTTGCAAACAAATGATTACAAATGTACACACATGAATCATACTTGTAAGACACATAAGAAAGTTTGAATTTGAAATTATGAATGTGATAATTAAGCACACACTTGAAGAAGACACATCAACAAGTCCTAGAACTAGTCAAGTGGGTATGGCCAATTAGGTATCAAGCTAGGATGCACGAGGTTGACTAGGGATAATTTGAAAGAAAAATCCTACCACACAGCCGGGAGAAAGGAGTAACCCACCCTTCACCTTCACTTCCCAAAGTTATAAAGTTCTTTGGGGCTTAGCCAAGAGTGACAAGATTTTAACTCCCAAAGAAGCATTTATTTAGATTCACACTTCGATTGAGGTTGTCCCTTAGAGGGGTGTGTGCTCCAAGTAGGCCTCCTAAGAAGGGTATGAAAAAAGTGAACCAAGTGAGGTGTTTTTTAGCACACACACTTGATTCACACTAGTAGTTGTTAATTTCCCTTAGAAATAAAATGTGTGGAAGAAAATAATGGAAGCACTTGTTCTTTTTAAATCCCAAATCAAGATGTGATGGAAGACAATGGTTAACTTTAGACCCAACTTTTGATATGTGAATGAAGACAAGATTAATTTTAAGAGCCCAAATCCAAATGTGTGACAAACAAGATTAATGAGAAATGAAAGATTAGAAGGAATGCACCTAACATTTTTTCTTCCAATCTATTGTGTATGACTGATCTTGATGTTTTTCTAGCTCCTTAGATGCACCTATAAGCCCCAAATCAAGAAACAACAAGTAAACTTGCACAAAAAATTGTGATATGAAAAAGATGAAGTCTGATAAAATATGATTAAGATGAATTTATACAACTAAATAGATTGTATAAACAGAAAATCTAAATTAGAATCTTAATCTAATCTAAAAAAAATATAAATTAGAATCTTATTCTAATCTAAAAAATAAATCTAAAAATTAGAATCTTATTATAATCTAAAAAACAAATATAAATTAGAATCGTATTCTAATCTAAAAACAAATCTAAATTAAAATCTTATTCTAATCTAAAAAAAAAATCTAAATTAAAATTTTTAATCTAAAAAAAAGTGAAATCTAAATTAGAAAATTTTAATCTAAAAAAAGAGAAATCTAAATTAGAAACTTTAATCTAGAAGAGTAAAAATCTAAATTAGAAGCTTTAACCTAGAAAAGTAAAAATCTAAATTAGAAGCTTTAATCTAGAGAAGTAAAAATCTAAATTAGAAGCTTTAATCTAGAGAAGTAAAAATCTAAATTAGAAACTTTAATTTAGAGAAGTAAAAATCTAAATTAGAAACTTTAATCTAGAAAAGTAGAATCTAACTTAGAAACTTCTAAGAACCTAATCTAAATTAAATTTTAGAAAAAATAATCTTCCTGTGAACATTTGCAGCCGAATGTTATGAAGCCAAATATTATGAAGCTAAACAGTGAAATAAAATTATTTTAAGAGTAGTGCATTTAGTGCCATCTTTGTTCAAAAATTAGACTACAAAATATGACACATGATCCAAAATTTAAAACCTGCAATCATTGTAACAATCCACTTGCAAAAATTGACAAACGAGGGTTAGAAAAACACAAATTTTTAGAACAAAAACCTACAAAAATGTATGATTAGATCAAGAGACGTTGGGTTCACCAAATGTAGTTAGGGTAAAAAATTAGGGAAAATGCATAAAAAAATTATAATGAAAACCTAACAAGCAAAATGAAGGATAAGATAATATGAAAATCAAAATAATAAATTCAAATGCAAACTGATCTCCATGCTAAACTTGATTGATCTCCATTGCTCTTCTCAACCTTGCATGAGAATGCAAGATTTCAAAGGATTGTTGATGGAGGAATGTTGGTTGCTCACTATTATAGCAACATAACATTAAGATGAAGATGATAGATGTAAATAGATAAATGAAAGATGATGGATGAAAGATAATAGAGATAATTTGACAAAGTAAGGGTACTTGAAAGCTCATCCATGCAAATGGCTTGGTTGTGGGTTAATTTATAGGTGAAGATGGAAGGATGAAGGGATACAAATTTCCCTTTTGTGAGTGGTAGTGGAATTAGAAAGTTGATTGTGCAACTTGGGAGAAGAAATGGAAGGTGGATCAAGTTAACTTAAGAGATGATTTAGAAAGTGATGAAGTCATCTTGAGAGATGATTTAGAAAGTGAATCAAGTCATTTAGGAAATAATTTAAATAATTTAGAATTATTTAAATTATAAGAGATGTGAGAGGATAATGATTAATTTAAATAAATATTTATTTTATTTAAATTATTTGGGGAATGTGGATTAGTTAAATAAATAAAATTTATTTAATTAATTGGTTAAAGGATAAATGGATTAATTAATTAAATATAATTTATTTAATTAATTGGCTAGAGATTAAATAATAGGAATGATGAAACAGGTTATGTGAGGTTTAGAATAAAATGTGTTGTAAGATGTAAAAAATGACATCAAAAGTGAATGTCACAAGATATGGTCAATTTTAGGTGACTACAGACACATGGACCTCAAAACTTGATACCATCTGGAATTCAAGCTCAATTGACATCTGGTAACTTAACTTCAACACTGCAAGGCCAAAAAATTATTCGTAGAGATGTGTAGAATCTCCTAGGTATGTGTAGGATCATCATGGAAAAAATAGGTCCTTAAGTGGCAAAAAATTCAAAAAAATCAGAGTTAAGCAACTAGACATAAAAATTTGAATAAGTTATCTATATTATTGCAAAAATATGTAAGAATAGAATCTTTAGCAAATTGAATGTAGTTTCTAAACTACTAGGTTTATTTAAAAAATATATATATTTGGTGAAAATTTGAAATTTCAATGCAATAGTACTTAAATTTCAGGGAAAAAATAAGAAGTAGGTGTCTGTCTAACCACCCTAACCACAATAAAATGATAATATTTTTTATAAGATTTTAGCTATAAGTAGAGGACTCGTGTCCCGATGTGATGCATATTTTTTTATAATTTTTTTCCACGTAAATAATTAATTATGAATTTTTTATTACAACTTTTAAAAAAATATAAAAACTCGTATGTCTGACCACCTTAACTTGGTCAAAACTTCGTGAAATTCATTTAAAAAAAAATCTTATAGTATGTGAAGCATAGAATGTGACACATGTTTCAAATTCAAAAAATTGATACCGCTTTAAAGCTATAGATGTTTTCTAATCACCTCTATCAATCAAGACTTTAGTCATAATTCAAAATAGAAAATGAATAATAATAATTTATTAAATTCAAAGTAAAGCATAATTTATATTGGTGGAAAGTTTGAGAATTTCCTTTAAAACCCTTTTCGTTTCATCAATTTTGGGTAAGAAAAAAGTTATCAGCCACATACCCATCATATTGCCACTTTTTGGCCCATCATGATTCTGCACATACCCTCCCACACAGACACATTGTACTAAAAATGACTGTGAAATACCAGGTCAAAATCTGTTACTCTTATCTCCCAAACTATATGCCCAATCAAGATGAAATGTTGGATTTAGATGCATCTAACATCCACTAAATTAATGTTAGAATCATAGAGTGATATCTTTATTTGTGGAGTGGTGTAGACTCAAAAACTGACACACTGTAACACTGAACTAGCAAATTTGGCATTTAGTCAAATTTCTATGCAATTGGACTTTTTGGACCAACTCAAATTGCACAAATATCTTCCAAAATACGTCAAAAACATTTTAAGATTAATCAAAATGATCGACAACAATGTTGGAATTAATGACAACACAGTATTGTGTTATTATGCACAATCCATGCTCATGTTTCCAAACAACATCATTAGTGACAAAATCCTCATTCTACGAACAACTCCTACAATGGACCAACCTTTAAATTCTAATAATATTAATTCCTTACAGAAAGAAGCCAACAAATGAACAATTATCAAACTACTTACAAATCCATATTATAACCAACAATCTTTGATATATGAACTAAAAGAAAAGTTATTCTATTCCTTGAACAAAAAATAGCAATTCAAATATCCATAACACAAAATGAAATGAGAACCATAGAAAATCCTTGATTATATTGATTCAAAATATAATGTGTACAATACTGGAGAGAATGAAAAAATTATATTTCAAATTGATGCAATACAATGAGTATTTAGGTCATCTGTTGCTATTACAGAGCAAAATTACAACATTTCCTCTCTTGGTTTCAAAGGAATTACCTATACAACCTAAAACCTATATAAAGACTTACAAACACTAAGAAGCATAGCACTTTGAATGAGGTCTATAATTCCCTTTTATAGACACAAGGGAAGCAAAAAGAAAAAGGCCTCACTCACCCGCCTAGTCACAAGAAGTCAAAATCCAAGCAGTGGCAATATTTACATAAGACAAAAATTTACTCAAAAATCTACTAGCCACCCAAAAGTAGTTGGAGATATTTTTAGCATTGAAGTCAGTGTATGGTAGGTAATATCCTCAAAATTACCTTCTACAGATGATAGGGCACTTCTGGAATTCTTCCTAACAAGCCCATGCAATAGTTAAATTTGGTTTTTGGAAGCCAATTGAAACACAACTCAAGTTGCATCATCCTATTCCTCCATGGCTTCCACCTGTTATGTTGAAGTGTCAATCCTTAGTGGCAAAAATTTGTTGACCCTCTTCAAGTGTAGCTTGTAATCTTCTCCAATCAAAATTTTCACTAGGTCTGGGAAACCTAATAAATTATATTCTAGTTTGGTAAGTGCATCAATACTTGCACTGAGTTGGTCATCATCAACTTCTCCCTCTTTATTTATTTTACTATACATAGGAGTTAGAAGATTTTCATATTGAGACTTCCACTCCACATATGCAATAACCTCACCCTCCCCAGTCAAAATTGGAGGCATGAAAAATTCCTCAAAACCCTCAAAAGTATTGAGCTCCTTTTTCATGAGGTCCATGTATCTAATATGATGATTAATTATGTCATCCAATAAATATGACTTACTCAAAATATCAAATACCAAACTGTTGTCAAAATCTAAATTGTTGATAAGAAGCCTCAATAGTTCAATTCCATGGGACCGAGTAATCTACAAGCATCTCAACCTCATCCACATTTGATTTTGGTTAGAGAATGCATCTTTCAAAGTTTTGTATATGTCCCATACTTTGTTTAGTCGAGAGAGGATCCTTGACAACCTATACCACAAAATATTATCCACCAAATCAAAAACCTTCTTCACTTCTTCCTTTGTTGCTCTAGCTTCTGTTATGATCTACTTTAGTTTACCTCTCAACTCCTTAATCTCAACCTTTAATTTATTTCTATCATGTGAAGATTTTTCTTCACTTATTTTTTGGGGAGTTGGAAAAATTCCCTGTACTACATTGATTCTCTTCTCTAGACTTTGATTTAAGGAATTTTCCTTATCAAGATCCTTTTGGTAACTTCTTAATAGTAGCCTCTATAAGGAGGGTTGCATTCACAATTAAAGAATTTTCTTGAGTGGCACTTGTGTCCCCAAATCTCCTAATAATGAGGTTCCGTGTTAGCTCATTGGGGTCACTTATTACTTGTGGCTTGTTGGTCTATGAGAAAATTGACCAGATGGCCAAAGCCTCAAGCCTAGGGTGGAATCCAAAACCAAAATACAAGGCCTATGCTTGCTCTTCTGAACCCAAAATTGGATTCTCACCCTCATGCCTTCTTATGGCATCAAATGTAATTACTGAAGAGATATCCCAACCTGGAAAAAATAAACACCATGTCTTCTTTACCAATTCCCTACCCCTTTTAGGGGTCATGGAATCCATCTCCTTCACCCTTCTCTAAAACTTATTAATGATGTTCTTTTTATTTTTAATTAAAAAGTTCTTAAAATCCTAGGTGGTGATGAATTGTTCATCTTGCAAGAATTCTTCATAGGCCTTAGCCCTAAAATAATTCACCACTTTCCCACCTATCTCAAAATTGATTACCAATCTATCATCAGTGGGTCTTTCAATCAATATCCTAGGAGGGGGGAACATTTGTTGTACAAAAAGAGAATCTCCATCAATCTCCTTAGGATCAAATGGATAATCCACTAGAGGTAAAACCATTGGATTTATTTCCTACAAGGGAGTAACTGGTTGTGTACTTGATGACACCTCTACTCTGGATGAAGAGGAAGCACCTAATGTTCTTGGGGAAACCTAGGGGACACTATCCAACAATTGATTAGCATTGTCCAACATAGTCATGATTTTGACTATGGGGCCTCTTATATGCAAGAATGATCCTTGGAAAGTAGGATTTTCCTTCTTCCTTTTATTTTCTTCTATCTAGATCCTAACCCATAAGGCCCTCCTCTGTGAAGCCTGGCTCTCTGAAGAGAAATTCCTTGTTAGGTTTTCAATTTTGTCTAGATGATGGAGGTAACTTGATAACCTATAACCATTCCTTTTCTTGTGAATGAATCCTTCAGGATCAAAACTCCTAACTTTGTCAACCTTCATCCTATAAGGGAGCAATACTTCATAGATTAGCTCCATGCCTTCTCTTGACAAGGAAGTGAATTCAAAAAATGCCACTGTCCTAGGGAGAAGGGTATGTTTCTTATTATTTATGAAATGAGTCTTATTAGACTCTTAGTTGCCACATCAACTCCAAGAATGAAATTCTGGTAGGGACATCCCTGGGTAGTGCATTTGGTGCTACTGAAGTCCCATATATCCTAATAACTATTGAATCATAATAAAAGAACTAGTCACCCCAATTGTGATCAATTCCTTTTTGAAGGGTGAGGTCCATAGGCCTCAAAAATATTCTCACTTCCTTTGATAGTGCCCAATCTATGGGGAGAACAAATCCCTTCCTTTGACACTTTACAACTAATTCCTCAAAAGAACAATAGTTGGGCTTATTGCAGTCATTGTCCCAAATATAGGTTCACTCCTACACTAGTAGTACTTTGTTCTATTCTCCCACTAGCCTAATTTGAGATTGGGATGGCCATACTTGCACCCCACTATATAAGATCAAATGCAGGAGAAGGAAGTAGTGGTTGAATTGAATTATAGCTGATGGATCCCTTTTGATAGAGTAGAGAAACCTATGTAGTTTCTCTACAACATACCCTACAAAATCATAGGGTTTATTTACATCCCTACTCTGAATACCCACTACCATTTCCATCAAACTGATAGGGATCTTGACCTTATTGTCTATCCCAAAACTTGCAACAAGGATCTTTTACTACTACTAGTCTGGTTAAGGTTTTTTAGTTTAAATAATAAGTCTGAATTCTAAAAGGGTTTTAGTTTTTGAAGATACACATTCACCCCCCCCTCTTAGTATTCGGTGTGTTCAACAATTATAAATTCTTATACAATATGAAAACTTAGTTTTAGAATTTTATTTTTTGTGTACATTAAGGAAACCCATTCAAATTATAGCTAGGTAGATTTTTAGAGTTTGTATGCATTTGGATATTTTTGCAAAATTTATTGTGAGTTCCAAAAGCCTAAATTCATTGTATGTTGTTAAGTTTTCATATCAAGAGGCATATTGGTAGTTTCAGTAAGATTGCTTCAAAAATATGATTCACCAATGAGTATATATGATGTGGGATTTTTGGCTTTAGATGTAGCTTAGAACAGACTATATAAATCTAAGGAAAATTTGAAATTCTAATGGAAATATATAATTTGAAGCTTTGAGGTCAAAATGTAGCTTGGAAAGGACTACACGGGTACAAATAAAACTTATGCACCTATAAGGAATGGTTTTTTAAATTTGAATCAACTTATGGATGCACGACTACAAAAAAAATGAACTTTTCTAGAATTTTGGCAATTAGAAAAACCCTTAGTATATAGTGGTAGAAAATTCTCTTGATTAGTTTTAACTAGGGTTGTGGAGCATACATTGAGTTTTCAAAAAATTACCTAAGTATAAATGATTTCTTTAATTATTCCAAAGAAAGAAAAAGTGGAGATTTGGGGTCATAATATTGTTGGAGTAGTTATAACAATCACCTAATGATTAATTAGTCATTAGTTAATTATTAGGTCCCTTGTTACTTTAATTACTTAAGAAAAAAATAGGAGTTTTTTTTCATTATTAGATTGGCTAAATATAGCACATGTCTCATTGATTAGGATGGTGACACTTGTGACAAACCAATATAATACTCGCCTAGGGTTTCTATCTCCTTTTTATAAGGATTGATCATTCATTGTAATAATTTTCATCTAGGTGTTAGCGAGTGGATTGGCCTTTGATAAATATGTCTAAAATTAACAACTCTCTTGCTCAATATACACTAGGGCCAAACTACTGATAGCTCTAGAAATGTCACAATTGCATTTGTGACTTTCCTTTGAATTGAGAGGTACAAATCTCTCATATGATTTAATAGATAATAAATGTGCTTTTAACCAGAAAGCAATAAAGGTGACAAACATCAGCTCATAAAATTGTTGCTAATGTGAAGTATACTTTAGAGGATCATTAATCAACTAGCACACATACTAGAATGACTAATGACGAATGCGAATGAAAGAAAGAAAATTCATAATTGCAATAAATGAAATAAATGCACCTGAATAGATTTCACATATAAAATGTATTCCAATTATGCACATGACTTATAGGTCAGTACAATCAACATTACATTCAACTCAAAACTCACAGATTATGAATTATTGCAATTAAAATAAATTCAAAACAAAATGAAGAAAATGTTGCTCCCTCGACTACAACACAGTGTACTCTTCAAGAATCAAACCTTTTTTGAATCGTTATCCACCTAGATATAGGGGTCTTCTTCCTCTCTTTGATGATTACTAATCAGTTGTAGTAACAATTTCTTTCTGCCTAACTGTTCATCTTGAAAACCGATAGCCGAAAAATAATAGATAGCTAGAATGATTACATAACTAATGATAAGACTTCAAGAAATTTTTTGATTATTTCTTGATTTAACTTTTTCCTCATGGCCATCAATTCTTGAGCCATTTGCATGCTTCACATAATAAGCATTAAATAACTGTTAAAGAGTTGCAATGGAAATGCACATGCAAGCTATCTAGCCGAAAGATCAATTGGGAATATAACTTAAATTCCAATCATATTAACAATTAATTCTGACCACATTGCCAACATATCACCTTGATCATCTTCAACTCAAATGTCTCGCCAACCTTCTATAAATTTAATATGAACCACCACACTTCACCAACCTAAAGTATCAAACATGGCAAGTGCTCAGAGCGACGAAGTGTCTATGAATGACTTTATTGTCATTGAGAAGATAAAGTGTAGCCCCGTTTTCAAGAAGTCATCTAACCAACTAAAAGAATTTTTCATTGTTCAAGCGTAGTTGAAGAGGAGGTTTTGTGCAACATACCAGGAGAGGCATTTCTGAACATGTTGTGCAATTTTTGCACACATGCCCCACTGAAAGCAGGGACCCTCTTTCACTTTTCGATTTTGTTTTTTGGCCCTTTGATTTTGAGGATTTACCTTGCCTTGGCATGAGCTTAAAATTTTTATCTTGTTTTCCTGAGTGATTCTCCTAAGTTGTGCATTGAAAATCTTAGGTTTTGAATGGAGTTCGGGTTTTTACACCAGTTCAGTTTTTTACACTAGTTCGGGATTTTCTGCTCCATCCGGACTTTCCCAGATTTCATTCAAAGTCCGGTGAAGTGAATAAACACTGCATTTTAGGAAATCTAGGACTCTGCAGAATTCCACTTGGACTGGATTTTTCCAAAATTCTATTTTGTCGTCGGGTTTCTGAATTTCTTTAGCTTGTCTTGTCGACTGCATTTATGATCACTCATACGAATTGTGAGGGATGTATTTAATAATTTTTTGGGAATTTTATTACCATTAGGCTTTATCATTTGCATTCTATTGAGTTGGGGTGTTCAATCTTGTGGTGCTTGGCTGAATTTGGCATGTTGAACCTTTGAATTGCGGGATTTGCTAGTTGTTTTCTAGGCGTAAGTGTTGTCAAAGCTTGCTCGGGAATTCGGGATTGCTGTCTGTCATTGCTATAATCGATTTCCATTTCATCAAATGGTATGTACACATTTCCTATCTTTTGATTGATGAATGTTAGTGGTCCTTTGGCATTCTAGATATGCTCAAAGTTTGAATTTTTGTGTGTTTGGGTATTTCGAAGCTAGGGTTACATGATGTTGATTAGATTGGTGGTTCCCCAAGTGAGTTTTGTGCTTGCTTTTCACTTTCATCTTGCTTGCTTTTCAGCCATGATTATACTTTGAAACCTAGCAATTGAGTAACCTAAATCCCGAGCTTGTCTCTGCGTCAATGGCAGATCTTTAGGGTTTCATACCTAGGGCATCGCCATTCCATTTCGATTTTCTTTAAGAGGAGCTTTAAGTTCAATGAAAATCAATATGAGGTTCAGGTCAAACTTGTTATAGGCCCAAATTCCTCAAATTTGTGATTGTTCGATCAATTTGAGTGAGATCGTGTGAGAACGTCGATATTCGGGTTTTCCTTCAGTTTAAGGATTTTCCTGCACTGATGGATTTCCCCGAGTTTCCTTGTCCACTTTGTTTTCTTGAAATGTGTTGAAAATATGGAATATTTCCTTCTTCGTGGATTTCCGTCGATCCTGTATTTTCCCTATTTCTCCTTCGTCCCTTCGTTTCCTCGAAGTTCATATGGTATTGTTATTTTTGTGGAATTCTAGTCCAGCCAGATTTTTCTGAACTCTCTTGAAAGCTTTGTGGAACTTAGAGATTGGATGAGATGGATGAGTGTAATGATGAATGCTTAAAATTCTATGCTTTAAACTGATAGATTACACCATATTTTATGCATCCTTTCTTCATTTTGAGGATCTATTGTTGATATTTGTGCCTTCTTCAGGAAAATCTGCCTAGTCTGGAATTTTCTGAAGTTCCTCCTAGACTGGTTTTCCCTGGTTAGCTTGGAATCCCGAACTTCTCATTTTTGATGGTTTATAAGTGATTTGATGGTTTCCTGATGATTTTGGGCTAATACTTTGACAAATATGTTATCAAAAATTGGATTTTCATGTTAGTATTTGATGGATGTAGGCTGAAGCTAGCAAGGTAGTAGCTGAAGTGGCTAACGGTGATATGGAGGGACCCTCTATCTCAGAAGAAGAAAGAGCTAAATTGGACATAAAGAGCAGGATCCTGGAAAGTAAGATAGCCTCAGTCTGGTCTGAAGTTTTAGACACAAATGTAGGTCGATGGGATTATGAGGTGTTTAAGGAAAGGATGGCACAAACGGATCCTCCAGTGCTGGCCAAGAGACTAATAGAATCGAGATTATTTCATGTAGCAGGATTTCCTCCCATAGTTCAGTGTTATGAGTTGGTATTGAAATGTGCCTGACACTATGACAGAGATTCACAAAGGATAGGCAGTCCTCAAGGGAGAGTATTGGCTAATCTTAACCCTATCTCCATTGCACATACTTTTGATATGCCAGACAGATCACATGTGGTAGCATTCAATATGGAGGAAACTAAGAGGTATTATGAGGAGACTATTAAGTCACAATAGGTTATCAATCCTTGGCTTGAGAAACCAAAGTCTCATTTCTCAAAACTGCCTAAGCAGTTGCACAGGGAGAAGTTTAAACAAGAAGTCTATGGTACCATCACATTGCTTAGCCAGGTGGTAGGCCTGAAGAGTGCAGGTATGTTCAAGAATTGGATGTTGCATGTCATTGTAAGGATGGAGCAGGAAATATTAACTATCATTGGGCAGGTGTTATAAGTAAGGTGATTCATGAACAAATGTGTAATGTGCTACAGACTAAGACATTCACCATGACTTCCTATTTGGTGTATGCACTTGCAAGATTCCATCCGTATAAAGGATTGAGCACAAGAGGAATATTTGGACATGATGTAATTTATGAAGTTTATCCTCAATTGCACTTAGGAAGCATAAGCTAAACATGATTTGAAGGAAGAGAAAGAAAGACTTAAGAAGTATTTGAAAGATTTGATGAAACCTCTGCAATCCATTAGTTTCTCATCTTCTACTACAAGTTTCCTACCACAGGAAACCATAACTGAGTTGGAAAGAATGAAGGTCACTACTCTTGCCACAAAAAATTGGTTACAAGGGGTGTAGACTAAATGAGATAGTGTTATCAAAGACATCCTTTCAATTGGAGGAGATGCAATGAGGGCAAAGGATTGGTTGAAAGATGCATCGGCTCAAGATAAAGAGGATGTAGATCTCCTATTGCAGAAGACAAAGACCATCATGGAATACACTAAGGATAAGTTGGTGAATGATGGAATTATCCCTTCCTCCAAAGCTGTAGAACCTTGGGAATGGTTTGAAGCATTTCAAATAAGACAAAAAGGTTTTGAAGAAGATATATAAGCAGAGGTGGAAAATTGAGGATACCCTAACTGATATCCATGATAGATGCATTTCTTTCTTTGAGGTGATGACAGGGAGAAGGAAGTTCGCACCAAATCATTTGAGCTTGGAGTAGTTAAAAAATGGTGGTGAGATGTATATTCTCTAGTTATTGAGGATCTAGTTACTGAGCATCAGTTGGATGAGGCAACCACTTATATTGCAGTTATTGAGAAATATCAAACCAATAGGGTTGAGTGGGATAAGTCGGTGGAGCAATCAAGATACAATATTAGATCTATCAAAAGGAGAATTAAGGTTTTACCTTTTCCACCTATAGCTGACTTGGACAAGGTGCTTGTGATGGTGCATGATAGGATGGATCAAAATAAAGACAAAGGGGAAAGCAGTTAATGCAAGGCTACATTGGAATTTATGCTTCCCTATTATTTTGCATGCATTGGCCTGAGCTACATTGGAGATCCCAGGCTGACCTGGATGGAGTTCATGCATTTAATGCATATTCTATTTTATTTTGAATTCCTCTTGGCCAAATTGTTTTATGGCCATTTCTTATTATTGTAAATTCTAATTAGGTTGAAATTCCTTGGGGGTTTCTATATATATGGAATTCTGCCTCATTTGTAAGAGATAGACAGATAGATAGTTTTGATGCTAGAGGAATTAAGCAGTAGAGCAGGAGTTAGAAGTTAGTTTATTTTGAGCAAGTGTTGTAATAGAATACTGGATTTGTTGCTACTTTGGGCGATTCAATACAATTGGAGACATTGTGCTTTTGGTGATTTCTCTTGTGTTGATTTCTCTTGCATGGTTCTTGTGATTCTATCTTTGGAATTGCTTAAGTTATTTGATAAATGCATTAGGTTTAATGTTAGATAAATTGATAGTGTTTATGATTTAGTACTAGAAGTGTTTGCGGCAATCCCTGGTCCATACTTTTCACAACCAACTAATTGTTAGTTTCTTTGCAAAGTTAGCCTGGACTTTTATATTCATTGTGCTTAGTTCAATTGTGAAGGTTTATTTATGTCGATTGCAATAGGGTTGTTTTGAATGAATTTTCATGATCTGAAAATATTTAATGCCTTAGAAGATTGCACTATTTCTATAAGATTGCAGATTTATCTGGGTCAAGTAGAAATCAGTTTATGAGGGATTGGTCCATTTCAAGTGTTTGTCATTTGCATTGTTAATCTTAGGATTGGTTTTAATTTAGAAATCTCTTTGAAACCCTTATCTTTTGTCATTTCTTTTATCATTTGGGTTAGATTTAGGATTGAAGTATCATCATATTGCTAGATCTGATAAATTAAAGATTTAGTATTTGCTTGTAGTAAGGTCCCATTGTGATTACCAACATTTTCACATTTATCACTGAGTTGTTTATGCATTGTCAAGACCTGACATTAGAGACCTTGGGGTTATCTCTTGAGGGTTACTGATAGAGATTTACCTTTCAAGAGAGATAGGATATTATATTCTATCTGAGTTGTTGTTGTGCAAAAAACACCATCAATAGATTGGCACTAGAAGGAGGTCTTGAATAAGCAAGCTAGATCAATTTTTGTCTACCATCTCTCCTGAAAGATTCAGAAGAAGAACCAGATGTACTCTAGGAGAGGAGGAATTTCAAGAATTACCAGTCCCTACTAGGTCAAGAAGGACTAGCGGAAGGGGAGAATCATCATCCACCCAGCCATCCTCATCATCCCCATCTTCATCAAGTTCATCTTCATCTAAGTCTGAGGACATTCCCATTCAACAACCTCAGCTAGCCATAAATCAGCCATTACCACCCCCACCTCCACCAATGGCTTTCCTAGCTAATAACCCATCTCCATTGAGTTTCACTAATTACAATGTCATGCCCAAGAACCCTGAACATTGTTTTTCAAAGTTCCATGTTAATGATCCCAATAGAACTGTTGAGGAACACATCAGGATCTTTTAGACTGGTCTTAAGGATAGAGGAATCAATCATGAGGATGTAGCATGTAGACTCTTTCCTTATTCCTTGGGAGTGGATGCATTCTATTGGTACAATTAATTTACCTGTTGGGTCTATCCAGAATTGGACTGAACTAGAGATTGCATTCTTGTGGAAGTTTAGGATTCCCATTAGTCCTAATGAGCTCTATCTTCAGTTCACTAATGTTAAGAGAGAAGTCCATGAGCCTATAGGGTCCTTTAACAATAGGTTTCATCGTACCTATACCCAACTGCAGACCCCTTATGTTGTTGATGAGCTCATTGCTTTAGAAGTCTATTATGAGGGACTTGACAGTCTGACAGCTACCTTCATGAAATGGAGAAACAACCCTCCTAATACCCTACTTGATGCATACGCAGAGGCTATGAAGGTTAGAACTACTTTAAGGCAACATCTGTTTGGGCCTTTACTATCATTAGGACCTGCTACTCACCCTGAACAAGTCCTAGCTCTTAACCAGGCTCTTGCTAATCACACTCCCATCATGAATCCAATACCTCAGTTGCCTCTGGTCCCTCACCCAAGACCTCCTGTGAGTCAAGTTCCACCCACAATCAGCTACCCTCAACAAAATGTAAACCAACCTCTTCATTCACAACCTCAGGCTAGTTTCCCCATGTATCTGTAGAATTATGAAGTGTTAAACCAATCACTGAATGCCAATACTATAGTAGGATATCCCCAAAATAATGTGAATCAGCCTCCATACATAAATCTTGACAAGGAGAGACTGGATGAATTGACTGAACAAGGGAAGAAGCTAAATATGGAGGTAACTTATTTGAGGAACCAGAATAGTCAGTTGCAAGCTGCTCAGAGAAATATGCAGTCTAATCATAGCAGAGAAAGTTGAAAAAATCAACAAGGACAACATTCTGATAGGGGAAACATCCTAAAAGGGGATATAACAATGAAAGAGGGTATAATAATGAAAGAGGGTATAATAATGACAGAGGACTGAATTATGATAAAGGATAATCCTTAGGCTAGAACTTTGATAGAGGGAAAGTTGGTGGACAAGGATTCGACAGGAGACAACCACCTAGACAAAACATGACTTGGAATACAAGGCCTAACAATGGAGGAGTCCCTACCCCATTGGATCAACCAGTCAATCAACCAGTCAATCAAGAGAAGCCTCCAAGTGGCGTATATTTGGCTGAGGCTGCTTTATCAGGATGGTGTAGGCTCAATAAAATGAGTCAACATTCTGAGTTAGATTGTCAAGAGTTCCAGACGACAACTTCAATTTTTTAGTATGAAGTAGAGAATAAGGTAGGTGTTGATGTTTTCTGCACAGCAACAAATCAAACAAAATATGAAATCCTATCTCTCTTAAAAGGTAAATCTCTATCAGCAAGCCTCAAGAGATAACCCCAAGGTCTCTAATGTTAGGTCTTGACAATGCATAAACAACTCAGTGATAAATGTGAAAATGCTGGTAATCACAAAGGGACCTTACTACAAGCAAAGACTGAATCTTTAATTTATCAGATCTAGCAATGTAATGATACTTCAATGATAAATCTAACCCAAATGATAAGAAAATAACAAAATATAAGGGTTTCAAAGAGATATCTAAGATTAAAACTACTCCTAAGATTAACAATGTAAATGATAAAATACTTGAAATATACCAATCCCTCATAAACTAATTTCTGCTTAACCCAGATGAACCTACAATTTCATAGAAATAGTGCAATCTTCTAAGGTGTTAAAGGTTTTCAAATCATGAACATTCATTTGAAACAATCTTATTGCAATTGAAATGAATAAAATTCACAATTGAACTAAGCACAATGAATATAAAGGTCTAGGCTAACTTTGCAAAGCAACTAACAATCAACCAACTACAAAAAGTATGGACCAGGGATTTCTGCAAACACTTCAAGCATCAAATCATAAACACCATTAAATCAGGTCTAACCTATATCTGATAACCTTGAGAAATTTAAAAGATAGAATCACAAGAACCATGCAAGATAAGTCAACACAAAAGAGATCACCAGAAAATCACAATGTCTGCAATTGTATTAAATCACCGAATTTCAACAACAATTTTGATGTTCTGTGTTACAAAATTTGCTCCAGAATCGACTAACTTCTAACCCTTCTCTATTGTCTAATTCACTCTTGTATCAAAACTATCTAATTCTAATTCCTACTACCCTACAAATGAGGCAAAATACCAAATTTATAGAAAACCCCCAGAACATGTTGGCCTAATTAGATTTTACAATAATAAAATAGCCACAAAACAAGTCGGACCAGCTAATGTTTACAATAATAAATGGCCAAAAATAGGTCGGCCAAGAGAAATTTGAAATAAGATAAGATATGCATTAAATGCATGAACTCATCCAGGTCGGCCTGGGATCTCCAATGCAACTCAGACCAATGCATGCAAAAAAATAGGGAAGCATAGATTCCAATGCAATCAATCATTAACTGGCCCCTTCATCCTCATCCTAATACAATATATCTAGCACCTTAAGAAAATAACTCTCCAGGTTGGCCACATGTGAAGTAATAAATGCTTTAAATCATCCTTCAATCGAAATAGTCTCCTCCAGAGTTGCTTTAACGACCTTGATAAATCCAACCTACACTCAGCAAAAACCACCATCAATAATATCCACTATTCAAATAAATCCAAGCATAGATCGAAATCAATCTTGAAATAATGCTAAAGCACAATTTCTACACAATTTGATATTTTCACCCCTCTGCGAAATCCAGGCCAGAAGTGAAATTCAGGAAAATTCAGACCAAGCGGATTTTGGCGAAAACAATCCACTGTCAACAAATTCTGAAAAATGAAGAGATAACGGGAATTTTGGGAAAATCCAGACAGAGCGGAAAATCCCGAAGCATGCAAAAATCTGAATTTTGGGAAAACGCAGAGGACAAGGAAAACCAGGAAAATCCGTCAGCACAGGAAAATCCTGAAATTGATAGAAAACCTGGATTTCGACGTTCTCCAATGATCTCGCTCAAATTGATCGAAGATCACAAATTTGAGGACCTAGGCTCAAGTGCATCAACATTCATAAAACGACAAACCAAAACGAAATCTAGGATTTCGACAAGGAGACGCAATTTTGGGAAAATCTAGACCAGGCAAAATTTCGCGAAGGACTAGAATCTTCAAAAAACAGGGAAAAACATCAGCTGCCAGGCCTTGAGTGAAATCCGAGAAAATTTGGATGGGGTGGAAAATCTTGAAAGTAGCCAAAAACCCGAACTTCCTTCAGAGTTTAATATTTTCAATGTGCAATTTAGGGGAATCACTTTGGAAAGCAAGATAAACATTTTAAGCTTATGCCAAGGCAAGGTAAATCCTCAAAATCCAAGGGAAAAAGCATAAAAAACCAGAGCAAAAGAGGGTCCCTACTTTTAGTGGGGCGTGTGTGCGAAAACTGCACAACAAATGGCGACTCTGCTGGGAAATGATCCATAGCATTTGATGTTGAGTAGGAATCAAGAACCAAGAATCTCTGGTTTCAATTTCCATATCGGGCAAACAAATCAAAATGAAAGATGAAAGAAAATCAAAATCAAAGGCAGACTGAACCTTTCATAAACTAAAAATCCGAGTGTGTGCTCATGAGTTCATTTCCCTCCTCAAGTTACCGCAAAAACCAAGCTCAATCAGGACAGGCTACATAAAGATTCTAACTTCAAAAGCAACCTAGATAGAGCCTCGCTTCCAGTCAGGCATCTATAGCCCCGATGAGGTTATTGATGCAACTCTCCCGAACATAGCTCTATTTCCAACCAGACGTCTATAGCCCCGATAGAGATATTTAGATACCCCTGATAAGTTGAATTCATTCTTTCGATTTTTAATATTTTCTTTTTTCTTCTTTTGATATTCTTTTCTTTTCATTTTTTCATTTCAACCTATGAACAATGAAGTCCACACTCAGGGATGAGAACCACAGTGGCACTGAAGCAGAAATAAGATTTTTCACCTCACAAGACCTCACAAGGATCCTACAACAACCTCAAGATTTTTAAGATGTATAAGAGATATAAGATTTTAGAATATTTGAAATTCAAATCAAACCAGTGACCCATCTTCCTTAAATCAGGCATTTAGACTACATGATGATAACAAAGACCTTAACCATCCTTTCAAGACACATGATTAGAGTTCATCAAAGAAATACTCAAAACAGTCCCAAACAAAATAATATTTGCTATGCAGGTGCAACACATCCAGAAGAAAAAAAGAAGACCTCCAAAGCAAAAGCATAGCAAAAAAACACCAAACCGAAAGCAAAACCTAAACTAATGCAACCTAATCTAAAGAAAGCAAGAGCAGAAAAGAAAACTTAAAGAGAGCAGAGCAATCTGCATTTATTCAAATCAGTAGTATGTACAAAGAGACTCATAACAACTCATTATCAGACAAGGTGAACTGAGACCTGTTGATGGTGTTTTCTGCACAGCAACAACTCAAACATAATACAATATTCTATCTCTTTTGAAAGGTTATTTTCAACAATAAATTACTGAAAATCACCCCAAGGTCTCTCGGGTGTCAGGTCATGACAATGCATAAACAACTCAGATAAAATGTGAAATGCTGGTAATCACAATCAGACCTTACTACAAGCAAACTGTATCTTTCAATTTATCAGGTTTTGCAATATAATGATCTCTAATCCTAAATCTAACCAGATAATAAAGAAATAGCAAAAGATAAGGGTGCAAGAATATGATGAAACCTAAACTATTCCTAGAATGAGTAATGCAAATGACAGATATTTGGAACGGACCAATCTCAATTAACCAATCCTTGATCAACCCACAATGCAATATCACAAGAACGGTACAATCTTCTAAGGCATGTATATTTTCAAATCATAGACATTCATCCACAATCGAACTCAAGCACATGTAAATATATGGTCCAGGTTGACTTCACCAGCCTACTACAATCAGATAGTTATTGGGAGTATAGACCAGAGATTGCTACAAATATTCCAAATATGAAATCATAAACACCATTCGCCAAACTAAAACTAATTTAATTTTGAACACTAAACCCTAAATCTTCAAGCAATTTGAAAGATAGAACAATAAGAACCATGCAAGATAATATAAGACAAGAGATTTCACCAGGAAAACCACAATGTCTTCAATTGTATTAGATCACCAAAATGTTGCAACAATTCAACTGTTCGGTTCACAATAATTGCTTCAAGAAATTAACTAATACTTCTACTACAAAAATACTCTAGCTCTTTGGTCTAACTTGTGCTTGTTATTTTCTAGCTAACCCTTACAATGAGGCAAAAATGCCTTTTATAGCAAATCACAAGATATGTCGGCCCAGCCAAACATTTTTACAAAATAAGAATAACCGCCCAAAACAAGTCGGCCTTAGGAAATCAAAATAAGGCACACATTAAATGCCATCTATATCATCAAGGTTGGCCTCGGCACAATCCCCAATGTAGTCCGGTCCAATGCATGCCCTATGATAATAGGGAAGCACAAATCTCAAAATGGCATTAAATACCACCAACTTTATCCTTGCTCTGGGCCAACGATCCCTGAACCCTCAAAAATATTCCATCCAATTCGGTGACAGGTGGCAGGGGCAAGATCCTCATCCGACACTCAATAGAGCCAATCTCCTCCTTTGACTGTTTAACAGTCTTACCCCAATCCTCCTTGTGGGCCTGGTACTTATCCATTACCGCCAAGTAGGTGGCTGCATCATCTAACTGGTGACCGGTTATAACACTCTCAGAATCTGGGGCATAAACTTCATGCCACCATTCCCTGAGTTGCTCTAGACTTAAGTATTTAGGTGCAATCTTTCTCCTTCCAGTCATGACCTCAAAGAATGCAATGCAGCCTTCATACACCCCAGCAGTCTTCAATCCTACCACCCTACTCAAAAATGTTATGGCATCATAGATATCTGACCTGAATTTGATCCTATGTAACTACTTGGGCAGTTTAGAGTGATGTGATTTTGGTTTCTCCAACCAAGAATTAATCATTTGTTGAGACTTAACGGGCTCATTCTCATAGTATGTCCTGGCCAAGTCCATGTTTAGAGCACACACTGAGGGCAGATCAGGCATGTCGAAATCCTGGGCAATGGAGACAGGACTGAAATTGGCTAAGACTCTTCCCTCAGTACTGACAACTCTTTGTGAGTCGAAGTCATATTGTCGGGCACACTCGAGTATCAGCTCATAGCACTGGATTGTAGGAGGAAACCCTGCCACATGCACCAACCCAGACTTCATCATGCCATTCCTTAGTACTGACAGATTCTTCTCAGCTGTCCTCTGCTTAAAATCGTCATACCTCCAAGCCCCAACATTGGTGTCAAACACCTCGGACCATACAGAAGATATCTTTCTCTCTGGTAACTGACTTTTGGTATCCAATCTTATTCTTTTTGCCTCGGAGATGGAGGACCCCTCCGTATCACCCTTAGATTTTCCTCCAGCTGCCTTGCTTGATTCGGCCTGCACTCACAAGAAATCATCATAAGTATCAATTTATCATGCATATTCCATCCGACAGATTAGCATAAAATCATATAAAACAATTAAAATTCATCACAAACTGCTAATTCTAAAAATCCAGAAAAATCGAACAATCTAGGAAAACACCATAAACTGGGAAAATCCTGTCAGGGCAGAATTTTAGAGAAATCCAACCTAGACAGATTCCTGCTGCCAAGACATTAAATCGTTAGTACAAACCAAAGACCATAAGATAATCATGAAATTAATTTATTGGCAATAAGAAATTAGCATTTAGCTTTTACTCCATTAATCCTATCCTTAGAAAATTGGAAGAAGTGCAATCAAACAGGAAAACCAGAAAAGTCCGGATGGGACGGATTTTCACGGACAGCTCGAGGAACTCCAGAAATCGTTATGCCCCGCAGAATCAGCTGAAACCGGGAAAATTCGAATGCGAAGGAATTCCGTGAGAACCTCGAAAACCTGATAAACGATGATACACGAACCAATGACCGAACGATCATACAATCTTTCTATTTGGATTCAAATAGCCCCGAAATTGATGCCAACCAACATGATTCAAAATGTAAATGAATTTAGACTTCAAAAGACCTCAAAATGTTTAGATCCCATGGTGAAACTGTGATGCCCTAATTTGATGACCAGACTTCCGCCATGGAAAACAGTGGAAGCTTGGGGTCTAAAATACCAACTGCAAAGGTCAATCCAAGGTACTATGAATCCTCATAGGGATGTGGTCAGTGTAATACAAGGTCAAGATCGATCAATCATAACGAATTTTCCATTCTGGGCCGAACACCGAAAAAACCCTAACCTTGCACAATATGGCAGATTTCGCACTAAGAGGGTAAACAATCTAACCCAGAAGCCCTTCCAAACGTGTGCACCCATCATCTAATGGATAAATAGCACTCATAGGGCGCGGGTGATGAGGTTCTACGAAAAAAATGGGTCAAACCCTGACTGGATAGGAAGGAAATAGTGGCTAACATGGGCCGACACCAAATGACCACCAATCAATATGGAAAAACTCAATCATTGCGTAAACCAACAAGAGGGGCCATCGATAACATACCATGGATCAATTGAGTCGAATCTCGAGGTCAAAGAAGCAACCACAATGCAAGCATGCTCAAGCAATAAAAACCTCAATCAACACCAAACAATCCACGTGCAAGCAACACAGGATCGATGCTCAAAGCTCGAATGAAAGCTCTCAATCGCCAAAGCAGCAAGCAAATGAATGATAAAGTTGAAAAATGATGCCCAAAAGGTTTTATGTCCATCCATTTGTGTCTAAGCAAAGGTACCCTGGTCATTAATGAGCGACAAGACACTTCTGGCAAACCTGGAAAATCGAGCCCAAAATGGAATTTTGGAAAATCTCAAGATACGCAGAAATCCGGATGAACACAGATTTCGCGGAAAAGAAGAAACCGAGAATATAACGAAGTTTGGGATTTTGGTGCAGACCAGGAAAATCCGCTAGAACCAAAAAATCCCGGAGTCAAGCAGAAACCCGATTTCAGAAAATGCAGTGACGGATAGACAGTAAACTAGAGCCCAGAAAAATCCGCCGGAGCTGGAAAATCCCGGACTCAGGTGAAAACCCAGATTTTTCCAAAAACTCAAATTTAACCAATTCAAGCCCCAAGGCAAGATCAAAGCCAACAAGACCAACATGTCAAGACCTCAAAAGATAAGTCCAATAAAACCAAAGGTCAAAAGGTATTCAAAAGAGGGTCCCTACTCCAAGTGGGGTGTGTGTGCAAAAACTGCACAACAAATGGCGACTCTGCTGGAGAAATGCTCCTGAGCATTTTGATGACAAACTGGAATCAAGAACCCATAACTCTTGGTTTCGACTTACCTATCCTACCACCACCCATGGTAAAACAAAGAAGACCCCCTAGCCAGCCAAACTTTCCTATACCAGGGTCAAAGTGTGCGTATATGCGTTCATTACCTACCCTTAGTTGCACCAGAAACCAAATTTGGTATGAACAAGCTACGTAAAGATTCATACTCTAAAAGTAACCTGGATAGAGCCTCGCTGCCAGTTAGATGTCCATAGCCCCGACGAGGTTATCACTATGATTCTCCTGAACATAGCTCTACTGCCAGCCAGGTGTCTATAGCCCTGGTAGAGATATTCAGATCCCCCCGATAGGTTGAATTCAAATCTTTTGATTTTCAATATTTTCTTTTCACTTATTTCATTCAACCTATGAATAGTGAAGTCCACACTCAGGGCTGAGAACCACAGTGGCACTAGAGCAGAAAAGGATTTTTCACCTGTTCATACCTTATAAGGGCCTTCTGCGACTTCAGGTATATTAAGAATTAAAAGTATAAGACCCCAATATATTCCTGTTAAACTGACTAGAAAACCCTTTGCCTCAGCATAAAGATAAGTGACATTGGATAGAGGGTTCGTACCACAGTGTCCTGGAAGGATGATTAGAGTTTGTAAAAGAAATACTAGGAACATCAGACCTACTTTGTCACCATTGCCATACGGATGCACCCAAAGATCCCAAAAGAGAAAGAACCAAGAGCAAGAGCAACGCAAATAAAAACAAACAAACCAAAGAAAACCTATTCTAACCAAAGCAAACAAGCAAACCAAAAGGGAGACCTACTCTAACCAAACAAAACAAGCAAGGCAACTTAAACTAACTATTTACAAAGCAAGGAGCTGGAAACAGCTCAGGACTGGAAATAATGTTTCAAATACTGCCCATTGACAGGCAGTGGGATATCCTCTCCCGTGAGAGTCTTCAGACAGAAGGCATTATCTCCAAGTATTTCAGCAATCTGATATGGGCCAAGCCAAAGTTTATCAAATTTCCCATGGTCCCCTTTTTGATCATGAGGTTATCCCAGTATAAGACCAAGTTAGAAATCCTGAAGGCCTTAATCTTAGTCCTCCTGTCAAACCACCTCTTAACTACCCCTTGATGTTTGGCGAAATTCTCAAGGGCGTTGTCTCATTTCTCTTCAAGGTGCAATAGTTCTGTCAACCTAGCCTCCTTTCTGTCCCCTTCATCATAAAAATCATTTATAAACTATAAATTTGGGATCTTGAGTTGGATGGGGAATACTGGCTCCAGACCATACACTAAGTGATAAGGAGATGTTCCAATGGAGGACTTAAGTCCAGTACGATCTGCCCAAAGGGAAAACTGAAGCTGGGTGTGCCAGTCTTTTGGGTTCCTTTCTAACAGCTTACGGATGACAGTCAATAGGTTCTTATTAGAGGACTCTGCTAGGCCATTTCCCTAGGGGTAATAATTGGATGCAAATTTCACAATAACGCCATGATAAAAAGCCCAATTTGAAAATTTTAAAGACGCAAAGGCAAGACCATTATCACAGACAACAGCAATAGGACATCCAAATCGATTAAGAATAGCAGATTCTAGGAAATCAATTACTACCTCAGATGTACATTGCCTACAAGCAAAAGATTCAGTCCATCTTGTGAAATAATCAGTAATAGTGAGAATGTACCTGTGTCCTGCAGAAGATGGTGGGTTGATGGGACCTATGAAGTCCATTCCCCACTGAGCAAAAGGCCTTACCTCAGTGACCGGTTGGAGCGGAAGCGATGCATACCTTTCCCTTGTTGCTACAGTCTAGCATGTGTGACAGGTCCTGACATGATGGTGAACATCTTTAAACAGTGTGGGCCAGTAATATCCTGCCCTCAAAATCTGGTTTGCTGTGGCAATCGCAGAACCATGGCCAGTGCCATACTTTTCATGAAACTCATTTATCACCCTGTCAGCTTCCTGTTTCCCAAGACACCTCAAATAAATGCCTTCATGATTTTTCTTATACAAAAAAACTCCTTTCAACATGAAACCATCACTCTTTAACCTCAGGGCTCATCTTTGGACTGCATTAAGATGACTTGGAGGTCATTGATTCAGCAAATAATACACTATGTCATCATACCACCCATCTGGGGAAACCTCTTCGATATTATAATTCTGAATAGTCAATTCGGGACCTGTTTCCACCATAGTCTGAGTGAGTCCTTGCCCTCTTACCAGATTCATGGGTTGGATCTCAATGTCATACTCTTGTAGCATGGTCACCCATTTAGCTCTGTGCTCACCTAATTCATCTTGCATCAGAAGTAACTTAACTGTAGAATTAGGGACAATTGCATACACCTTATTTCTGAGGATATAATGCCTGAATTTCTTTACTGCTCTGACTAGGGCGTATGCCTACTTTTCCACACTTGGATATTTCAACTCGGCATCTTTTAACGGTGCACTCATAAAAGCAATAGGATGCTCATTTCCCTCATTAGACTTTTGAGTTAGCATTCCAGCACATGAATGATCTAAAGCAAATGAGTAGATGTAAAAAGGTTTGCTGTAGTATGGACTTACCAATACTGGAGCATCAGCAATGGCTCTTCTGATTTCTGCAAATGCCTCCTTCGCTTCTGTAGTCCATTCGATCTTGGCATCTTGTTTCAACATTGCATTTAATGGTTTCACAATTTCAGCAAATCCAGTGATAAATTTTCTGACGAAGTTAATCTTACCAAAGAAGGACTTCATCTCCTTCTTGCTAGCAAGTGGCTGAATCTTCAATATAGCCTCCACTCTTTCTGGATCGATAGCAATTCCCTTTTCTGATATCACATGTCCTAGCAACTTTCCCTCTGTTACTCTGAAAATACACTTTTTAGGATTCAAGGATATGCCAAATTCTCTTCACCTTTGAAATACTTTGTGTAGATCTAAGATGTGATCTCCTCTTTTCTTTGAAAACACAGTCAGGTCATCCATATAAATGATGATGCATTTTCCTATGATATCTTTCAAAGCAATATCCATAGCCCTTTGAAATGTGGCCCCTGCATTAATGAGCCCAAATGGCATCCTCATGTAGGCAAAGGTACCCCATTTAGTTGTGAAAGCAGTCTTGTGCATGTCCTCATACTGGACCATCACTTGATTGTACCCTGAATAACCATCCAGAAAGGACATCATCTGGGATCTATTAACCACTTGAAGCACTTCATCCAGTGACGGGACTAGGTAGTTATCTTTTTCTGAAGATCTGTTCAAATTCCTGAAATCAACACAGAGTCTAATTTCTCCATTCTTTTTTCTCACTGGAACCAGGTTGGCCACCCATGTTGAATGCCTAACAGGAAATATGATTCTAGCAGATAGTAACTTTTGGACTTCCTTTTGTATGACTGGTTCCAATAACGCATTAATTGGTCTCTGCCTCTGTCTGAAATGTTTAGCACCTGGCTTCAGGGGTATAGTATGAGTTATGATTGATGTATCATAAGTCTTCAAGTCCTCATAACCCCAGGCTACTATATCAGGAAAGTTGTGCAAGACTTCAATTATCCCTTGTTTTTCTTCAAGGGTGTATACTTTGCCAATGAAAATATTCTTAGCATTATCTTCAGTTCCCATATTGTAAGTATCACACTGTCCACTGATGGATTCCTTCTTGGACTCTTGTTCCTGATCTTTAATCTTATCCATATCAAAAATTATTTCCAACTGTACCATTCCTCTTGGAATAGTATTTGATTTTAGGTTCATAACTCCTTCTAGATCCAGTTCTGCTTCCTGAAGCTCTGTCTCATCAATGATTTGAGAAGCAAAAACATCTGTATTTGTGATAAAATCTAGGATATGTTTATCATCTTCAAACACTTGGAAGTTAGTAACATTATCCGGGACGGATGGCACATGAGTCAATTCTACAGTGATTTTTTTCAATCCTGACAGAGATAAAGGCTGCAGAGTGCTTGCTGCTTGGGCCAGAGAATCTGTTGTTTGATTCTTTCGCCGTGGTATTAGTTGAATGTTGAAGGCATAAAATCCTTCAATAAGGTCCCACACTCTATGCCTATAATTAGTCATTCTGCAATCATGGCATGAATATTGTTTTCTTACTTGCTTAACTACTAACTCAGAATCACCAAAGACTTGCAGAATCTTAACCTTTTTCTTAAGTGCCATGAGAAGTCCATGAATTAACGCCTCATACTCTGCTACATTGTTGGTACAGTGAAATTGGAGTCTATGGGCTGCAAAGAAATTCTTACATTTTGGACTGATCAGTTCAAATCCTGCCCCAGCTCCATGCTTAGACTTGGATCCATAAAACTTGAGAGTTCAGCATTCAATAGTGGTAGTCCTCTTCATCACATCTTTTGGCTTAATATTGCTGGATAGTTTTTCAGGTGACACGGACTTCCTTTCCTGATACTCTCCCTGATGGTTCTGTATATCTGTTTCAACCGCCGGGGTTGGATTCATGCACTTCTGTACTTGTTCTACCGCTGTTTGGCATAAACAACACTCCAACTCTGAATGGGAAGCATTATGGACTCTACACCAATTGGGTAAGAGTAGTTCTTCAAAGCTTGTCCTTTTACCTAAGTGCATTTGATTTTCAACACACTGTTTGATGAATTCCTTAAAACTGTCTAATAGATTGATCTGAGTATCTCTAGTTTCCCCTTCTTCTTCCACTGATTTTGTCAAAACAGTAACAGGGCTAGATCCTATTTCTACATCAATAGGCATCGTGTGTAGCATCAATACCTCCTCTGAGTCTGACTCCTCATATTGTGTTGACAATACATAATTTTCCATGCCAACTTCTGATATTAGAACTTCTGTTGAAGTCTTTTGGTATTCTATGATCATGTATTTCATTCTCGGCTCCCTCTCAATTCTGATATGATTGGGCACTCCTTTCCAGGGAAGCCACATGTGAGAGTGATCAATAGACACATAACCATTCAAAGCCTTAGTAAAATCTCTCCCTAGAATCAAACCATACGCATCGGGGATATCAGCCACTTGAATATTGATAACCTGTTGAATCCTTGGGTCTGAAGCTACCTGTATGTGAATCATATTTAACTCTCCCACCACATTCACTTCAGTTCTGTCCAGTTGAGTCACCTTCTTCTGAGAATCAGCAGGTGTAATCCCTAAGGCTCTACACACTCCAAATGACATCACATTGGTGGAAGCACTAGAATCTAGTAAGCAATTATGTAAATTCTTACCGAATATACACACATAAATCAGAAATGGTGGAGTTTCTATCTTCCCTTGAAACAAAGTAGGCTAAGTGTCTACTTGAGCCACTTGAGTCTTGTCCTTTTCCTTTCATTTATCTTGAGGAGGAAAATTGGTCTGACCATGGGTTTGAATTTGCGTCCTCACAGGCTGAGAACTAGAGAAATTGCTGATACTCTCACCAGAAGGTTTATCCAAAGACACTAAACATGCATCATAAGTACCTAAAATTGCCTTCCTAATTACAGGGAATCTTAATAACTCGAATGTTGAAAGATTTACCTTTAATTTCTTGAATTCTTTAGCAACATAGGAAGCCATTTGCTCCTCACTCATGTCAATTGATACTTCCCTAGGAGGTTCCTCCACTTTGTCTCGGCTTGTTTGAACAACCTTTTCCTTTTGTAGGTCAGTTTGAGCTTGTCTGTCCTTTGAAAGGTACTTCCTGGATACATGTGGGAAAGATGGATTATTGCTAGCATTAGGATCTAGGGGAGTACTGAAGTTGTTAGGAGGAATGGAGGTAGTGAAAGGTCCTCCAGCATGTGGGCGCCTATGAGGCATATCTCTCAGACCTTGCCTCTGAAACATCTGCACTTCTTCAACATAGGCTTCCTCCTGATCAAGGGGGCCATTATCATTCATTGTTTCTTCATTAAATAACTGATCCACTTCATCCCCATTGTAGATCTGATCCGTTTTATCTTCCTAGGAGTTAGATTCTTCCTCTGGAATATTTTCTTCATTTGCTGGGAAGGGAGCGTGATTTAATACTAGCACAGTAGAATCATAAGGGGAAGAAGGAACCATCTCCTGCCCATTTACATTATTCTCCACCTCATACTAGAAAATGGAAGCAGCCATTTGAAACTCTGGACATTCTAACTCTGAATGCTGACTTGTCTTATGAAGCCTACACCACCCTAATAGAGCAGCCTCAGCTAAATATACACCACTGGGAGGCTTGTCTTGACTGACTGGCTGGTTCGTAGATTGGTTGACAGGTTGATCCAATGGGGTGGGAACTCCTCCATTGTTAGGTTCTGTATCCAAGTTCTACTTTGTCCTTGTGATTGCCTCTTATCAAATCTAGACCCACTACCTTGGCCTCTATTGAAATTTTGTCTCCTATAATTATTGTAGCTTCTGTCATTGTTGTAACCTTTATCCTGATTATATCCTCTGTCATTATGGAATCCTCTCTCATTACGCCGTCCTTTATCAAAATTCTACCCTTGTGAAAACTCTCTATTCTGATTGGACTGCATATTCTTCTGAGCAGCCTGTAACTGGCTGTTTTGATTCCTCAAGTAGGTCACCTCTAGGTTTAGCTTCTTTATCTGCTTAGCCATTTCATCAATCCTTTCTTTATTCGGATCAACATAAGAGGGCCGACTTGGATTATTCTGAGGAGGGACAGGCATCGTAGTAGATCCCATAGACTGGTGCAACACTTCAGAGTTTTGCAAATAGGCAGGGAAACTATTTGGCTGTAGCTGATACATGGGCTGGTTGACCTGCTGCTGGGGAAAATTCATCACAGGAGAGACTTGGCTTATGGGAAGACCAGGATGTGGCACCAAAGGTAATTGAGGTACAAGATTCATGATTGGAGTATGATTGGTAAGTACCTGATTTACTACTTGAACTTGACCAGGATGCACAACTGGTCCTAAAGAAGGCAATGGTCTAGTTATATGTTGCCTCGGATCTATGCTAAGCTTTATAGCTTCTGTATAAGCATCAGTTAGGGTATCTGGAGGATTGGGTCTCCATTTTAGGAAGGTTGTTGTGAGGCTATCTAGGGCTTCATAATAAACTCCCAAGGCTGTATTGTCATCCAAAACATAAGGATCTTGGAGTCTGGTATACGCACGATGAAACCTATTATTAAAACTGGATATTGGTTCATTGACCTCTCTCTTGACTCTAGTGAATTGCAAATACAATTCATTAGCACTGATAGGTATTCTGAAATTCTGTAAAAAGGCAGTCTCAAGATCATTCCAATTAAGAACTGAGCCAGATGGGAGGTGATTGTACTAGTAAAAAGCTTCTTCCCCTAGTGAATAAGGAAACAACCTACAGGAAACATCCTCATGAACAATCCCTCTGTCTTTGAGACACGTTTGGAAAATCCTTATGTGTTCTTCTACAGTCCTGTTTGAGTCATTAACATGGAACTTTGAACATAAGTGTTCAGGGTTTTTGGGCATTACATTGTAAGCATTGAAAGACAAAGGGGATGGATTATTAGCTAGGAAAGCCATTGGTAAAAGCGAGGGTGGTGGTTGTGGCTGGTTAATGATAGGCTGAGGTTGTTGAATGGGAATGGCTTCAGGGATGGGTATGGCCTCAACCTCCGGATGTGAAGATAAGGATGATGCTGGTGAAGGGATGGGTGATGATGATTCTCCCCTTTCTTGAGTCCTTCTTGACCTAGTGGGGAACTGTAATTCTTGTAAATCTTCCTCTCCTATGGTATATCTGGTATTTCTCCTATATCTCTCTTGAGAGATGGCGTTCAAGAAATGATCAAGTGTGCTCATTCAGGCCCTCCTTCTAGCGCCAATCTATTGATGGTGTTTTCTGCACAGCAACAACTCAGACATAATATAATATTCTATCTCTCTTGAAAGGTTATTTTCAACAATAAATTACTGAAAATCACCCCAAGGTCTCTCAGGTGTCAGGTCATGACAATGCATAAACAACTCAGATAAAATGTGAAATGCTGGTAATCACAATCGGACCATACTACAAGCAAACTGTATCTTTCAATTTATCAGGTTTTGCAATATAATGATCTCTAATCCTAAATCTAACCAGATAATAAAGAAATAGCAAAAGATAAGGGTGCAAGAATATGATGAAACCTAAACTATTCCTAGAATGAGTAATGCAAATGACAGATATTTGGAACATACCAATCTCAATTAACTAATCCTTGATCAACCCACAATGCAATATCACAAGAATGGTGCAATCTTCTAAGGCATGTAGATTTTCAAATCATAGACATTCATCCACAATTGAACTCAAACACATGTAAATATATGGTCCAGGTTGACTTCACCAGCCTACTACAATTAGATAGTTACTGGGAGTATAGACCAGAGATTGCTACAAACATTCCAAATATGAAATCATAAACACCATTCACCAAAATAAAACTAATTTAATTTTGAACACTAAACCCTAAATCTTCAAGCAATTTGAAAGATAGAACAATAAGAACCATGCAAGATAATATAACACAAGAGATTTCACTAGGAAAACCACAATGTATTCAATTGTATTAGATCACCAAAATGTTGCAACAATTCAACTATTCGGTTCACAATAATTGCTTCAAGAAATTAACTAATACTTCTACTACAAAAATACTCTAGCTCTTTGGTCTAACTTGTCCTTGTTATTTTCTAGCTAACCCTTACAATGAGGAAAAAATGCCTTTTATAGCAAATCACAAGATATGTCGGCCTAGCCAAACACTTTTACAAAATAAGAATAACCGCCCAAAACAAGTCGACCTTAGGAAATCAAAATAAGGCACACATTAAATGCCATCTATATCATCAAGGTTGGCCTCGGCACAATCCCCAATGTAGTCTGGTCCAATGCATGCCCTATGATAATAGGGAAGCACAAATCTCAAAATGGCATTAAATACTGCCTCCTTTATCCTTGCTTTGGGCCAACGATCCCCGAACCCTCAAAAATATTCCATCTAATTCAGTGACAGGTGGCAGGGGAAAGATGCTCATCCGACACTCAATAGAGCCAATCTCCTCCTTTGACTATTTAACAGTCTTACCCCAATCCTCCTTGTGGGCCTGGTACTTATCCATTACCACCAAGTAGGTGGCTGTATCATCTAACTGGTGACCGGTTATAACACTCTCAGAATCTGGGGCATAAACTTCATGCCACCATTCCCTGAGTTGCTCCAGACTTAAGTATTTAGGAGCAATCTTTCTCCTTCCAGTCATGACCTCAAAGAATGCAATGCAGCCTTCATACACACCAGCAGTCTTCAATCTTGCCACCCTGCTCAAAAATGTTATGGCATCATAGATATCTAACCTGAATTTGATCCTATGTAACTGCTTGGGCAGTTTAGAGTGATGTGATTTTGGTTTCTCCAACCATGCATTAATCATTTGTTGAGACTTAACGGGCTCATTCTCATAGTATGTCTTGGCCAAGTCCATGTTTAGAGCACACACTGAGGGCAGATCAGGCATGTCGAAAGCCTGGGCAATGGAGACAGGACTGAAATTGGCTAAGACTCTTCCCTCAGTACTGACAACTCTTTGTGAGTTGAAGTCATTTTTTCGAGCACACTCGAGTATCAACTCATAGCACTAGATTGCAGGAGGAAACCCTGCCACATGCACCAACCCGGACTTCATCATGCCATTCCTTAGTACTGACAGATTCTTCTTAGCTGTCCTCTGCTTAAACTCATCATACCTCCAAGCCCCAACATTGGTGTCAGACACCTCAGACCATATGGAAGATATCTTTCTCTCTGGTAACTGACTTTTGGTATCCAATCTTATTCTTTCTGCCTCGGAGATGGAGGACCCCTCCGTATCACCCTTAGATTTTCCTGCAGCTGCCTTGCTTGATTCAGCCTGCACTCACAAGAAATCATCATAAGTATCAATTTATCATGCATATTCCATCCAACAAATCAACATAAAATCATATAAAATAATTAAAATTCATCACAAACTGCTAATTCCGAAAATCCAGAAAAATCAAACAATCCGGGAAAACACTGTAAACCGGGAAAATCCCATCGGGGCAGAATTTCGGAGAAATCTAACCCAGACGGATTCCTGTTGCCAAGACATTAAATTGTTAGTACAGACAAAAGACCATAAGATAATCATGAAATTAATTTATTGGCAACAAGAAATTAGCATTTAGCTTTTACTCCGTTAATCCTATCCTTAGAAAATCGGAAGAAGTGCAATCAAACAGGAAAACCGAAAAAGTCCGGATGGGACGGATTTTCACAGACAGCTCAAGGAACTCCGGAAGTCATTATGCCCTGCGGAATCAGCCGAAACCGGGAAAATCCGAGTGTGAAGGAATTCCGCGAGAACCTCAGAAACCCGATAAACGACGATACGCGAACCAACGACCGAACAATCATACAATCTTTCTATTTGGATTTGAATAGCCCCGAAATTGATGCCAACCAACAGGATTCAAAATGTAAATGGATTTAGACTTCAAAAGACCTCAAAATGTTTAGATCCCACAGCGAAACTGTGATGCCCTAATTTGATGACCAGACTTTTGCCATGGAAAACAGTGGAATCTCGGGGTCTAAAATACCAACTACAAAGGTCAATCCAAGGTACTCTGAATCCTCACAGGGCTGTGGTCAGTGTAATTCAAGGGCAAGGTCGATCAATCATAACGAATTTTCCATTCTAGGCCGAACACCGAAAAAACCCTAACCCTGCACAATATGGCAGATTTCGCACTAAGAGGGAAAACAATCTAACCCAGAAGCCCTTCCAAACGTGTGCACCCATCGTCTAATGGATAAATAGCACTCATAGGGCACGGGTGATGAGGTTCTACAAAAAAAATGGGTCAAACCTTGACTGGATAGGAAGGAAATAGTGGCTAACATGGGCCGACACGAAATGACCACCAATTAATATGGAAAAACTCAATCATTGCGTAAACCAACAAGAGGGGCCATCAATAACATACCATGGATCAATTCAGTTGAAACTCAAGGTCGAAGAAGCAACCACGATGCAAGCACGCTCAAGCAATAAAAACCTCAATCAACACCAAACAATCCACGTGCAAGCAACACAGGATCAATGCTCAAAGCTCGAATGAAAGCTCTCAATCACCAAAGCAGCAAGCAAATGAATGATAAAGTTGAAAAATGATGCCCAAAAGGTTTTATGTCCATCCATTTGTGCATTTGAGCAAAGGTACCCTAGTCATTAATGAGCGACAAGACACTTCTGGCAAACCCGAAAACCCGAGCCTAAAACAGAATTTTTGAAAATCTCAAGATACGCAGAAATCCGGATGAACAAAAATTTCGCGGAAAAGTAGAAACTGAGAATATAACAAAGTTCAGGATTTTGGTGTAGACTGGGAAAATGCGCCAAAACCGGAAAATCCTGGAGTCAAGCAGAAACCCGGTTTCGGAAAATGCAGCGATGGACATACAGTAAACTAGAGCCCAGAAAAATCCGCTGGAGCCAGAAAATCCCGGACTCAGGTGAAAACCTGGATTTTGTCAAAAACTCAAATTTAACCAATTCAAGCCCCAAGGCAAGATCAAAGCCAACAAGACCAACATGTCAAGACCTCAAAAGATAAGTCCAATAAAATCAAAGGTCAAAAGGTATTCAAAAGAGGGTCCCTACTCCAAGTGGGGCATGTGTGCAAAAACTACACAACAAGACCCACCCCTATACGATTCATCAATGCATGGACAAGCAACAAGGTGATAGTAATAGTCCTCAAGAATGCAAATTCATCTTTATACTTAGCAAAATAAACCTCAAAAATGAAGCATTCAAATTCAACCTCATAATCAGGAATAATCAGCAATTGAGGCAACTCATTGAAACCACATGTGATCAATCCATATGCAAGTTGTCTTTCCTAAACCTCCATAATCAAATTGATAAGATTCAGAATTCATAATAAGGAGAGAAACAACCTGATTTTGCACTGCTATGGACTAAATGTTGTGTTCATCACCTTGTACTTGTGAAGAGTTGATATCCATGTCATTAGGAGGTCTCAACTGATGATGCAATATCCCTCTTGCATTGGAAACATGTAATAAAAAATTGGAGTCTTCAATGAATAATTCAGGGTGAAAATTAGATTGAAAAGATTCAGAAGTATAAACATGAAACTTTTCACTTGTGTGCACTTCCTCATGAGGGATCAATGATGAAAATGCAGAAGGCCTGTCATGTATAGTAACTTCTTCATCATGATGTTCGTCATGAGGCCCCACAGACTGATCTATAAACATGCCTTCACATACTGCAATGCGGTCAAGCTCACCAACATTGGCTGCAACATTTATGTTTTCAACATCATTCAGTTTTTCCTACACATTCGTATGAATCACATCAGCTGTCTTAACACATAAAATCTGTGAATTTTCAATATTTAGTCCACCAATAGGCGGAGAAAAAATAGAATTAGATGAACAAGAAAACTCCCTGAATTCCTTTATTGGTACTAGTTCAAGTTTGCAACTATAACCCTCTGGAACATCAGCTTCTTTACCCACAATATCAGATCCTACAATTTGCTTCATGAGACATTCATTGGCAATTTGTTGAGGCTCCTTAATTGAAAGCCCATTCTCCATAGTTGGATGCACATGATCTGACAACCATACTTGCTCTTGTACCTCCTCCCAATCTGTTAATTCTACCAATGCTTCGACACTGTTGAATTTATGAATAGGCATATCATGTAACATGAGGATTTCCTCAACCTCCAATTCTTGAGGGTCTACTGTCAATACATAATTTACCAAGCTTGTTTCAGATAGGAATACCTCCTTAAAAGTATTTGTATCAGCCTGGCTTGAAGCACCCTTTTGTTCAAAAAGCATATCTCTTTCAAGAGACCTTATTACTGCATCCCTAATGGTAGGATCCCTTAACAACTCATGAGCAGAGAGACTTACTTTGACTTTCTTGAGTTCTTCTACCACACATTCACCTATTTGCTCTGTAGTCATGGTAGAATAGTTGTCTTCAGAGCCAACCACAAGTTTATCCCTGTTGCTTTCAACGCTTCCCCCTTTATTAGTGTTAGATTGTCCTCCATTTATGAAATACTGAGTAGGCACATGATGGAATGCTTGAATCTCTTTAGTTGCAGATTCTTCTTCATCTAGTGGACCATTGTCATTCTCCTCATTATTTCCAAAGGATTGAACTATATATTCTTCACTGTATACATACCCTATTTCAACACCTTTATCATGTTCTTCTTCTGGTTCATTCTCTTCACTTCTTGGAAATGGGACATGATTCACCACCATGACTGATATGTCATAAGGATTAGATGGTACTATCTCCCATCCACTCGAACTATTGCTGGCATGTTGAACCTTCTATTGGAAAATAGATGCAGCAGTCTGGAATTCTTAACAGTCTGATTCAAAATGTTGAGTAGTATTATGAAGCCTACACCATCCTGAAAAGAGATGCTTTTTCCAGATGAACTTCACTAGATTTCTCCTGATTGCTTGGCCGATCTGGAGATGTTAGGACTCCTTCATAGTATCCTCTGTCATTGATATATCCTCTGTCATTATTATATCCTCTGTCATGATATTGGCCCCTATCAAAATGTTGTTCCCACTGAAAGTAGGGACCCTCTTTTTCTCTGGTTTTTGACGCTTTTTCCCTTGGATTTTGAGGATTTACCTTGCCTTGGAATAAGCTTAAAATGTTTATCTTGCTTGCCAAAATGATTCCCCTAAATTGCACATTGAAAATCTTAAGTTCTGAAGGAATTTCAGGTTTATGGCTGCTTTCGGGATTTTCCACCCCATCTGGATTTTCCTAGATTTCACTCAAGGCCCGACGGCTGATGTTTTGCCCTATTTTCTGGAGATTTTGGTCTTTTGTGGAATTCCCCCTGGTTTGGATTTTCTTGAAATTTTGTCTCCTTGTCGAAATCTCGGATTTCATTTTGGTCTGTCATTTTATGAATGTTGATGCACTTGAGCCTAGGTCCTCAAATTTGTGATCTTCGATCAATTTGAGCGAGATCATTGGAGAATGTCAAAATCCAGGTTTTCTGTCAGTTTCAAGATTTTCCTATGCTGATGGATTTTCTCGGTTTTCCTTTTCCTATGCGTTTTCCTGAAATCTAGAGTTTTGCATGCTTAGGAATTTTCCGCTCCGTCTGGATTTTCCCGAAATTCCCGTTATCTCTTCATTTTCCGGAATTTGTTGACTGTGGATTGTTTTCGCCAGAATCCGCCTGGTCTAGATTTTCCATAATTTCCCTTCTGGTTTGGATTCTGTGAAGGGGTGAAAATCCTGAAATGTGTAGAAATTGTGCTTTAGCGTTATTTCAGGACTGATTTTGATCTATGCTTGGATTTATTTGAATAGTGGATATTATTGATGGTGGTTTTTGTTGAGTGCAGGCTGGATTTATCAAGGTCGTTAAAGCAGCTCTGGAAGAGACTATTTTGATTGAAGGATGATTTAAAGCATTTATTACTTCACATGTGGCCAACCTGGAGAGTTATTTTCTTAAGGTGCTAGATATATTGTATTAGGATGAGGATGAAGGGGCCAGTTAATGATTGATTGCATTGGAATCTATGCTTCCCTATTTTTTTGCATGCATTGGTCTGAGTTGCATTGGAGATCCTAAGCCGACCTGGATGAGTTCATGCATTTAATGCATATCTTATCTTATTTTGAATTTCTCTTGGCCGACCTATTTTTGGCCATTTATTATTGTAAACATTAGTTGGGCCGACTTGTTTTGTGGCTATTTTATTATTGCAAAATCTAATTAGGCTGACATGCTCTGGGGATTTTCTATAAATTTGGCATTTCACCTCATTTTTAGGGCAGTAGAAATTAGAATTAGATAGTTTTGATACAAGAGTGAATTAGGCAGTAGAGCAGGGTTAGAAGTTAGTTGATTCTAGAGCAAATGTTGTAACACAAAACATCAAAATTGTTGCTGAAATTTGGTGATTCAATACAATTGAAGAGATTTTGATTTTCTGGTGATCTCTTTTGTGTTGACTTATCTTGCATGGTTCTTGTGATTCTATCTTTTAAATTTCTCAAGGTTATTAGATATAGGTTAGACTTGATTCAATGGTGTTTATGATTTGATGCTTGAAGTGTTTGTAGCAATCCGTGGTCTATACTTTTTGCAGTTGGTTGATTGTTAGTTGCTTTGCAAAGTTAGCTTAGATTTTTATACTCATTGTGCTTAGTTCAATTGTGAAGTTTATTCATTTCAATTGCAATAGGATTTTTTTGAATGAATGTTCATGATCTGAAAACCTTTAACACCTTAGAAGATTGCACTGTTTCTGTGAAATTACAGGTTCATCTGGGTTAAGCAGAAATTAGTTTATGAGGGATTGGTCCATTTCAAGTATTGTATCATTTGCATTATTAATCTTAGGAGTAGTTTTAATCTTAGATATCTCTTTGAAACCCTTATCTTTTGTTATTTTCTTATCATTTGGGTTAGATTTAGGATTGAAGTATCATTACATTGCTAGATCTGATAAATTAAAGATTCAGTCTTTGCTTGTAGTAAGGTCCCTTTGTGATTACCAACATTTTCTCATTTATCACTGGGTTGTTTATGCATTGTCAAGACCTGACATTAGAGACCTTGGGGTTATCTCTTGAGGCTTTCTAATAGAGATTTACCTTTCAAGAGAGATAGGATTTCATATTTTGTCTAAGTTGTTGCTGTGTAGAAAACATCATCAACAGATTGGCGCTAGAAGGAGGGCCTGAATAAGGGAGTTGGATCAATTTTTGTCTGCCATCTCTCCTGAAAGATTCATAAGAAGAACTAGATCTACTCCAGGAGAAGAGAAATTTCAAGAATTGCAAGCCCCTACTAGGTCAAGAAGGACCAATAGAAGGGAAGAATCATCATACACCCACCCACTTCCATCATTCCCATCTTCATCAAGTCCATCTTCATCCGATTATGAAGCCATCCCCATTCAACAGCCTCAACCAGTCATAAATCAGCCTTTACCACCTTCACCTCCATCAATGGCTTTCTTGGTGAACAACCCATCCCCCTTATCTTTCAACAACTACAATCTGATGCCTAAAAATTTTGAGCTTTTATGCTCCAAGTTTCACAATAATGATCCCAAAAGGACTACAGAGGAGCATATTAGGATCTTTCAAACTACCCTTAAGGATAGGGGAATCAATCATGAGGATGTTGCATGCAAAATTTTCCCATATTCCCTGGGGATGAGATATTTTGTTGGTATAACCATCTTCCTACTAGGTCTATCACTACTTGGCTGCAGCTGGAGACTACGTTTTTATAGAAATTTAAGATCCCAATAAGTGCTAATGAGTTACTTCTGCAGTTTACTAGAGTCAAGAGGGAGGCAAATGAAACAATAGTGGCTTTCAATATATTTCATAGGGATTATGCTAGGATGCAACCCCCTTATGCTATAGATGATGCCTCTGCCAGGGAAGTTTATTATGAAGCTTTGGATAGTTTAACATCTACTTTCATCAAATGGAAAGCAAATCCTCCTGGTAGCCTATTTGAAGCTTATGATGTGGCTGTTAAAGTGAGTATGGATTTGAGACAACACTTGTCTGGATCCTTAGCTAACCAAACACCTATGTTGAGTCCAGTCCCTCAATCACCCTTGGTTTTGCACCCAGGTCAACCCTTGAATCAAGTTCCACCCATGCCAAATTACCCTCTAGATATGAACCATCATGTATTCTTTCATCAACAAGCTAATATACCTAGTTATTTGTAGAGCTCTGAGATACTTAATCAACTCTTGAACCATGGGTTCCTGATGCAGGAGCATCCAGTGGTGTAAGGGCAATCTTGCATCACCCAAAAATAGTTAAATTTCAAGTTTCTCATTTTTTAGATGTTTTTATATTTTTGGATACCCTTTTCGTCATAATGAAATTCCCAATTTATGGTTTTTCATTTTGGTTCCTGGGTTGAAAGATATTGCAGTTTTAGTTTCCCAGATTTGCACCTGAAAATCTTCCGAGTGGGATTTGAGGCACTTAGAGCTTCCGGAATGGCCCCGAAACTTTCCAAAATTGGCATAGAAAATTTTGAGCACGTTCTTGACTTCGAGACCTTTCCAACGGTTCGAACGGTTCACAAATCAGAGTCCTGGATCAAAAGTTATGACCCCGCGAAGTTGGCGCACTTTCTAGAAGATACCATTGCAAATGCTCTTTTGAAATTTGAACTTCATGTTGTAAATTTTTGGCGCCAAACCCCCTAAACTCAAATTGAATGTTTTTTTGGCTCCAAACAAATGAGGAGCTCTATTTATGGGGGGGTTTTCTAATTTTTGGGTAACTTTTTGGGGACAAGCTCGCATATTGCGAAAGGGTTATTCTATAGCTTTCTATAGCTTGCATGTGTTGTAGAACTTGGAGATTTGAGATCCTTTGCATGTAAGAAGTTCCATTTTCTGAATAATAAAATTATTCTCTAGTTTGTGGGTTATTTTCTGTGTCTCCAGTTTGCGCCCTCATCAGTTCCATAATGTTTATATGAAAAATTTAGCTGGTATTGTTCCTCCATCAAATAGTGCAGACAAGGAGAGGCTGGATGCACTCACAAAGCTAGTTGAGAAGCTGAACACTGAAGTTTCCTACTTAAGGCACTAGAATGGTCAATGCCAGGTAGCCCAAAGGGGGATTTAGTCCAATTATGATCAAAGCAATAGGGATATGATGCAAGCTCAAGGGAAAAACTTTGATAGAGGACAACATCTTGATAAAGATTATGGAGGGAAGCCACCACGTCAGAATAGGACTTGGGATACAAGACTTGACATTAGAGACCTTGGGGTTATCTCTTGAAGCTTGCTGATAGAGATTTACCTTTCAAGAGAGATAGGATTTCATATTTTGTCTGAGTTTTTGCTGTGTAGAAAACATCATCAACAATAGGTAGTCAGGAAATGGTGCCATCTACTCCCTATGATTCATCAGTGTTGGTACTGAATCATGCTCCTTTTCCTCAAAGCAAGGAAAATGTACCTAAAGAAGAATCAAACCAGTTGAATGAAGAGGCGAACCAAGTGTGCAATGGAGATGAGATTACATATTGTTTGATGAAAATCCAGTGAATGAAAATGGCCCCATGGATGAAGAAGAAGTTTATGTTGAAGAGGTATAGACCTTCCAATGACTTGTTAAGAAGTATGATTTGAGGGACTTTCCACATAGACGTCCACAGGTTGGAGGCCCCTTCACCACCTACATTCCACCAAACAACTTCACCATGCCTCCAAATCTTAATGCCAGCAATAATCTGACACATCCTCAGGTGTCTAAGCAATATTTATCTAAAGATCAAGGACATATGGACATGTCAAAAGGGAGAGGTGTTGATGCAAATAAGGACAGGGTGGTGGAATATCCAAAGGAGACCCCTACTGATCTGAGTGAGGAAAAACTGTCCATCTATGTTGTAGAAGAACTCAAGAAGCTAAAGGTAATTCTCTTTGCATTTGAGTTATTGAGAGTTCCAACCATTAGGAATGCAGTTCTAGGAGCTTATAATGCAAATTCCATATCATAAGATAAATCAGTTAGTGAAAGTGTCAATAAAGTATCTAGTTCTCAAACGGTAGGAAGAAAAAACCAGACTCATAATTAGGTCCATGTGCCTCTTGGAGATAAGGGAAAAGAGAAAGATAGAACTCAAGTTGCTCAAGTGGATACTCCCTTAACTCTGTTTCAAGGGAAAACATACACTCCTCCATTCTTGATCTCTGTTCATATACTTGGTAAGAACTTGCAAAACTGTTTGTTGGATTTTGGTGCTTCCACCAATGTAATGCCCTTTGGTGTCTATAGAGCTTTGGGTATTACTCCTGTTGATTCCCAAAAGAAAGTTACTCAAGTGGATAGGACTAAAGTTAATGTTGTAGGGGAGTTAAACATGATTTATATGCAGATTGCTTTTGACCCTAGAATTTAACAAGTTATTAATATATAGGTGGCTGATATACCTAATACTTATGGGTTGATTTTGGGAAGAGACTTTACCAGGGCCTTGAATGGATATGTATCAATTGATCACTCTCACATGTGGCTTACTTGGAAAGGAGTGCCAAATCAGATCAGGATTGAAAGGGAACCTAGGATGAAATACATGATTACAAAATATCAAAATACCTCCAATGAAATTCTAATATTAGAAGTAAGTATGGGTAATTACGTGCTTGCAACCCCTTTTGAGGAATCTGAGGCAGAATAAATCCTTATGTTACATGTTGCACCTATTGATCTCATAGCAGAATCCAATGGTACTGAAGCCTTGGTGGAATCGATAAGTAATGATGATCCTGAAGATAATCAAATCAGATTGCTAGACAGTTTCTAGGAATTCATTCAAAAGTGCATTGAAGATCAGGTTTAGTTGGGAAGAGGAATGAATTTTGGAGAACTACTCTTGCCAAATTGATGTAGGGTTCATAATGGCTCCCATTCAGAGTTGGACTATTGCTTGTGCCAGGCTGTAGTAGAACAAATACAAAAGTGTATCAACCCCACTCCAATAGTCAAAATTAATATCCAGAATGTCCAAGAGGATACTAAAGGAAAAAAAGTGATGATTTCTAAAGAACCATCCAGTAGCAATAGTGCAAGAGTTACAGTGAGCAAGTCTGCAGTTGCTGGTTGTTGGACTTTAAGATTTGACGGATCCAAATCAAAGCAAGGAGTTGGGGCAGGATTTGAGTTAATCAGTCCAAGAGGTAAAACTTTCTTTTCTGCTCATAGGCTTCAATTTCACTATACGAATAATCTAGCAAAGTATGAGGCTTTGGTCCATGGGATGTTAATGGAACTAAAGAAAAGGGTTAAGATTTTGCAAGTCTTTGGGGACTCTGAGTTAGTGGTAAAACAATTTAGAAGACAGTACTCTTGTCATGACAAAAGAATTACCAATTATAGGCATAAAGTATGACACCTTATTGAAGGATTTGATGCCTTCAACATTTAGTTGATACCACACAATAAGAATCAAATGGCTGATTCTGTTGCTCAGGCATCTAGTACATTACAACCTCTGTCTCTTTTTGGATTGAAGAAGTTTACGGTGGAACTGACCCCAGTACCTTCAGTAACTAACAACATTACTAATTTCCAGGTATTTGAAGATGATAAGTACATTTTGGATTTTATCACTAGTTAAGATGTTTTTGCTTCTCAAATTATTGATGAGACTGAACTCCAAGAAGCAGAGATGGATAATTTGGAAGGGGTAATTAACCTAAAGACCAATACTATTCCCAGAGGAATGGTGCAATTAGAAAGGATTTTTGATCTGGATAAGGCCAGAGATCAAGAACAGGATGCCAAGAAAGAGTCCATTAGTGGACAATGTGAAAAGTATAATATGGGAACTCATGAGGATGTCAGGAATGTCTCCATTGGTAAAGTATGTACTCTAGAAGAGAAGAAAGGAATAATTCATGCATTACATACATATCAAGATGTAATAGCCTGAAGTTATGAGGACTTGAATGCCTACGACACATCAATTATAACTCACACTATCCCTCTCAATTCGGGAGTAAGACCTTTCAGGTAGAGGCAGAGGCCCATAAATGCTCTACTAGAACCAGTAATTCTAAAGGAATTGTAGAAGCTGCTATCTGCCAGAATCATATTTCCAGTTAGAAATTCAACCTGGGTTGCAAACTTGGTTCTTGTAAGAAAAAATAATGGTGAAATCAGACTTTGTGTGGATTTTAGGAACCTCAACAGAGCATCAAAAAAGGATAATTATCTAGTACCCTCACTGGATGAAGTACTTCAGATTGTTAATGGATCTTAGATGATGTCTTTCTTGGATGGCTACTTGGGATACAATCAAGTTATGGTGCAATATAAGGATAGACATAAAAATTCTTTCACCACTAAGTGGGGCACTTTTTCCTACAGGAGAATGCCCTTCGGTTTGATTAATGTTAGAGCCACCTTTCAGAGGGCTATGGACATTGCCTTTAAAGACATAATTGGTAAATGCATAATGATTTATATGGATGATCTAACAGTCTTTTCCAAGAAGAGAGGAGACCACATAGCAGATTTATGTAAGGTGTTTCAAAAGTGTAGGGAATTTGGTATATCTCTCAATCCAAAGAAATGCATCTTTGGAGTTACAGAGGGAAAATTACTGGGGCATGTTATCTTTGAGAAAGGAATTTCCATTGATCCAGAATGGGTGGAAGCTATTCTCAATATCCAACCACCTGCTAGCAAGAAAGAAATGAAATCATTCTTTGTCAAAATCAACTTTTTAAGGAAGTTCATCACTGGATTTGCAGAAATAGTCAAGCCATTGAATGCAATGTTGAAGAAAGAAGCCAAAGTTGAATGGAGTACAGAAGCTAAGGAAAAAAATTTAGAGATAAAAAGGGCTATTGCTGAAGCTCCAGTTTTGGTGAGTCCAAATTATGCTAAGCCATTCTATATATATTCGTTTGCTTCTGATCACTCCTGTGTTGTTATGTTGACCCAAAAATATGATCAAGGAAATGAACATCCCATAGCATTTATGATTGCACCACTGAAAGATGCAAAACTAAGGTACCCAAGTGTGGAGAAATAGGCTTACACCTTAGTCAGAGCTATGAAGAAATTTAGACACTATATCCTCATAAATAAGGTCTTTGCAATAGTTCCTGATCCTGTAGTCAAGCTATTGTTGATGTAGAATGAGCTAGGAGAGCATAGAGATAAGTGGGTAACTATGTTACAAGAATACAGCATTGAGATTCAACCCATGAAGCTAGTGAGAGGGAAAGGACTTACAAGGACAATGGCAGAAATAGGCCCTGATCTTGTAGCCCATCATTACAATCTAGAGGATGTTTCTCCCAAGGAATGGTATGATGATATCATTCACTATTTCTTGACTCAAAGATGTCCTGACCATCTTAATGTAGTACAAGGAAGGGCATTGTTTTTGAAGAGTGAGAGTTTCATGATGAAGGGAGTTGTTCTGTATAAGAAAAATCATGATGGTGTTTACTTAAGGTGCCTAGGAAAGGTAGAATCTAAAAGGGTAATGATTGAATTTCACGACAGATATGGTACAGGCCATGAATCTGCACCTTCTACAGTGAATTAGATTTTGAGAGCTAGTTACTATTGGGCCACATTGTTCAAGGACACACACAACCATGTCATAACTTGTCATGTGTGTCAAACTGTAGCAACTAGAGAGAAGTATGCAGCACTCCCGCTTCAACCAATCTTTGAGGTAAAACCTTTCGCGTAGTGGGGAATGGACTTCATAGGTCCAATCAATCTGCCTTCCTCTACAAGTCACATGTATATTCTTACTGTTACTGATTATTTTACAAGATGGATTGAGGCCCTTGTTTGCAAGCAATGTACTTCTGAGGTGGTAATCAATTTCATCAATCAGGTATTATTAACCATTTTGGATGTCCTATGTCTTTGGTTTGTGATAATGGTCCTGGATTTGCATCATTGAAATTCTCTAACTGGTCCATTGATCATGGAATTATAATTAAGTTTGCATCCAATTATTACCCTCAGGACAATGGTTTGGCTGAGTCTTCCAATAAAAATTTCCTGACTATTACTCACAAGCTGTTAGAAAGAAATCCTAAGGATTGGCACACCCAACTTAGATTTTCTCTCTGGGTAGATCATACAAGACACAAGACTTCCATAGGAATATCCCCTTACCACCTGGTTTATGGGTTAGAACCTGTGTTTCCTATTCAGTTAAAAATCCCCACCCTACAGTTCATTAATGAATATTATGATGAGGGGGATAAACGTGAAGCCAGACTTGCTGAGTTGTTAAACCTTGAGGAGAAAAGAGACGAAGCCCTGTAAAACTTTTCCAAACATCAAGGGGTAGTCAAAAGGTGGTTTGATAGAAGAGCCAAGATAAAATATTTTCGGATCTCTGAATTGGTTCTCTACTGGGATAAAGCCCATGAACGTAAGGGGGAGCATGGTAAATTTGACAGAATTTGGCTTGGCCCTTACTAGATTTCAGAGATCCTGGGAGATAATGATTTTCGCTTGCAAACTCTCACTAGGGAGGATATCCCACTACTTGCCAATGGGTAGTATTTGAAGCATTATTTCCAATCTTGAGCTATTTTCAGCTCTTTTCTTATATATAGTTAGATTAGGTTTCTTTTCTACTTGGCTTGCTTTGTTTGCTTTGGTTAGAGTAGGTTTCCCTTTCTATTGCTTTTGTTTGGTTTGGTTAGTGTAGGTTTTCTTTTAGTTTGGTGTGATTTTGCTCTGCTCTTGCTTTGGAGGTCTCCTATTTTCTTCTAGATGTGTTGCACCTGCATGGAAAATATGCTTTTATCTGGGATTGTTCTAAGTATTTCCTTGATGAACTTTAATCACATGTCTTGGATGGATGGTTGAGGTCTTTGTTATCGTCAAGCAGTCTAAATGTTTGATTTAAAGAAGAAGGGTCACTGGTTTGATTTGAATTTGAAGTATTCTAAAATCTTATATCTTTCATACATCTTAAGAATCCTGAAGTTGCGGTAGGGTCCTTGTGAGGTCTTGTCAGGTGAAAAATATTATTTTTGCTTCAGTGTCACTGTGGTTCTCAGCCCTAATTGTGAACTTCATTGTTCACAGGTTGAAATGAAAAGTGAAAAAGAAAAGAAATATCAAAAGAAGGAAAAAGAGAAAATGTTGAAAATCAAATGAATTCAACTTATCAAGAGTATCCAAATATCTCTATTAGGGCTATAGATGCCTAGTTGGAAATAGAGCTATGTTCGGGAGAGTCACAACGATAACCTCGTCAAGGCTATAGATGCCTGACTGGAAGTGAGGCTCTATCCAGGTTGCTTTTGGAGTTAGAATCTTTACGTAGCCCGACCTGATTAAACTTGGTTTTCGCAGTAGCTCAAGGAGGGAAATGAACTCATGTGCACACACTTGGATTTTCAGTTTATGGAAGGTTCAGTCCACCTTTGGTTTTGAATCTTTAATCTTGCATTTTGATTTGTTTGTCTGATAGGGAAATCGAAACCAGAGATTCTGGGTTCATGATCCTTATTCATCATCAAATTCTTTGGAGCATTTTTCCAGCACAGTCGCCATTTGTTGTGTAGTTTTTGCACACACTCCCTGCTGAAAGCAGTGACCCTCTTTCTCTTTTCGCTTTTGGTTTTTGGCCCTTTGATTTTGAGGATTTACCTTGCCTTAGCATGAGCTTAAAATGTTTATCTTGCTTTCCTGAGTGATTCCCCTAAGTTGCACATTGAAAATTTTAAGTTTTGAATGAAGTTCAGGTTTTTACACCAGTTCAGGATTTTCCACTCCATCTGGACTTTCCCAGATTTCACTCAAAGTCTGGTGAAGCGAATAAATGCTGTAGTTCATGAAATTTGGGACTTCATGGAATAAAAACCTGGACCAGATTTTCCTGAAATTTTGTTTTGCCATCGGGTTTTTGAATTTCTTCAGCTTGTCTTGTTGACTGCATTTATGATCACTCATACGAATTGTGAGGGATGTATTTAATCAATTTTTGGGGATTTTATTGCCATTGTGATTTATCATTTGCATTCTATTGAGTTAGGGTGTTCAATCTTGTGGTGCTTGGCTGAATTTGGCGTGCTAAACCTCTGAAATGCAGGATTTAGTAGTTGTTTTCTAGGTGTCAGTGTTGTCAAAGCTTGCTCGGGCATTCGAGATTGCTATCTATCATTGCTATAATCGATTTCCATTTCATCAAATGGTATGTACATGTTGCCTATCTTTTGATTGATGAATGTTAGTGGTCCTTTGGCATTCTAGATCTGCTCAGAGTTTGAATTTTTGTGTGTTTGGGTATTCCGAAGCTAGGGTTGCATGATATTGATTAGATTAGTGGTTCCCCAAGTGAGTTTTGCGCTTTCTTTTCACTTTCATCTTGCTTTCTTATCGGCCATGATTATACTTTGAAACCTAGTAGTTGAGTAACCTAAATCTTGAGCTTGTCTGTGCATCAATGGCAGATCTTTAGGGTTTCATACCTAGGGCATCACCATTTCCTTTTGATTTGCTTTAAGAGGAGCTTTAAGTTCAATGAAAATAAATAGGAGGTTTAGGTCCAACTTGTTGCAGGCCCAAATTCCTCAAATTTGTGATCGTTCGATCAATTTGAGCGAGATCGTGTGAGAACGTCGATATTCAGGTTTTCCTTCAGTTTTGAGATTTTCCTATGCTAGTGGATTTCCCTGAGTTTCCTTGTCCCCCTCCATTTTCCCAAAATGTGTTGAAAATCTAGAATCTTTCCTTCTTCGCGGATTTCGGTCGATCTCGAATTTTCCCGATTTCTCCTCCATCCCTTTGTTTCCTCAAAGTTTATATGGTATTGTTATTTTCGCAGAATTGTGGTCCAGCCGGATTTTTCTGAACTCTCTTGAAAGCTTTGTGGAACTTAGAGATTGGATGAGATGGATGAGTGTAATGATGTATGCTTAACATTCTATGCTTTAAACCGATAGATTACACCATGTTTTATGCATCCTTTCTTCATTTTGAAGATCTATTTTTGATATTTGTGCCTTCTTCGGGAAAATCCACCTGGTTTGGAATTTTCTGAAGTTCCTCCCAGACTGGTTTTCCCTAGTTAGCTTGAAATCCCAAAATTCTCAATTTTGATGGTTTATAAGTGATTTGATGGTTTCTTGATGATTTTGAGCTAACACTTTGACATATATGTTATCAACAATTGGATTTACATGTTAGTATTCAATGGATGCAGGCTGAAGCTAGCAAGGCAACGATTGGAATGGATAAGGGTGATATGGAGGGATCCTCTATCTCAGAAGCAAAAAGAGTTAAATTGGACATAAAGAGAAGGATCCTAGAAAGTAAGATAGCCTCAGTCTGGTCTGAAGTTTCAGACACAAATGTAGGTCGATGGGATTATGAGGAGTTTAAGGAAAGGATGGCACAAAAGGATCTTCCAGTGCTGGCCAGGAGACTAATGGAATCGGGATTATCTCATGTAGTAGGATTTCCTCCCACAGTTCAGTGTTATGAGTTGGTATTGGAATGTGCCTGACATTATGACAAAGATTCACAAAGGATAGTCAGTCCTCAAGGGAGAGTATTGGCTAAATTTAACCCTGTCTCCATTGCACATAATTTTGATATGCCAGACAGATCACATGTGGTAGAATTCAATATGGAGGCAGCTAAGAGGTATTATGAGGAGGAGACTGGTAAATAATAATAGGTTATCAATTCTTGGCTTGAGAAGCCAAAGTCTCATTTCTCAAAACGACCTAAGCAGTTGCACAGGGAAAAGTTTAAACAAGAAGTCTATGATGCCATCACATTGCTTAGCCGGGTGGTAGGCCTGAAGAGTGCAGGTATGTTCGAGAATTGGATGTTCCATGTCATTGTAAGGATGGAGCAGGAAAATATTAACTATCATTGGGCAGGTGTTATAAGTAAGGTGATTCATGAACAAATGTGTAATGTGCTACAGAATAAGACATTCACCATGACTTCCTATTTCGTGTATGCACTTGCAAGATTCCATCCCTATAAAAGATTGAGCACAAGAGGAGTATTTGGAAAAGATGTAATTTATGAAGTTTATCTTCAATTTCACTTAGGAAGCACAAGCTAAACATGAGTTGAAGAAAGAGAATGAAAGACTTAAGAAGTATTTGGAAGATTTGATGAAACCTCTACAATCCATTAGTTCCTCATCTTCTGTTGCAAGTTTCCTGCCACAGGAAACCATAACTGAGCTAGAAAGAATGAAGGCCACTACTCTTGCCACAACAAACTGGTTACAAGGGGTGCAGACTAAAGGAGATAGTGCTATCAAAGACATCCTTTCAACCAGAGGAGATGCAATGAGGGAAAAGGATTGGTTGAAAGATGTATTGGCTCAAGAAAAAGAGGATGTAGATCTCATGTTGCAGAATACCAAGACCATCATGGAATACACTAAGGATAAGCTAGTGAATGATGGAATTCTCCCTTCCTCCAAAGCTGTAGAACCTTGGGAATGGTTTGAAGCATTGCAAATAAGACAGAAGGTTTTGAAGAAGATATATAAGTAGAGGAGGAAAATTGAGGATACCCTGACTGATATCCATGATAGATGCATTTCTTTCTTTGAGGTGATGAAATGGCAAAGGAAGTTCACACCAAAGCATTTGAGTTAAAAAATGGTGGTGAGATGTATATTCTCCAGTCATTGAGGATCTAGTTACTAAGCATCAGTTGGATGATGTGGCCACTTATATTGCAGTTATTGAGAAATATCAAACCAATAGGGTTGAGTGGGATAAGTCGGTGGAGAAATCAAGATAGAATATTAGATCTATCGAAAGGAGAATTAAGGTTTTACCTTTGCTACCTATAGCCGACTTGGACAAGGTGCTTGTGATGGTGCATGATAGGATGGATCAAAATAAAGACAAAGGGGAAAGCAGTTAATGCAAGGCTACATCAGAATTTGTGCTTCCCTATTATTTTGCATGCATTGGTCCGAGCTACATTGGAGATCCCAGGCTAACCTGAATGGAGTTCATGCATTTAATGCATATTCTATTTTATTTTGAATTCCTCTTGGCCAAATTGTTTTATGGCCATTTATTATTATTGTAAATTCTAATTAGGCCGACATGCCTTAGGGGTTTCTATAAATATTGCATTCTGCCTCATTTGTAAGAGATAGATAGATAGATAGTTTTGATGCTAGAGCGAATTAAGCAGTAGAGCAGGAGTTAGAAGTTAGTTCATTTTGAGCAAGTGTTGTAACAGAATACTGGAATTGTTGCTACTTTGGGTGATTCAATACAATTGGAGACATTGTGCTTTTGGTGAATTCTCTTGTGTTGATTTATCTTGCATGGTTCTTGTGATTCTATCTTTGGAATTGCTTAAGTTATTTGATAAATGCATTAGGTTTAATGTTAGATAAATTGATAGTGTTTATGATTTAGTACTTGAAGTTTTTGCAGCAATCCCTGGTCCATACTTTTCACAACCAACTAATTGTTAGTTTCTTTGCAAAGTTAGCCTGGACTTTTATATTCATTGTGCTTAGTTCAATTGTGAAGGTTTATTCATTTTGATTGCAATAGGGTTGTTTTGAATGAATGTTCATGATTTGAAAATATTTAATTCCTTAGAAGATTGCACTATTTCTATAAGATTGCAGATTTATCTGGGTCAGGTAGAAATTAGTTTCTGAGGGATTGGTCCATTTCAAGTTTTTTTCATTTGCATTGTTAATATTAGGATTAGTTTTAATTTAGAAATCTCTTTGAAACCCTTATCTTTTGTCATTTCTTTTATCATTTGGGTTAGATTTAGGATTGAAGTATCATAATATTGCTAGATATGATAAATTAAAGATTCAATATTTGCTTGTAGTAATGTCCCATTGTGATTACCAACATTTTCATATTTATCACTGAGTTTTTTATGCATTGTCAAGACCTGACATTAGAGACCTTGGGGTTATCTCTTGAGGCTTGCTGATAGAGATTTACCTTTCAAGAGAGATAGGATATTATATTATGTCTGAGTTGTTGCTATGCAGAAAACACCATCAACAGAACCGAGTGCATGTGCACAATTATACAATCCTAGAGTGTTTTGTGTATACTATTATTCATACCTTCGGGCATCGTGACTGGAGAATGAGAGAGGCAGTGCTTCTAGTTCAACTTGACTTTCTCCATTGAGTCAATGTAGCCATTGCTAGTCTCAACAAATACCCACGAAGTGGACTGGTGTGTGACACTATTTGCATTGCGACTACGACCCAAAATGAAGACACCGAAGAAGCAGTAACCCTTCTCCGTATAGGGTTGGTGAGGAACAACATGGGGTTGTTTTCCTAATTTCTATAGTCTCATGAGAACCTACTATCTCTTGCCTAGATAGAGTGTCTCTAGGTGGTGGTGGAAGTAATCCATGTTCTTATTTTTTCCCTTTCTGTCTAAATAAATCATTGTTCTGATATTATCCAGCTTTTTGTAATCGTCTAATGAATTTTGTATCACCACCAGTATATATATAATAAAAATATAGCATTTTATAATTTTGGTGTCACTTCTCTTTTTATGAGAAATTATGTCTTTGATTTTGGTTTCATTTGTTGTATATGGATGGCATCTACTTATTCACTTTTGCATAAATGGCTTGTCATTTCAAACTGGAATACACCTTAATAAAATAAACATCACTGTGGATTCTTTAACTTATTTTGAAAATGCACACTTGGGCGGTGATACCGAAAGTTCACACAATTGAACAAATCACCATCAATAGTTTTAGAAACCACCTAATGGGAAAGGTCATTGATGTCACAACTTGCATCAATTTGGCATTTAGTTATCGAACTGAGTGTTTCTAAGAACTATATGCGATAAGGATATTTTTCACAGATTTTTGGGGGGTTTTGCACTGTAAACAATGACTTTTGGTTTCGGTTTAACTCCTTCAGGAGCTTTCAAGAGCTTTTAGGAGCTCTTAGGAGCTAAACTTCAATGACTAATTCTTAAGGATTAATTCTATCTCATTTCCTAATTTAAAGTTCCATCGACTTATTGCTGACTTCACTTGACTTGATTGAGACTCATTCATGGAAAAGACTAAAATTAATTTAATTCTTAATTTAGAATTTGAAATTTAAATTTAATTCTAATTTAATTCAAAAGAAATCTATTTTAATATTTTCTAGAAAAATAAATGCTAATTTAAAGAACATAAATAAATTGCAAGGAAATGATTATTAATCTAGAAAACATAAATACTAATTTCCATGAGTAAATTCCAAACAAGTTTTAGTTTCATCTTTCCATAAGTTTTCATCATTACTTCTATTAAACCTAACAGATAATTGTCAAACTTAATTTCTACAAACAACATATAAATCTTGATTAACCCAATAAACTTTATAATAAATATAATAAACCATTCTAACCATGATGAACTTAGCTTAAAAGCGATTAAACACAGTTGCTGAAAATGATTCAAATAGAATTAACATTCTAGATTCAATATCAATTGAACAGAAATAAAATAAACTCAGGGAAATACCACACAAGGTCACTTCCTTTGGTTGAGCGGGCCCTGCTCTTCCTCCATTGAGACCTATAACATAGTGATTCGAGTTAACTTCTTTTTTTCATTCAAATTCACCCAAACAGGGACGCAAAATAGAGTGGTGCAACAATTACAAATTCTAGTGGAAAATTATCTAACTCCCTTCCTAAAACATAAAGATGGATATTTATAATTATATCCTTTATTGAATTCAAAACATGGTGCTAACCACCAAGATACAGTGCATCTAAACTAAAGACTAAAACAGAACTGAAAATAGACAGAGGGAAAATACTAGATCAATGTTGGGACAAGAAGTTCCTAAACCAACTAAGAGGAGCTGATTTGAAACTTCAGTGATTCATCATCCAACTGGAGCGATCAGGAGCATGATTGTCTTCATGCGGTTAAATAGGGAGTTTAACTTTATCTTTGAACTAAGTCATAAATCATTAGTCTTAAATACCCTGAATAAGACCCTCAAAAATAGAATACCAATTATGACAGTAAAATATTCAAACTAAATAATTAATTCATCATTATCACCACAAAAGCAGCACATTCAATGCAAAGCGTTACCTCTAATATATTTACTAACTTAGCCAAACATAAAGTAAAACAAGTAAATATATCAACATATAGTCTACCGCTAGTCATATTAATTAATAATATAACCAAGTCTTTTAAACCATAAAATGGCTATTTAAAAGTATTTCTAAGGCACTCATCATTCTCCCTCACCTATTGTGAACCATGTCCTCATGGTTCTTTATCAATTATTATAGTATTTTCATTTTCTTTGTTCATTGCTTCCATACATATTGCACAGTCAAACACTCATTCCCTGTATTGTGCTATAAGTCTAGTTTTGAGTGCAAATCCATTGTTCTTCAATTTTTTATACCAAAATCTGAAGACTTTTGCTAGAATATTATCAGATGCATTGAGCTTTTGAGTAGGCATTATGATGATCAACATCCTAAACCACATACCAATCCAGAATTCATGTTGCTGCTCTATCAAAGAGATTGTGTGCCTTACTCTTGTTAAGCTCCATCTGATGTTATTTGGACTTATAGGTTCTCTCATTCTTAGTGATTTAGGGATGGTGTAATATCTTTCCATACATGCATTTAGTGCCCGCAGAGGAAGTGTTCCTTCAACATTTTGGAAAGTTGATATACTATTCAACAAATTGGAAACATAGATAGAGTTGATATTGTTTTTCTTGACTATTGATCTGGCCATTGTAATATACCACTTTACATGAGGCATTTCTGGTCTCATTGGAAATCCATAACTCTTATGTGCTTCTTTGTATTTTTCAATTGTCTTTGACCATTCAACTTGATTTGGCATCAAAGAGACAAATGACCTGATTTGCAATTCTCCAACATAAACATTTAATAAAAAATCATCAATATCCCCCATCAAAAACCCATGCTGGAAGAATTCACACATTTGGTTCTGAATTTCAGGATGGTTATGGAAATAGTCCTGCAGAAAATCATTGTCATTATCATAATCAATGTTTCTTCTTAAAACCAATTGATTTAGCTTCCACTGCAAAAATTTCTCTTAGAAATAATGCATACATCTCTGACGACTTCCTCATTGACAACATTGCTGAGGATATCCCAATTACGTGTTCAAATCTTCTTTCCACTTCATCTTTTTCTTCCTCCAATTGTAGTACTTTCCTTTTTAACTGGTCATTTTCATGTTTTAATTTCAGTGTTGTCAAAGAATGATATCCTGGTTGAGTTCTTTGCAGAACATTTGATGGAACAACTGATAGAATAGGAGGCATAGCAAGATAATTTGGTGGAGCTAAGGAAGTAGAAGCCTCCTAAGAATAAAACCTGATGGATTGTTGTTTTAATTGTTCTTCCTTCAACTGTAACTCCTTTTTTAATTTTATTATTTCCTCTGCACTCACCAATGCTTGCACATTAGCTTGTTGTAAAGCTTCCTTAGTGTTATTTAACTATTATTTTAACCTTTGTTTCCTTTTTTTCAATTTATTTTTCCATTTCTTGAGTTCTATTGAGAGACTGTTGTAATTCCTCCTCTTTTCTTTTCAACTTTCCCTCAAGAAATTGCATGTTCTTTCTTTCCTGCTCTAACTCAACTTCAATCTTGGAAATTTTCATTGTCCTCAACAATTCTTCTGCTTCTATTTCTTCTTCATTTTGCATGTCATGAAATTCTTCTTCTTCAATTAGCAGCTCTTTTCCTTTTCTTCTCTCAATAGTCGGGGAAGGTGAAGGGGATCTCTTGGCCTCTCCATCCTAAAATTCTTCTAAGGCTTCCCTTTCTTCCGACTGTGCTTCAAACTCTTCAATAGAGTCATGTGGACCTTAGTTATAGGGGTTCTTTCAAGAGATATAGTATTGGGCCTTCAAGAGGACTATGAGGTTGTTTAGGGGACTACACTAGCATTTGGATTTCTTCATGGACTTCAAAAGTCTCTTTATGTGTTTCAAAGACAGGGGTTTCAGATATAGGGGTTTCCTCAAGAGTCAACACAATAGTTTCAACTATACAAGGGTTTTCTTTAGTCAACTCTTGTTATCTCTTTTTGGAAGCACTACGAGTCACTCTAGTGGATTCCTGTAGCTTTATTTTGTCCTTTTTCTACTCTTCTTTAGAAGATTCTCCCTTTTCTAATTTTTCCCTTTTCTCCGTGGCCCCCTTTTTGGGTTTTCCTTTCTATTTTTCAATATGTGCGGATAAAAATTCAAGCCAACCTTGTTTCCCAGATTCGTTTTTCAAGAAATGATGTTTAATTATCAAATGAATTATACCATGATATTTTATGGATGACCCTCCCCTAGATTTTATCTGAGAAATCATTGAAGAAATTTGTGAGGATAAAAATGTTGGTAAATTGATTCTAGCGGAAGGTTTTGTGTTTCCATACCTCAAATATGTCAATATTTGTAGTCTTGTCCCTAATACTATGTCGTATTGTCCCTCACATTTGAAGAATTTCATTACCCACGTTACAATAGTTCTCCAAGGCTCTTCTAAGCTGTTACGAGCAATTCCTCACTAATCTCCTTTATGCAAAAGAATCTTAGGCTTTTATTCCGGTTCTTGATGAAATGTCGACACCAACTCATCAAATTTTACAAGGATCTTATTAACCAGCTTCCCTTCAGAAGGAATACCTAAATTTTCACTTATGATTTTAGGAGTAACTTCAATGATCTCATCCCTAACTCTTGTGACATCCACATGGAAATTCCTTACGAATTCTTCCACAATTTCCTGTTGAAATCCTTCATACTTCATAATGAAATCTAACCATCCTAGTTCTCTCAGCAATCTCATAGTCTTAGAATCAAGAGTTAAATTCTCTGGTTTCGCATTCATTTTTTATCCCATCTTTTTTTGTCAATAATGGTTGACTCAACAATGGAAGACTGGGCTATTAAACAATTTCCATAATGATCGTTTCTTGTTTGTGAAGCAGTAATTTTGAAAAATGACATGACATGTCATTGTTTCTTTACATTTATTTCCTTTACTACATTGGATGCCTCACACGCAACAATTTTGTATTTGCAATTCAATTTGCAAAGATGGTGGCACCCTTAACACATGTCATTTTAATTTTGAAATGATTTTGAAAGGACAGGAGAATCTCAACATGACCCATAGTCATTACAGAGGTAATTTGAATGTCACGTCACACTTACATCAACTTCTCTACCACTTTTTGTAATGATTAAAAGAAATTTATTATAACTATTAATAACAATATGGCAGAGGTTTCTAAGCTCATAAATATTTACCTACTTTACATTATTTTAACTACTTTAGAAAATAATATTTTGAGAGTAATATTCACATTAAGTGTACACCTTTATTTATTGCAAGCCTTTGAGATTTTTAGGAGCTGCCAAGAGCCATCAGGAGTCTTCAGGAGCTCAGGAGTCTTCAAAAGCTTTAAGGAGTTTAGGATTCTTCAGGAGCTCAGGATTCTTCGGGAGCTTTCAGGAGCTCAGGATTCTTTAGGAGCTTTCAAGAGCTACTCGAAGTTAACCCAGATAGACCACCATTGCTGGTTTTCAGTCATCTTATCATTTTTTTTTTGAAAGAAAACTGCCATTTGCTGGTTTTCAATTTACCTTGTTTATTCATACCTTCTTAAAAGGTTCAAAGATCTTCTCTCATGGAAGAAATGTCTTCCATGAGAAAATATTCAATTTTGTGTTGCAAATCTGATAAAAAATCCTCCTTTGTTGCTGGTTTATGATATATTTTCAATCGATGACCATTAACTAGCATAACTCTCCTTTCTCCATCAATTGGTACTAATTAAACAACTCCATTTTCAAATATTTGATCTATCTCATATGGTCCTAACTATCTTTTATGGAATTTCCCCTTAAACTCTTGAAATCTAGAGTCAAATAATAATGCCCAATCCCATTCCTTGAAGGTCACAATATGCTTATCATGCCATTCTTTCCTTTGCTTCTAGATCACCTCTGTGTGCTGAAGAGCTTCCATTATCATCTCATCCAGTTTGTTTAGCTATAAAATTCTACTTTTCTCTTACTCAAGTAAATCAATTCCAACTTCAAATGTTGTTTTCAATGTTCATAATTCAAATTCAATATGCATGAGGGTGATCCCACAATACTGGTTTACAATTTTTGGCCAAACTAGACACTAAACTGATTTTTTCTAACTAAATCTTCACTTTCAGACACCTATAGCGGCTAAACCGTGAGGAATTTGAAGATGATGCAAACTAGTGATTTGTGACATTTTGTCTGTAGATTCTAAATATTTTTTTTTCAAAATTGTTGGAATTAGATTGCACTTCTTTTCCATCTTCAAAAACTAGTTTTTTTCAGTAAACACTATTTTTGAGTGATGCTCACGAGATAACACATAATTTTTTTCCATGAAAGATTAAATTCTATTTTTTTTTAATTTAGATTTGTAACTATGATATCTGGTGCTTCCAATTGGTTTCATAGTGTTTTATTGAATATTTTTTCCTTAATCAAGTTTCAACATCAAACCAATTACAATTCAAACATAGGTGGATTGCATAATGCATAACTTTTTTTTGTATGTATCACAATTCAATTTTTTTTTTTGGATCAAGGACTTCAATATCTAGTGCACTCATATTTTTCAATTTTTTTTTGATAATCTTCTATTTTTTCACATGTGTAAAACAAAGAGCTTGTTTTTTGTTGAAAAACCTACATTCGCAAGAAATAATAAAAAATATAATAATTAGATTTAATTTAATTAAAGTTATACTTTTTTGGAAGCTTATAATAAGGACTACATACTTACAATTTTTTTTTTTAATGAATTCATTTGATCCCCCAAAAGGTAAATCAAAAGTGGGTTTTTATCAACATTTTGATAGGTGTAAAGGAGACTATGTTATAGGTATGGTTTAAAACTAGTGGGGTTCTATCCAAGGGGGCTTGGTCTAAGGTGCTTTAATCAAACCCTCTTCAATTGGAATCCTTTAAATGGAAATTTTCAAGGTTTAAATCATTATATTTTCTAAAAATATGTGATTTCAGCAAAAATCAAGATCTCCCAGAAAGTGTAAACCACTATTGTGGCAACACCCATGACTGGAGTTTTCCCATACACAAGTTCATATGGAGAAAATCTGGTTGTTGTTTTCCATGTGGTATTATAACCCCATACTACTTCATCTAACCTCTCTTCCTAGTCTATTTTCCTTAATGAATCGGTCTTTGTCAAGATATTCTCCAATTCTCAATTAGTGACTTCAACTTTTCCATTCGCTTGAGGATGATATGGCTAAGATTTCCTATGTGTCATCTGATATCTTTGCATAAAGGCTTCCATCATCACTGATACAAATTGTGGTCCTTGGTCTGAAACTATTTCTCTTGGTGCACCAAATCTCTAAAGAATTTGTTTGTACAGAAAATTAGTTACGTTGTCCTCTCATGCTACTAGCAATGCTTTCACCTCAGCCCACTTTGTTGCATAGTCTGTACAAACTAGGATATAATGTTTCCCTTTAGAAGGTGGATCAACAAGTCCCACACAATTGATTCCCCATTTTTCAAATGTTTCAGAGCTATCTGAGGCTGTAATGGCATCTCCATTGTTGGCGTAGGTCTTCCCATCCACTGACATTCATCATAGTGCTTAAAAAAGAATGAAACATCCTTTGTCATTGATGTCCAAAAGTAACCAGCTCCTAAGATCTTATGAACTATTCTAACTATTGAATAGTGTCTTTTTGGAACATGATGATAGGCATGTTGAACATCATAGACATCTAACTCGGCAACACATCTATGAAGAACATGATCAGGGCACATTTTAAATAAAATTCCATTAATCCATTAAAATCTAGAACTTTCATGAATTAACCTTCTTTTTTGTTTATGACTAAAGTGATTTGGACACTTCCTTGTTACAAGGTAATTTGTAAGATCATCAAACCATAGTGAATGAATTGATATTGCAAATAAATGTTCATCTAGAAATGTGTCACCCACTAGTTCTTGATCATCCTGCAAAACAATTCTAGAAAGGAAGTCAGCAACAACATTATCCTTTCCAGGCTTATCTACGATAGTCACATCAAATTCCTACATCAACAATATCCATCTTATAATTCATCCACCTACTACACCTTTGTTCATCAAATATTTAATAGCAACATGGTCTGTATGTACGTAAACTTTGAAACCTATAATATAATGCCTGAATTTGTTAATTGCATATACTACAACTAAAAATTCTTTTTCAATTGTATAATTTCTTTCAGTAGGATTTAGATTTTTGCTAACATAATAGATTGCATGGATGACATCATTATCATCTTTTTGTCCTAATACTACACCAATAGAAAAATTGGATGCATCAACATGTATGTGAAATGGAACTCCCCAAACAAGTCCTTTGATAATTGGAGAAGTTGTTAAAGCTTTTTTAATTGTCTCAAAATATTTTTGACAATCATTTGTCCATACAAACTCCTCTTCTTTCTTGAGTAATGTAAACAAAGGTCCAACAATTTTACTAAACCCTTCAATAAATCTTTTGTAATATCCAACATGCCCAAGAAAGCTACAAACACCAGTTTGGTTCATAGGGATCTCAATGTTTTGAATAATTTCTACTTTCTTGGGATAAAATTTTATCCCCTCTTTTGAGATGTGATGTCCTAGAACAATACCTTTTGTCATCATAATTGAACTCTTTTCATGATTTAAGGATAACCTATGATCTTTACATCTCTACAAAACCTTTTCTAAGTTTTCAAGTGCTTTCTAATTTTTTTTGCATGAACTATAAATTCGTCCATATATACTTCGACACATGAAGTGGTGAAATCTGCAAAAATCGCAAGGACTTCTCTTTGAAAAGTGGCTAGCGCATTACACAGTTCAAATGGTAAAACTGTATAAGCATATGTACCCCAAGGACAGGTAAAAGTAGTGTTATATTAATCTTCAGGAGCTACTTGGATCTAATTGTATCCTCTAAAGCCATCAAGAAAAGAGAAATAATTGCTGCCAACTAGGTTATCAAGTACTTGAACAATGAATGGCAATGGAAAATGATCCTTCTTTGTGGCTTTATTCAATTCTCTATAATCCACCCACACACGCCATTTACCATTTTTCTTGGGAACAATAACCTATGGAGAAACCTACTAACTATCAGATATTGGGTAAATGAACCCTACTTTTAGCAGCTTTTCTGGGTATGTGCAAGATCATCATTGAAAAAATAGGCCCTTAAGTGGCGAAAATTAAGAAAAACCAAAGTTAGGCAACTTGACATAAATTTTTGAATAAGTTATCTATATTATTTGAAAAATATGTAAGAATATATTCTATTGCAAATTGAATGTAGTTTCTAAACTACTAGGTTTTTTTTTTTTTAAACTATTTGGTGAAAATTTGAAATTTCAATGCAATAGTACTTAAATTTTAGGAAAAAAATAAGAAGTAGGTGTCTGTCTAACCACCCTAACCACAATAAAATGATAATATATTTTTATAAGATTTTAGATATAAGTAGAGGACTCATGTACTGATGTGATATATATTTTTTTGTAATTTTTTTCCAAGTAATAATTAATTATGAATTTTTTATTACAACTTTTATAAAATATGAAAACTCATATGTTTAACCACCTTAACTTGGTCAAAACTTCATGAAATTCATTTTTTTTTAATTCTATAGTATGTGAAGCATAGAAATGTGACATGTTTTGGATTCAAAAATGTGATATCATTTGAAAGCTATAGATGTTTTTCAATCAGCCTATCAATCAGGACTTTGGTCGTAATTCAAGTAGAAAATGACTAATAATTATTTATTAAATTCAAAGTAAATCATAATTTAAATTGGTGGAAAGTTGAGAATCTCCTTTAAAAACCCTTTTTGTTTCATCAAGTTTGGGTAAAAAAAAGTTGCCAGCCACATACCCTACACATACCCATCATATCGCCACTTTTTGGCCCATCATGATCCTGCACATACCCTTCTATTTCTTGTTTAACAATATCATGATGAACAAGATTGATTCGCCTTTGACCTTGTCTGACTGGTCTTACATCTTCAGTGTAAATGTGATGACTGTAAATTGAAGGATGAATTCCTCTCATATCCTTATACTCCCAAGCAAATGCTTTAGTATGTTTTTCTAAAGTTTCCTTCAATTATTTTTCTTGTGTTGGGGACAAAGATGAATTAATGTTGAGAGGTTTATCCCCAACTATTTTAATTTCTTTAGTATCATTTTTAGAATCAAGGGGATTTCCAACAAGTTTATTCAAAGGACAAGAGTGTTGTTGATGCAATGTTGCTTGACAATTTCTATTCTCAATCTGATTAATTTCTTTAGAAGTAAACTCTTGTTCTTCACATTCTTTAACATGTTCCACCAAAGTAACCATAGCTAACTCTACAATACCATCGCCCTCTAATTCCATATCATCATCAACCCAAAGTTGAGTGTTAGGTTGAATTGATGGTTGTGTTGGAGGATAGAGTGACAACTCTTTTTGTTTTTGACCATTTGAAATTATCATACTTCCAAATATACAATCTATTAAGGTTGCAGTAGTATCCAACCATGGTCTACCTAAGATAATTGGATAACCATAATCTTTCTTTCTGGCTTTAAGAACCAAAAATTCAACTGGATAATCCCATGTGTCAATGGTAACCATGATCTCTTTAATAATACCTTCAAGTTTGGTAGTAGATTGGTCAACCAACTATAAAATTGTTGTTGTGGGCTGAACAATTGTCATTCCTAACATTTCAACAATATCAGATGTGATAACATTTATGGCATCTCCCAAATCAATTAGAACATTGGATTTATCAACTCCTTTAATACTCAAGGTTATTACAGGCTTACCAAGATCATTATATTCATGAGGAAGCAATCCTCTTGATAACACATCAGTGAGTTTTGTCCCTATTTGTGTTGCGGGAGGTAATTTCTTCTTTTTCCCTGGAGTTTTCATGCAAAGGGACTTAACCAACTGATTTATCTCTGGTATGTCTTTAATGGCTTGTAACAATGGTATCTTAATGGTAATCTTCTTCAACTCATGAAGAAGTTGAGAATCTACTATAGTCATGTAACTTGGTTGAGAGATTTCAAGAGTGACTTTTTCTTCCTTCAACCGCTCAGGGTAAGGTGCCTAATTGACTTTTTGTTCATCCTAAAAGTTTTTTTTCTTCTAAATTATCATTTTATTTCCCACCTTTTTGAACTTCTTCTATTGGTGTAGATTGAACAGTTTGATTTCTCAACTGAATATCATTAGCTTCTATCACGTTCAAATTAGGGGAATTTGTATCATTATGAGTATTTCTCAAATTTGCAACCGATTGGGTTGGCAACTAAGGCCAGTTTACCTGATCATTAGAAGGATTAGGGGCATTGATTGATGTAGGTGTTTGTACCTAGGGATATTTTTTCCCCTATTTTTTCCATGGTTGAAACTGCGTCTGATTTTGTTGCCATGATGGCTGATTTGACTACCACTGCGACTGTTGATTATCTTGCCACTGTGACTGGTTCCATTGAGGATTCATCCATTCAGGTTGACCCCAAAATGTAGGTGGTGGTTGTGCTTGATATAGAGGAACCCACTGATTCATATTTTTCCAAGGGTTCTGATTCCAATTAGATGTAGAACCATATTTCCTTTGATTAACATTATACCATGTGTTTTGAGATCACTGGACAACATAATTAAGCTCTTCCTCTACCACAGGTGGTTTCTTCAAATTGCTCTTAATTCCAACCAAAATATTACAAGAACTTGTGGAGTGATGTTTCTCACAAATTTCATACATATGAACTGGATTCAATGGATACTCTCTTAAAAGATGTTTCCCTCTACACTTGGAACAATAAATGGATAAAGGCTCGGTATTCTTCTTATCTCCTTGCATGTTGAGATGAAGAAGCAAATCAGTTTTTAGGTTTGCTAATTCCTCCATTACTTGAGACACATCAGTAATATGAGCCTTGTTTCTTCGATAATTTCTTGTCCCTACTCTATTCCTAGAGTAGTTTCTACATATTTCAACAATATCATCCAAGGAAAGCTTATTAATGTCTCCTTTCCCCATAAGATTCAAAGACTCTCTAGATTCATCATTAATTCCTCTTAGAAAAATCATTTTACTAATTTCATTATCCAACCCCTTAGTACACCTTTGGTGCACAAACTAAAATCTATTGGTGTAATCTTTCAAACTTTCATCCTCCATTTGTCTCATTCGAAACAATTCCTCCTTCCTATCCCTTACTCGATAGTAATCTTGGTACTTATCCAAGAACTTAGTTTCCATTTGCTGCCAAGTTGTGATTGTTCTTGCACCTAAACCCATGAACCAATGTAAAGCTAACTCTTTCAAGGTAGAAGGAAATAACTTCAACTTCTAGTTATCAGCTATATAATCATAGGTCTAGCATAAAACTTTATACTCAAAAGGGAATTGATCAAGATCCTCAAAAAAATTTCCCCTAAATTTAGGAAAAATCAAGGGTGAAATATTCTTCATAGGAGGCTCATCATCCCGTCTTTCAAGATTAATAGGATAAGAAAAGGTCCTATTTGCTCATGGATGTACTGGTTGGTCACCCATTTCTTCTTCTTGAAATGGATCTCTATTCTCTTCTTGATTTCTGATATGATGTTGTTGAATGTCGTGTTCTTGATCAAAATCAATATTTCTTCCAAAATCAATATACCATGGAAGAAACCTCCCTAGATGGTCTCTAGCTCATCTCATCCACAATTTAAATCTATCTTCCTTATCAACACTAAGGCTTCACACTTAATAGCCAGATCTTTTATTCCCCGGAAATGGCACCAAAAATGATGGGAAAGGTCATTGATGTCACAACTTACATCATTTAGTCATTTAATTATCGAACTGCGTGTGTCTCAGAGCTATATCTGATAAGGATGTTTTTCATGGATTTTTGGGGGGTTTTGCACTGTAAACAGTGACTTATGGTTTTGGTTTAACTCCTTTAGGAGCTTTCAGGAGTTCTCAGGAGCTGAACTTCAGTGACTAATTCCTAAGGATTACTTCTATCTCATTTCCTAATTTAAAGTTATGTCAACTTATTTATGACTTCGCTTGACTTGATTGAGATTGATTCATGGAAAAGATTAAAATTAATTTAGTTCATAATCTAGAATTCAAATTTTAAATTTAATTCTAATTTACTTCAAAAGAAATCTATTTTAAGATTTTTTGGAAAAATAAATGCTAATTTAAAGAACATAAATAAATTGCAAGGAAATAATTATTAATCTAGAAAACATAAATATTAATTTCCATGAGTAAATTCCAAACAAGTTTCAATTTCATCTTTCCATAAGTTTTCATCATTACTTCTATTAAACCTAGTAAATAATTGTCAAACTTAATTTCTACAAATAGCATCTAAATCTTGATTAACCCAATAAACTTTATAATAAATATAATAAACCATTCTAACAATGATGAACTTAGCTTAAAATTGATTAAACATAGCTACTGAAAATTATTCAAACACAATTAACATTCCTGATTCAATATCCATTGAACAAAAATAAAATAAACTTAGAGAAATACCACACAAGGTCACTTCCTTTGGTTGAGTGGGCCATGCTCTTCCTTCGGTGAGACCTCTAACACAGTGATTCGAGTTAACTTCTTATTTTCATTCAAATTCACCCAAATAGGGATGCAAAACAAAATAGTGCAACCATTACAAATTCTAATGGAAAATTATCTATCTCCCTTCTTAAAACCTAAAGATGGACATTTATAATTATATCCTTTATTGAATTCAAAACATGGCGTTAACCTCCAAGATACAAGGCGTCTAAACTAAAGACTAAAACAAAACTAAAAATAGACAAAGGGAAAATGCTAAATCAATGTTGGGACAAGAAGTTCCTAAACCGACTAAGAAGAGTTGATTTGAAACTTTAGTGATTCATCATCCAACTGGAGCGATCAGGAGCCTAATTGTCTTCATGCGGTTAAACATGGAGTTTAACTTTATCTTTGAACTAAGCCATCAATCATTAGTCTTAAATACCCTGAATAAGATCCTCAAAAATAGGATACCAATTATGATAGTAAAATATTCAAACTGCATAATTAATTCATCATTATCACCCCAAAAGCAATGCATTCAATGCAAAGCATTACCTCTAATATATTTACTAATTTAGCCAAATATAAAGTAAAACAAGTAAATATATCAGCATATAGTCTACCTCCAGTCATGTTAATTAATAATATAACCAAGTCTTTTAAACCATAAAATGATTATTTAAAAGTATTTTTGAGGCACTCATCACCACCTAAATTCCCACTCAAGCCTGGAAGACTTTGAAACTTTTTACCGTTGGTCTTTTCAATGAGTTCATGAACCTTGAGTATGGACCGCCAACCTTTCAAATCAAAGAATTAGAGTCTTTGGGAAGTTACACTAATGCAGTAAAACATCACCCAAGAGAAAATAGAGAAGTAAATGACAAAGGGTGATAAGATGGGAAGTTAGAAGAACTAGTGAAAACACCACCCAAGTGATACTTAATAAAACACCGCTTGGCTTAAGAATTAACCAAAATTTTGACATGGTGATGTCAATTTTAAGAGAAGGAACAAAAATATAGGTAATAGTGCCTCTAATTGGGAACAAGGAGTGAAAAGGATGCAACCAGGTACTCATAAGTATTATGACCTGTCCTATATCCATTGGGCACAAGGTCGACCAAAGAGGGGGGAAAAAAATCAAAACAAAAAAAAACAAGAAAACACAACAAAAAATGACACACCAAATCGGCTATGTATAGGGTAGGTTGGCACCTACCAAGGAGAGAGAGAAAAAAATAACTCACACAAAACCGTTGATAGGTTGAGAGAAGAAAGACCTATGGTTGAAAAATTTTGTTAATCCATGTAGCTTCTAAAGTAGGGAAAAGATCCAAATTACCCAAACATGGACGTTGTAAAAGAATCCACTGATTTTGATGCTTTCAAATAATCACCTCTCATCATAAATTTCCTATTGATGCAAATAGCCCTGCATGGAAGTGTCTAGAAAAGATTTGGCTATTTCATGAAACTCCATCATTGGAATAATCTCCCATGCTTGAGGCAAATTTTAATTTTTCATATTCTTCATGGTGGCATAACTTACAATTTTGTAAGCAACCACCTCATCATCATGGATAAATTGTGAATTTATGGCATTTTGACACTTTCCCACTATATTATCATTCCCTCCACCATCAACCAAAACATGAATGACCTCCTTTGTTGATGATTTTGGAAGAGAAAACCCTTGTTCTTCAAACATAAGATTATCATGAATTTCAAATTTCTCAAACATGAAAAGGGGATTTGAATTGATCGACCACCTTACCCCATCTTTGCTTGAAGGATCTTCATTATTATCCTCAATTGCACATGCAATATTATCAGTAGTATCCTCAAAGGTAAAGGCCTCATATTTTAGAAGGTAAAGATAATCTAACCCTTGATCTTCTTTGGAAGAACTATAAGGGGACAAATTATCTGCAGGAATGAATGGAGGAGTAAACTGGAATGTGGGGGAAAACCTTTCTTGCAGTGTTGAGTCTTCATCATTGCTTGATGAGCTGAGGCCATCCTCTGGTTCAACTAAAGTGTTCAAGCTATATGCTTGGGCATACCAAAATTGATCTTCCATTTTTCCATCTTTGTCACTTTCATGTAGGGGTTGTATGTCGTTCAATATTGTCAAGTTCATCTTCTCAGCCATAGGACGAGGGTGATTTGCAACAACTGGGAGCCTAGAGAAACTGTAAACAGAAGATGAATGATTGATAACCAGCTTGGAAACATTATTAAACTTCCATTTCCCACTGTAATTAAATCATCTTCAATGTTTACTTTTTCAATCTAAGCATGTTTGATCCCAAAGATCTTGTCTCTTTTTAAGATAAGCTAGACATTTGGGTCTAAAGAAAAATTAAATACATGGAATTGAATTATTTTTCTTGGTTGTTCTGGTGTAGGAATCTATCAACAAAATTGATTGATTCAATAAATGAAATCCCTCACAGGCTCTCTCCTTTCCTTTACAATTTGGAAGAACTATCGAAGTAAAGTGGTGACATCAATAGGACCCTTGAAGCACTACAAATTTTTTTGTGTAGGATATCCCAACCAGTTATATAGCCCTTCTCTAATCCTCTAAACCATTCGGTTTCTTTTTCAACTAGACTATCAACAAACAACCTTACAAAGATGTCCTCTTCTTGAACTCCCAAGATTCCACTTATTGTGGTCATAGCCAACACATGCTCTTCTAGATTTTGAGTGTCACTACCAAAGAATTTGGGAAATATTTGTCTAGAGCCACATGGTAGGTCATTGCATTGTGATAGGGTGAAAGGTCAAACACGGTTACCCCATGTAATGGAAGCCATTGATACTCAGAGTCACCAACTCCTAACGAAGTAAAGAAAGGTACCCCTAGTTTATTTCCTAGGTGGCGGCTGAGCTGGAGGGTGATTCTGTGATTGATTAGGGTGTTCATTTAGATGTCAATTTGGAGGCTAATTTGGGTGTGGATTAGGATGACAGATTGGGTTTTCGTAATACTCAAAGATCAACCTTGAGGGATGTTCAATCACTAGTACAAGTGGATGTCTGACACATTATTCTTCTTCCTCCAAGATGAAATTAACTCGCATATAATTTGTTGCACTCTTATACCTCCAAGTGAGCATATTTAATTGTGATATGATATACTCTTTCTTTTCCTGCATCCAATCTAACTCAGGTTGAAGTACACGAAACATACCATTATGGGGAAGTACCATCTTGCTGCATGACACGATGGCAACTTATTAGAAACTACAATTTTCCCCCAGTGGAGTCACCAAAAATTTGTTAGCGAATGGATTGGCCTTTGATAAATATGTCTAAAATTAACAACTCTCTTGCCTGATATGCACTGGGGCCAAATTGCTAACAACTTTGGAAATGTCACAATTGTATTTGTGACTTTCCTCTAAATTGATAGGTACAACTCCCTCATGATTTAATAGATAATAAATGTGCTTTTAACTAGAAAGTAATAAAGGTGACAAACATCGGCCCATAAAAATTTTGCTAATGCAAAGTAAAATTTAGAGGATCATTAATCAGCTAGCACACAGAATGGAAGTACTAATGATGGATGTGAATGAAAAAGAGAAACTTCATAATTGAAATAAATGCAGCTAAATAGATTTTACATAGAAAGTATATTCCAATTATGCACATGACTCACAAGTCAGTATGATCAAAATTATATTCAACTCACAACTCATAGATTATGAGTTATTGAAATAAAAAATAAATTCAGAACTAAATGAAGAAAATGTTCCTCCCTCAACTACAACATAGTGTACTCTTCAGGAATCAGACCTTTTCTAAATCATTCTCCACCCAAATATAGGGTTCTTCTTCCTCTCTTAAACAGTTACCAATTAGTTGTAGTAATGCTTTCTTGTTGCCTAACTATTCCTCTTGAAAACCAATAGCTAGGAAATAATAGATATTTGAAATGATTACATTGCTAATGATAAGACTTCAAACAATTTTTGAGTATTTCTTGATTTAACTCCTTCCTTGTGGCCATCAATTCTTGAGTGGTTTGCATGCTTCACATACTAAGCATTAAATAACTGTCATAGAGGTGCAATGGAAATTCACGTGCAAACTATCCAACTAGAAGATCAATTGGGAATATAACTTAAATTATAGTCAATCAACAATTAATTCCGACTGCATTACCATCCTAACACCTTGATCATCTTTAGATCAAATGTCTCGCCAACCTTCTATAAATTCAACAAGCATGAACACACTTTACCAACCTGAATTATCAAACATGGAGAGTGCTTAGAGCAATGGAGAGTCCATGAATGAATTTATTGTCATTGAGGAGATTGAGTGCAACCTCCGTTTTAAGCATTTATCTAACCAACTGAAAGAATTTTTCATTATTCAGAGAAAATTTGAAGAGGAGGTGTTGCACAACATACTAGGAGAGGCATTTCTAAACCAAGAACATGTGCACAATGCCATGCTCCTAGAGAATTTTGTGTATACTACTATTCGCACCTCCAAGCATTGTGATTGGGGAATGAGAGAAGCAGAGCGTTTGGTTCAGCTTGAGTTTCACCATCGAATCAGTGTTGTCATTTTTGGTCTCAACAACTACCCACGAAGTGGACTGGTGGGAAATGTTATCTGCATTGCAACTACAACCCAAAATGAATCCACTAAAGAAGTAGTGACCCTTCTCCATGTGGGGCTAGTGAGGAACAACATTTGGCTGTTTTCCCAATTTCTATAATCAAATGAGAACCTACTATCTCTTGCCTAGATAGAGCATCTCTAGGTGGTGGTGGAAGCAATCTGTGTGCTTATGTTTTCTCTTTGTGTATGAAGAAATATTCGTTTTGATATTATCCAGCTTTTTGTAATCGATTAATGAATTTTTATCACCACTGTCATATATATAATAAAAATACAGTGTTTCATAATTTTGGTGTCACTTCTCTTTTTATGAGCAATTTTGTCTTTGATTTTGGTTTCATTTGTTGTATTTGGATGACATCTACTTATTCACTTTTGCATAAATGGCTTTTCGTTTCGAGTTGGAATGCACTTTAATAAAATAAACAACACCATGGTTTCTTTAATTTCTTTTGAAAATGCACTTGGGTGGTGAAATGAGAAATTCACACAATTGAAAAAATCACCACCAATAGTTTTAGAAACCACCTAAATTCCCACTGAAGCTTGGAAGACTTTGAAACTTTTCACTGGAGGTATTTTCAACGAGTTCATGAACCTTGAGTATGGACCACCAACCTTTAAAATCAAAGACTTAGAGTCTTCAGGGAGTTACACTAATGCCCTAAAATGCCACCCAAGAGAAAACAAAGAAGTAAATGATGAAGGGCGGTAAGATGGGAAGTTAGATGAACTAGTGAAAACACTGCCCAATTAGCGATACTTAATAAAACACTGCTCGACTTAAGACTTAACAAAAATTTTGACATGGGGATGTTAATTTTAAGAGAAGGAACTAGAATCTAGGTAAAACTAGGTATTTTATTCTATTTCATTAAATACATTAGAATTTAATCTCAATATCAAATACTAGTGTAGATCAATCATTCTCTCTTGGTTGCATGAGCATAATCACTCCTTTAATCTCTCATTTGAGATAGGAATTTTGGTTACAAGTGATTTCTGAGAGATGTACAAGATTCACTATCAACTCCAACATGGTATCAAAACATGAGATCTGTAACTTCCTATTGATTTTTTGAGAGATCCAGCCTTGAGAGAAAAATTGGCTCATCCTAAAATGAAACTAGTGTTGGAATATGGTGTTGTACACCATTGCATAAAATTTTATACTATAATTTTTTAATTAAATAATTATTTAGTTGTGATGCACCTAGGAGGTGTGGTTAATCACACTAGGTAATTATTTGAGGACCACTTTATGTTGTATTGTAACATTGTATTATTATTTAATGTGTGGGAAAGAGGGATAACAATTTCATATTGGAGAACATTTAATAAAGTGCAAACTTAGTACCCAATATTAAATAGGGGGTTAGTGGTTTTGTATTCACATGGTTTTGTGGTACATCCTTTTATCTTACCACTTGGTTCTATTTGTGTGAGCTTGTATCTATAAAAGGAAGCACATATTTAGTGGTTAAGGTTGGTTGGGTGAGTGGGTTGCTATTATCGAGTCTTTCTAAGGAGTGCATATGTGAAGCATGGTATGGGATGTGTGGATTTATGCTTAGACACATGAAAGATGCATTAGAGAGGCTTGATGCTTTAGAGGTATTCATTGTAACTTTTGTAATGCTTTATTGTTGAATAATAGGAGTATGGATGCTTTTGGAGGCTAGATTTTTCCCTATTTAGGGTTTTCTCAGGATATATCTTCTATTATCTTGTGGCTTGTCTATTTTAATCTATGCATTATAGTTATTGGCATGCATTTTTATCTCATGGGGTTATGTGGGAAATGGATTAAAATGTGGGTATTATGCATTGTTTCCTAACAAGTGGTATCAAAGCTTTCATGGTTGATGGTAGGTGGGAGATTCCAAGTTTCTATTATAACCCATATTGGAGTAGATTTGGTTCAAAGTTAAATCCATGGAAATGAAAAAAAAATGAGGCATTACAAGGTATGGAACACATGTTGCAGGTGTTATTATGTAGATTTGGGCTTTTGTATTGTAAAGATTTGTTGGGTTTATTGAAGATTTGAAGCATGCAAAATTTGGGTAAAGAGGGTTTCTTGGATTGAGCTTTCATATGAGGATTTTGTAGAGGAAATTTAATGGATGACATCTTAACAAAAAAAACACCTCACCTTTGGATCCAGGATGGCCGAGAAATGAAGATTCATATAAAATTTTCCCTATTTTGGAAAGTTACAAAAAAGGAAAAAAAATTACCCACAACCCTAACCGTACGACCAGACTATAGGTCATAGAAAATAAAACATTAAAAATATATATTCGATCTTCTAAAATTAAATTTGTAGAAAAATTTAAAAAAATATACCTACAAGAAAAGTTGTTATTGAAAAATATTTGAAATTAAAAAAAAAACTTTGGAGGGATCCATATGTTGCATAGATGGTTGCCATTGCACCAAAAGATTGACTTGTTAATTCCTGATACAACCACTAGAGTTAATGAATCCACGAGATTTGGTTAATCCATGTCACGAACCCAAGTGTTGCACTGCACAACATAAGAAAACCAAGGGTGCACACCTTGCAACAATCCCCCCAACACAAGCGAGGGGTTTGAACCCATGACCTAGGCTATGATACCAATTGTTGCACAGATAGTTGTCATTGCACCAAAAGATCAACTTGTTCACCTGATATAACTACCAAAGTTAATGAATCCATGAGAGGTGGTTAAGCCATGTCATGAACCCAAGTGTTGCACTGCACAACACAAGGAGACCAAGGGTACACACCTTGCAACACCGCCTGTACCCTGCATTGGTAGACAATATTGGCATCTCCGATAGGGGTGTCAATCCCTACCGAAAGTTGTCAACCACTAGCCAGTAGGGTGCTAGTGGCAGGGACTAGTGGGGCTTAGCCCTAGCCTAACCCTTGGTCTGTTGGGGGTTTGACCCTAACCCCCTTGCAGGGATTTTAAAACAAAATTAAATTTCCTTTAAAAAATCATTTAAATCCACCGAAAGAAATTCAAAAGAAAATAAATTAACTAGAATTAAATGCATTTTGAAATCCAGCTGCCCATTCACCACTAGGTTACCACTAGTCAGTCGCCCATGGGCTATCCACCAACCATCCCTATTAGCCAAATTGAGCAGTTTATTTCAAATGAGCATAATTTTCACAAAAGATGCTAGATTTTCAACTTCTTATACTCATTGGAAAGTTGGTTCCAAGAACTATGCAGTGGTATAGGTTTGGTTTAATGATTTTTTGTTTAGATAATTTGTTGAAGTCTGGAAATCAAATGTTCTTTGTTTCATGGTTTTGGTCATAACTTTTGCATATGAAATCAATTTTTTGATTTCGAATAGGCATTGGAGAACATGTATAGTATAATATGTAGTGCATTAGTTATATTATTATTTTTTGGTGTAGAATGAGATTTTTAATTATTTGATTTCTAGGTTCCTGAGATTCAAGGTGTGATTATGTGAGCATTTGGATGAGTCAAGAGGTGAAACCTTGAGGGAGTACATATTTTTATATGATATTTATGATGGTACAACTGATTATTATTTTGGTGCTTCCTAGTATAGGTTTACAAGTGTTTTTCAGAGTTGGAATTTGATGGTGATAGGTACAAAGGTTTTCTTTTGTTTTGACGACATGGGTTGATACGATTGGAGACTTGGAGTCTTGTATGGGTGATAGTTGAGTGTAGGTGCAGTGTTGACTATGATAATAGTCACAGATATACAAATTCATTTACGCATTGGCATGACATGATCATGTATGTGGTTGTTTGGTAGTGATTTGGTTTGGTGTTAGGAGGTTGTTCTTATCTCCTTGATTCTTGATTAGTTCCTTGACTATGGTTACTCATTTTTGGACATTGGAAAATCAAATATGCGAAAGATTTGGTGTTTGAGTCTTGATGTTTGTGGGATTATCTTCTTTGATATATCAGTTTGTAGGTTACTAACGTGATGATGAGTTTTCATGCTTCATTGTTTGCTATCTACGAGTTATGCAAAACTATATGGGTTGATCACCTACTTAGTTGTAGTGGGATGGCTTGGTGTGGACTATCTATATCCATGATATTTTTTAGTGTTGATGTAATTTTTTTTAGTTGGCCTTGTCTATGGCTATTTTTGCATTGGTATGTTGCTTTGGGATGAGATGATGTATGGTTAGAGTACCTAATTAGTTGGTGATTGGGACTTGTAGCATGTGTTTTTATCATGATGTCATGATAGCTTCATTACTTCATTGGTTACACATTTCAGTGGTAGCTTTTGATAGTGATGATTTGGTGGTGTTGGATTGGTTGGACCTAATGGTTTGATGACAGTTGTATCTTCTTGGCTTGGAGATCTTGGTTCTACTTGGTGTGACTAACATTGTAGTTGATTGTGAGTGGACCTAGATGATCTTCGTGGAGGAGATGATTGTCACGATGCCATATGTAGTTTGGTATCACGATTCAATGAGAGGTGTTGGCAGTGACGTGGATTCATCATTGGTGATGGTTATCTTCATTTGATTAGAGATGTGGATTCTTGGTTTAGAGTGTTTCAAATGTTATTATGTCATGGTTTACTCTTGCTACTAGTTTAGATTTTAGAATGATACAGGTTCTCTTGAGACGAGGATGTTTATGCATTGTTGCATTTGATCTCCTAGGAGGAGATGGTTAGATCATGATGTCATGGTGGGTCCCTGATTCAACAGTTGGAGCTTTGACATTGATCTTGATGGTTCTATTGGTATTAAGTACATTGGTCATTTTCTTGGGTGCTTCATGATAGTGTGGTGTTGCATTTGGAGCTTAGCATGGATTGATTAGTTGGAGGTGCTCATGGATACTTGGAGATGTGGGTGAGGTTGGAGTTCTCTTGTGATTAGATACACATTATTGAGATGGGTACTCTTTGGAGGTTTTAGCAAGAAGAACGAGGAGCCTTCACTTGGATATGGACATGAGTTCATGATGGAACTTTATAGGAGATTGTTATTGGAGTGAGTCATGATGAATTGGTTATCCTAGAGGAGAATTCCCATTCCACACTCTTGATCTACTCAGTGGTTTATCATCTAATAGGTATTTCCCATCCTATTTTTGATGTGTTTAGGTTTTACACTTTGATTTCTCATGGGAATGAGTTGATTCATGGTGATTTATTTAGGGAGACTCATTTGAGGATTGTTTAGCATGAGTTTATATTTCTTTATCTTTTATAGATATGGATCTTCAACTATGGTAGTTAGTTATGGAGGATTCATTTTAATAGATGTTTGGCATGTTTATCTCCTTGTGCATTTGAGTTTATGTTATCATTCAATGATGAGGAGTTTAGGAGATGGCTATTGGGCTGATTTATTGATTTGGGAATTGATACATTTGAGTTTGATTTCCTTTATTAGAGATTATTACATTGGTGCAGTCATGGATGGAGGGTTCAAAAAGAATAGTTCAAACCATGCAGCTTAGAGTCAACATAATAGAAATAACACAAGAGAATGATCTACAAATATGAACATTTATTGAATTGGAAATCTTACATACAACATATTCCTCATGGGCTAATAACCAGGCCTCACAGGCCTATCACAAGGGCATTCAACATTACAACTAGCCAAAGGCCTTATTACAGTCCCCAAAGGGTTGATGCAAAAATTTAAACATTGATCATGAATTACAATGATCTTAAATATGATTATCCATCTCCCACAAAGGTATGCATCAACCATAAAGGTTCATAAACCCAATGAATGCACAAGCATGAAAGGTCGCCCTCAAAACATAAGAAGATAATCCTTTATGAAATGAAATGACTTGTGAATCTCCAAGATAGATCTTATTGGACCCAAAATGCTTGTATTCAATGTCCCATTAAGCTTCGTACATTCTAGAATAGGTCCACACTAAGAAATTTGGACTAGGTTGGCCCTAAATGCTCTAAATGGTAATTATAGTGAAACTCTGAGAATGATAACTTTTTGTAGACAAATGCATATGATTTGAAATTTACATATGTGATAGATGTCGATGTAAAAATACTATATCCTGCTTTATGAGTTGAGAGATGATAATGCGATGAAATGCAAAATGAAATACTAAAACTACTACTAAATGCACTGCAAGAAAATAAGTTTTTTTTTGGATGATATAGGATTGCTTTACAACCAGGGATGCTCCTGCATCATATATCCATGTTGGAATTGTACATGATTTAGATGTTGTGTTTGATCTAAGAGATTGAACGTTGTTTTGGGTGTTGTTGAATTTGGGGTTGTTAGGAGATCATACTTGATGCATTGTTGTACTTTGAGGTGTTGGTATAAGGACATATTATGGTTTATAGGTTTTCTCTTTTTATTCCATGGTTCCTTCCTTGAGGTTCATGTTCATATGATTTGGGAGGATTATGGTGACATGTTGTAAGATATTACGTAGTTGTTTGTGTTGCATGTGTAGATCATTGTGATTGTTCTTGGTACTTCATTATTGATTATTTATCACACCTTGATATAGTGTTGATTGGTAGACTTGATATGATTTGAAACTACTCATGCAATGGGAGTTCTAGGATATGTATGTTCTTCATTGACACCTATTTGATACAGGGAGCTTGTTATTGCAGTTTATGGGTTTCATATGTTGTTGGAATGAGTTTATTAATATTGATACCTAAGAGGTATGGATGGTTGGATGTATTATCATGTGTTGGGGATGATATTTTTGATCATGTGGGTTTTTCACCTTTGTCAATAGCTTGTTTGGAGCCTTTGTTATCACTTAGATTTTATGCTTGTGTTCTTGGATTGGTGCATCTTCACCTTGGCATGTTCCTTTTCTTCCATAGGTGGCACTTTGGAGGATGAGAGGAGTTCTTGATTGAGATGGTGGCCACTTTGGTTTTATTGCAAGTATCTTGATAGAGCATGAGAGCATGTTGAAGATTCATGTGGTTGCATGTATGTCTATGATGATGTATTTCATTGATTGATCCCTTATGCAATGTATACAATAAGTGGGAGAATGTTGGGATATGGTGTTGTACACCATTGCATAAAATGTTGTAATAAATAATGTTGTAATTAATTACAACACCATTGCATAAAATTTTATATTATAATGTTGTAATTAAATAATTATTTAGTTGTGATGCACCTAAGAGGTGTGATTAATCACACTGGGTAATTATTTGGGAACCACTTTTTGTTGTATTGTAACATTGTATTATTATTTAATATGTGGGAGACAAGATAATAATTTAATATTGGGGAATATTTAATGAAGTTAAAACTTAGTACCCAATATTAAATAAGGGGTTAGTGGTTTTGTATTCACATGGTTTTGTGGTACATGGTTTTATCTTACCACTTGGTTGTATTTGTGTGAGCTTGTATCTATAAAAGAAAGAACATGTATAGTGGTTAAAGTTGGTTGGGTGAGTGAGCTATCATTATTGAGTTTTTTTTAGTACATGATATGTAAAGCATGGTATGGAATGTGTGGATTCATGATTGGAAACATGGAGGATGCATTGGAGAGGCTTGATGTTCTAGAGGTATTCATTGTAACTCTTTTAATATTTTATTTATGAATAATAGATGGTGTATGGATGCTTTTGGAGGTGGGATTTTTCCCTCACGAGGGTTTTCCCATGGTATATCTTGTGTTATCTTGTGGCTTGTCTATTTTGATCTATGCATTATGGTTACTTGCATGCATGTTTTTCTCTCATGGGGCTATGTAGGAAATGGATTAAGAATGTGGGTATTATGCATTATTTCCTAACAACTAGCATCACTGGATTGAGTCCAAAATGGCTAAAAATGTAAAGATTGCCTATCATTTCATCGAATTTGGAAAAATTGCAAAAAAGGAAAAAATAGCAATAGGGACCTCTGTACAAAAATCCATATGACTATATGGATTTTGGCAACCCTTGCTACATTAATTTTTCCTATGGCTCATAGGTACGATTAGGTCAAAAAATATTCTAAAAAATTAAAAGATTTCAAAAAAAAGGTCTCAGTGAAATGACATCTTGACACATCTCAGGTGGCTTGATATTTTTCCTTATCTTTATGGAATCATACCTACACTAGAAATACTAGGGAGTAGGTCAACATGGGGTATTATCAGTGATCATGTTATAGGATGTATTTGTTTTAGTGTTGATTATGACACTGTGTGTTATATTAGATACTAATTATCCACACACTTTAGACTCAACTTTGGTAGATCCATGGAGACCCTCATATCTCTCCATTTGTAGAATATCCTACTATAGATTATCTCATTCCTCTTATAGATGTAAATTGCATACTCTTTGATGACAATAATTTAGAGGAGCTTGAGTATATCACAGATCTTCCATGTTTCAATATTTTGGAGACTTGTCTTCATATTCCTACTCTTCAAATTGAAACTCAATCTTCATCTTCTATTGTTCCTAATCAACATGGAATTACCACATCCTTGGCCTCTATTTGTTCAATGCAACAAGACATTCATCTTCTTCCAGACACAAATACATGGGATTCATATCTTGTAGAAATATCATCCTTGTTTATAGAGTCCTATATTGCATATTTGGAGAATTACTTTGAGGAAATTCATCTCTCTATTATAGTAGCCGCATCATTGTTGTTGGTCCATCATATTCATTGTCTTTGGAGCTTGTTCTTCATCAGTTTTCATAGGATCCCAGATTGACATCGGATAAACGCACAAAAGTGGTTTACAATTCCAGTGAGGAAGGAAAAGCTGCAAAAATGACCCCATGCAAAAAAAATTGGTTTTTGGGGTTTGAATGAACCCTTTGGTTCGAGCGAACCAAAAAAGGGTTCAAATGAACCCTGGTTTGAGCGAACCAATTAAATACAAGGTCCCACCATTCTCAGAAAAAAAAAATAAAGAAAATAACTTTTGAAAGGGGATTCGAATGAACCCTGGTTTGAGCAAACCCTTGGGGATTTTCTCGAACCCCTCCTTGGTTTGCCCGAACCCCCCTTTTCCCATCTTCTCACCCTCTAGCACCAAAAAAGTCCAAAATTTTGTGCTTCGAAGCTCAGGTTGAGGATGAAAATGGAGGAGACTTCATAGACCCAACTGGATGATGGTAGCCCTCGGAACGAGCTATCCAACGAATATAATTTTAATATTTTTTGGTTTTATTATGTATTTTTTTTTAGTTTTATTAAACATAGGTTTTTCACTGAAAATCAAGCTCTCCAGGTTCTGCACATGTGGAAAAATAGTAGATTATCAGTATTTTTTTTGAAAAATAAGAGTGCACCAAATATTGAAGTCCTTGATCCAACAAAAAAAATTTGAATTTTGATACATACAAAAAAATTTATGCGTTATACAATCCGCCTACATCTAAATTGTAATTGGTTTGACTTCGAAACTTGATTAAAGAAAAAATATTCAATAAAACACTATCTAACCAATTGGAAGCACTAGATATCGTAAAATTACAAATTAAATTTGAAAGAATTATAATTTTATCCTTCATGGAAAAATAGTTATTCATTATATGGTGAGCGTCACTCCTTGAAAATGTTGTTTACTGAAAAAACTAGTTTTCGAAGGAGATGGAAAAAGAAGTGCAATATGATTCCAAAAATTTTGAAAAAAAAATATTTAGAATGCACAAAAAAATGTGACAAATCACTAGTTTACATCATCTTCAAATTCTTCATGGTTTAGCTGCTATAAGTGCTCGAAAGTGAAGATTTAGTTAGAAAAAATTATTTCAGTGTCTAGTTTGGCAAAAATTGTAAACTAGTATTGTGGGATTACCCATGTCATCTCATCTTGACATGTGGACACTTGATCAGTTTTTAGAGGCACACATCATTTGGATTTGGATTCTTGAGTCTTCCATTTTTTGGAGTGTCTTCTCTAATCATGAGTGAATCTATTTCTTTCTAAGAGAAGAAATGTTGTTTGTAGGTAGTGGATCATGTTCTTTCTTTAGTTGTTCATTATTGGAACAAGAGCTCTTTCTTTATGGGGGATTTATATTCTTATTTTCTCTCTCCTATTGGGGGAAATCTATTGTACTTGTGTGAAAGAAGTAATCCTCAGGGGGTTACATCGAATCCTCCATCTATCCTACTTTTATTAGTGCAGTCTTTTTGTTTTCTCTCTTTTGGAGAGGATTTTTTTTCTATGTTTTTTTCTCCTTTTCTTTGGTTATGAGAGATTTCATTTTTTTGTACATGGTAGCTCATGAGGCCTTGTAGTTGAAACCCATCCATACATCCATCTTACATCCTATATCATTTGTTAAATTTCTCCCTATGTTGATCTTAAGGGGGGTGTTGGAGTAATTAGAATAATCACCTAATGATTAATTATAAGTTCCCTTATTACTTTAATTATTTAAGCTAAATGTATGAGTTCTTATTTTATTATTAGATTGACTAAATATAACACATGTTGCCTCATTGATTAGGATGGTGACATGTTTCAGAAGCTAATTTAATCCTCACATAGGGTTTTAGATCTAGGGCTTGTATCTCCTTTTCATAAGGATCAAACATTCATTGTAATCATTTACATTTAGGTATTTTGTTCCATTCCTCAATACATTACAAGTTAATCTCAATATTAGATATTTGTGTAGATCAATCATTCTCTCTTGGTTGTGCAATGTCTAGAAAAATGCAGAAGAAATAGATCAAAGCAAACATGCAATACAAATCTAAAACTCTAATGCAATCTAAGTTAAGCAACAAAGAACAAAGGAAGGTCAAAGCATAAATAAACTGAACAATCTCACCCAATATGTACGCAATTTCATGTATCATCTCGATTTCCCTTCTCCATTTTGTCATTGTAGTATAATTGCCCTCAGATTTTCAAAGTTCATGCAAGTATAGCCTATGATAGTGATTTAGCAAAACATCGAAGATTCAAGATAGTTGCTCCAAAAAGTCATAAGATTTTGAGAGAAATTGGAATGATGAAGAATAGATAAATTTATAGAAAATTGATTATTCGAACGACAACCAAGGATCGAAAGATCAACAGATGGTTGAGATCGACAGATTAGACATGCATTATGATAACTGTCAGTAGCGACATGAGTGATACAAATTAGAAATATAATTAAATATTAAATAAATGATTTAATCTTCAAGTTTGGTATTCAAAAACAAAAGAATTATCTTTGCATGACAAAGATAAAGATGGATTAAAGCAAATCATGTTCGAATGCATGCACAAGATTTAATTAATTAAATGAGAATATTTAATTAATATGCATGTACACGCAATTGAGTTAGAACTGATGATTGAATGATTTGACGAAAAGATTACTCGAGAAAGCCACTCAGACATTAAATCCAGAGTTAACTAAGCGATTTAAATAGATCTTTGAGTCGAGTGAATACTAGATAATTTGCACAATTATCTAAATATAGAGGAATGCGTTAAAATAGGATTTATGAATTAAATAATTCATTTAATTCAAGATTTGATATTTGAAGAATAATTAAATAAATAATATTTTTAATTTAAGTGATGAGGGGTTTAAATGAATAATTAAATAAATAATAGATTTATTTAATTATAGTTCAAATATGATAGAGGTAAATTAAATAAGAATTTATTTAATTGAAGAAGAAGGATAATGTTAATTAGTAACATAATTAAATAAAAAACATTTATTTAATTATAGTTGAAATATGATAGAGGTAAATTAAATAAGAATTTATTTAATTGAAGAAGAAGGATAAGGTTAATTAGTAACATAATTAAATAAAAAGCGTTTATTTAATTAATCAGATGGAATAAAGAACAGTATGAATTAATTAAATAATTAAGATTATTTAATTAATAGAAGAAATGAAGACCTTAGAGAATAATTAAATAATTGACATTATTTAATCATGACCATGAAGAATACAAATTATGAAGAATATTGAAGTCGTAGGCTTAAACCAGATTTCGGTGTCTACAGTTGCCCCTCTTTGATACAATGTCATTTTGGCGTTGTGTCAAAGAAAATCAATAAAAATATGCCCCAGTCATGCCCTAGTGTAAACAAGTGAAGGTATGCCCCCTCGGAAAAATTGAATTTTTTTTGAAATTTTTTTTAAAAATTTGGTAATGATCCCGATTAGTCCATTGGATAGCCAAAAATGCAGTGGAGTTGATGTAATTGAAGTTGGAAGTGGTATGGACGGGTACAGGTTGATGGAAGTTGGAAGTTGACGCGGCTAGTAGAAAATAATGCCACCAAAACCCTAGGTATTAATAGAAATTGGGGTAAAAACCAATTCATTTTAACCCACACAACTTTGAGATTTGAGATTTTTCTCTGCACCCACAACGAAGATGTCTCCTATTTTGAACACCCACCATCGAGCATATAGGATCCAAACCTTCAGGCGGCCAGCCGACGCAGACCCCCCAGTATGTACCTTAAACTTGACTTGTGAATTTTTTATTTGCGTGAGTTTTTATGTGATTATTTGCTATTTTTGTTATGCGTCACTTTGTTGAAAAGCCGCATGTGAGTGCGCAATCGACGCATTTGCATGCAGATCAACACATTTGTAAAATGACATAGATGGTTAGCGTAGGGTTTTTGCGGTTCAACACATTTGTATTTTAGTTCAATGAATTTGATAAATAACAACGCATTTGCATTTAAAATTTTTGCATGTGTTTATTTTTCAATGCATTTGCATTTATTTCGACGTAGTTGTTATTTGATTTACGCATATGCATTTGTAATTTTGCACGCATTTGCATATTAAAGTGATGCACTTGAAAAAAAATGATGCATGTGTGAAATTAAATTACGCATTTGGTTTTCTGCAATGCATTTCTAAAAGAATGACGCATTTGGGTATGTGCAAGATCATCATGGAAAAAACAGGCCCTTAAGTGGCAAAAAATTCAGAAAAATCAGAGTTAGGCAACTTGATGTAAAAATTTGAATAAGTTATCTATATTATTTAAAAAATATGTAAGAATATAATTTGTATAAAATTGAATGTAGTTTATAAACTACTAGGTTTATTTTTAAAAATAAAATCTATTTGGTGAAAATTTGAAATTTCAATGCAATAGTACTAAGATTTCATGGAAAAATAGAAGTAGGTGTACGACCACCTAACCACAATAAAATGATAATATTTTTTCATAATATTTTATATATAAGTAGAGGACTCATGTCCCCATGTGATGCATATTGTTTTCTAATTTTTTTCCAATTAAATAATTAATTATGATTTTTTTATTACAACTTTTAAAAAATATAAAAATCATATGTCTAACCACCTTAACTTGGTCAAAACTTCATGAAATTCAATTTATTTTTAATCCTATATTACGAAGCATAGAATGTGACACATGTTTTGGATTCAAAAATATGATACCATTTGAAAGCTATAGATTATTTTCAATCACCTATCAATCAAGACTTTAGTCATAATTTAAATAGAAAATGAATAATAATTATTTATTAAATTCAAAGTAAAGAATAATTTATATTGGTGGAAAGCTAAGAATATCCTTTAAAACCCTTTTGTTTCATTAATTTTGGGTGAAAAAAAAGTCATTAGCCACATACCCTACAAATACCCATAATATCGCCACTTTTTGGCCCATCATGATCCTGCACATACCCATTTGCAAAATAATGATGCATTTGAATAGCATTTTATTTATTCCCTTGCATTAGGATAGATGTTTGATGCTGACATGAGGCATGTATAGGGTGATCCCACAATAGTGGTTTACAATTTTTGGCCAAACTGGACACTGAAATAGTTTTTTTTCACTAAATCTTCACTTTCGGGCACCTATAGCGGCTAAATTGTGAGGAATTTGAAGATCATGCGAACTAGAGTTTCGTAACATTTTGTCTCTAGATTCTAAATATATTCTTTTCAATTTTTTTGGAATCAAATTGCACTTTTTTTTCCATCTCCCACGAAAACTAGTTTTATTCAGAAAATAACATTTTAAAAAAGTGACGCTTACCGTATAACGCATAACATTTTTTCCACGAAGGATAAAATTATAATTCTTTTGAATTTAGATTTTTAACTCCAATATCTATTTCTTCCACTTGGTTAGATAGTTTTTTATTGAATACTTTTTCTTTAATTAATTTTTGAAGTCAAACCAATTACAATTTAGACATAGCGCGACCATATAAAGCGTAACTTTTTTTGTATGTATCGAAATTCAATTTTTTTTTTTGTTGGATCAAAGATTCCAATATCTGGTGCACTCATATTTTTAATTTTTTTTTTGATAATCTTCTATTTTTCCACATGTGCAAAATAGAGAGCTTGATTTTCCGTGAAAATCCTACATTCACAAGAAATAAAAAATAAATATAATAATCAAATTTATTTTAATTAAAATTATAATTTTTTGGAAGCTTATAATAAGGACTACATACTTACAAAAAAATAAATTTTAAATGAATTCATTTGATCCCCCAAAAGGTAAATCAAAAGTGGTTTTTTATCAATATTTTGATAGGTGTAAAGGAGACTCCGTTATAGGTATGGTTTAAAACTAGCAGAGTTCTATCCAAGGGGGCTTGGTCTAAGGTGGTTTGATCAAACACTATTCAATTGTAATCCTTTAAATGGAACTTTTTGAGGCTTAAATATTTATATTTTCTAAAAATATGTGATTTCAACAAAAATCAGGATCTCCCAAAAAGTGCAAACCACTATTGTGGCAGCACCCTATAATGCCATTGTAGGTTGTTTCAGACAATGTATATACGCGAGAGTCTAGACCTAAATTTTTTTGCTTCTGAGATAGCTTGTGGAGTGCAGAGCGACGATTCTTATGGAACCTAGGTCTTCTACATGTGACAGACATGCCCCAGATTCGGGAAAACTGAGGTCTACTAACAGCGTTGTGCGAGAGATGGCACTCAGAGACTTCCTCATTTCACCTGCCTACTGGAGAGGTGACAGTCACCTTAGACGATTTCTACAGGATTTTGAGACTTCCAATCAAAGGCACGAGGGTGAGGTATGATACCTAGAGGGGTGTCACTGAGATGTGCAAATACTACCCTCATGCTGACGTCAGATAGTTAAGGTTTGATCATTATGAGATTAGATGGCATGTATTGGCACAGAGGTATAGGCGGCTAGACTGTCTATTGTGTACATTGATAAGTGGGATAGTGCTTCCTGACCGTCGAGGTCATGGTTTTCCTATGGATTGGGGGGAGATGTTGATAGGTATGCTAGAGTGATGGGAGGTATATGCATGGGGTCCCTGTCTCCTTGGAATTTTATATTTTCACTTGCATGATATAGCCTATCGAGAGGCTTAGTCCATGAGTTGTGGTACCATGCTCCTAATGGTATGGGCATGGGAACACATTGCCATTTTTTGGCCACCGGTTACAGTCGATGTACAACACAGAGCTCCTTATGCCTTCCGTTATGTGGGGGCAAACACTTAGCACCACATGGGAGATACCAGGTATTTCAGACATGCCATTGACACTATGGTGTAGTTTATATGGAGACCATACTTGGGATGTGCAAAGTGGTCAGATGAGGATGAGAATTTGCCTTTTTTCTGCCAGACTCAGTACCTGATTGGGCGGACTGTTTCACATGTCCACATTATAGAGCACCATTTTCTAGATCGTGTATTGCGGTAGTTCGGAGAGATACAGGATGTGCAGAGAGGATGGGCTGAATTCGCGAGGTCTTCATGAGAGATCCCCCTATGGGGTCTAGAGATTCCAGTAGCCACTGTAGAGGTAGATATTGATGGATTCCAGGCAGTTCCGTGGGGATGGAGAGATGGTGTGGTAGACCCAAGTACCACAGAGGCTTATGATCAGTGGTGGGCCATGCATAGGCCAATTCCCCTTATAGATCCAGATCAGGCTGCGCCGATAGAGCGGTGAGGTACAAGACAGCGCGGCAGGCATGGTAGAGGTAGAGGTTGGAGAGGTAGAGGGGGTCATGGTGATGATGGAGATGGTGGTGGAGGTGGTCGGCAAGGTGGTAGGAGAGGGAGGTGTGGACGGAGGGGATGAGGGCCACCATTATCACCCATCCGTGAGGAGGGATGGGGGGAGAAGGATGTGCCCATGCCAAATATTGGTAGAGGTGGGGAGGAGGTGCATGTTGAGATTGGAAAAGAGGAGGAGCATCTCACATAGGAGGGTGTTCCAGAGGTTCATGCAGAGGAGGAGGTAGACAGAGGAGGTGGAGATTGATGCCCTTGGCTTACTTGGTGCCTATCAAGATGATGATGAGGAGGATGATGATCATGAGCAGGAGATTCGAGATAGGATTATGGAGGAGTTGGAGGATGAGGATGATGGTGTACCAAGGGTGAGACAGGTTGACACAGAGGCAGTTGATTCTGACACTGCCACACTTTGGGCCCAGGTTGCATCCTTGGAGGAGCAGATGAGGGTGATGATGTTCGAGAGAGATTTTTTACAGATGGAGAGGGATAGAGTCATCATGGATAGAGATTAGGCCATAGCTCAGAGGCAGTATACCGAGCAGAGATTTACAGAGATTAGAGCTCTATGTACCGAGCCAACGGCTGCATTTGCTAGAGAGTTAGTCAGAGCCAGGGAGAGAGCCACTTACTACAGAGATTTGTATGAGACAACAGTTCCTCCAGATAGATGGGCCTTGAGCTTTTTAGAGGCACACAGTGAGAGGTCTCAGACTAGGACCCACTCTAGGACAGTTAGCACAGAGGGTGTTGAGCAACCACGCAGAGCTAGTCCATATGACAGGCCCCACTTAGGTCACAGGTCATCAGGTTCCCGACATCAGTCATCCACACAATCTAGCCATGATAGTAGTGTTAGTTCAGGATAGGGACACTTCTTGATATGTACCGAGACATTGTATTATGATTATATAGCCTGCGGGCTTCCATATTTATGATACATTATGACATTGTGATGTGACAATTTTGAGGGATATATATATATGTGATTTTGGCGGCGATTCTCATGATATGCAGTTCTATTTATTGATGATGTAGTCATTTATTTGTACATGTTGTTTATATGATATGCCTTGTGATGGATGATCGTATCTACTTTATGATGTGTTTATGCAGCCTATGATATGATGTTGATTCTATGTGATGTATGAATTTTATAGTTATGAGATGCAATATGATGTTATACGTACAATACTTTCTACATGTGATGCTATACAGATGTAATGAGGTGCATGTATTTACATTTGTTATGTACATGTAATACTTATGATATGTATTGTATGATGATGAATGTCTATGATGCCATGATGTCCTAGATATGATAAATGCTTATATGTTTATATTTTTCTAACATGTATGTGTATGCAGGATGACTTATATTGTTGTGTGTCACAAGACTCTGTCATAATGCAAGAAAGAAGAACTGTTAGTGCGAAAAGAAAGATTAAGAAATATTGAAAGAAATGTGATGGATGTTAGTATTAGAAATCTTCGATGTTTTGCTATATCACAAAAGGTGTTGCACTTTATCATCATTGGGCGGGACTAATACAAATGGAGAAAAACACCATGATATGACATATATCAAGGTGTACAAGGTCATCCACTTGCTAACAATAGATAGCCGCAGACAAGGATTGTCGTTAACTCATACTAAGGGCACAAGTTGCCCCGGTCTTTTTGTCAAGAAAAACCATAGACAACAAACAAAGTAAAAGACGGGTCATGAGACGTCATCGCTCCTCTAAATCCTTCATGGGACATCCTTGAGGAAACTAGTAACATGACTCAAAATCAAATTTAAAAGACAATTGACAGACAATAGTCAAAGAAAATAGAATTTTGATACATCGTTGCTTCTCTAAATCCTTCATGGGACATCCTTGAGAAAGCTAGTAACATAATTCTGAGTCATCGAGTCAAATAAAATGATAAGATAAATAAGTAAGAAAGTCAAAAATCCAATAAAATATTTTCCAAAACTTGATATGTTTTTATTGATTAGTTTTGATTGATAGAAGGATTGATTGATAGAGCCTGATTTTAGGAGATACACATACCGGATAAGACTTTGAGTCTGGTTTTGATGTTATGACTATCTATATAAGGCATGAAAAATCCTAGCTTCAGAAAGACATGTATCATATAATACATTGAGTCTGATGTCATTGATGTGATAACCTATGTAAGGCTATGTTTGATTGTTTGACAATGTCGATATGCAGGAAGGACTCATCCTGTATAAGACATAAGTTGATTATTTTGTTGATATCAATATTCAGGAAGGACTCATCCTGAATAAGAAAAAGGTTGATTGTTTTGATGATGTCTGTTTCTAGGAAGGACACATCCTGTAGCAAACATTAGTTGATTTGTTTTGATTGTTTCATTTGGAAAGTTGTTTGATTTAACTTAGAGACATTGCTGACTTGTTCACTAGATTGATGCATGACATGATACAATGTGTGGACAATTGACTGTGTGTGATGACAAACCCTAAAGGACTAACCTAGTGCGGCCTCAGGGGCTCATCGATTGATGGCCTTGCCTACGTTATACATGCAAAGACCTCGTAGTTCAACTTGACTTTGACCGACAAGACTGACTACAAATAGAAGACGTGTGTGATAGTGAATGTGATGAACCCTAAAGGATTGACCTATTGCGGCCTTGGGGGATCATCGATTGATGGCCTTTCCTATGTTCTACATGTAGAGACCTCGTAGTTTGACATGACCTATGACATTGTCATATAGACAGATGAATTGAATCATGATTTTATAAAGACAAACTGAAACAGACTGACCTAATGCCTCAGGGGCACGTCGGCAGATGGCCTTGCCTATGTCCAGTCGTATAGGAAATGTAGTTTTACTAACGACAAAGATTGACAAGTGTGAATGACTTTCACTCTGTTTTTGGATTTTTGACATGTTTTGATTTTTTTATCATTTTGAAGTTTTCTGATGTTTTTTGTGTTTTCTCAGGTCATTTTGTGATGTTTTGGATTTTTCTATGGTTTGATATCTTCAACACAGCTAATGGAAGAATCAATATGACACACATCAAGTGTTTTCCCCTAGTCGAGTATAAGACCAATTGAATATGAATAGGGTAAAATGGGGGATATGAAATGCACTCGATGTCAATCGTTCCAAGTTATGGGAAAGGCTACCACTTATTGTGAATGGTATGTACAAGCGATGGATAAGAAAGACAAGTGATATGTACAGGGATAGGTAGTATGTACAGGTATATGGACTATGTGTATAGGGATGTGGACTATATACAAGGATTAGATTAGAATGATAGTAGACAAAGGAGAAGAGTCAACTACACATGGCGCCTGTTTGCCAGGTTTTCACCATGGTACTTATCAAAAGCGCCACCGAAGTGGTTTTCACTATTAGACAAATTATTTCTCTTTACTATTTTCTGGATTATCTAAATTTTTTGGTGTTACCAAGACGCCTGTTTGCCAAGTTTTCACCTTGGTAACTATTTTTATCTATTTATGATGTTTTTGTATTTTTGGCTAATTAAGACAAGGCCCTTAGAAGCTATGCGTATAAATTCTTCAGATGGAGACTATTGATTGGCGAGGACAATGGTTCCCCTTCAGGAGTAGAGAGTTGGTACACTCCTGATCCAAAGGCTTATGTAACAATATAAGGTCCTAACCAGTTTGGTTCAAACTTTCCTGGTTTTTCTCTTTCTGCTTGATTCTTCAGGTTCTCCATTAAAACCAGGTCACCAATGTCAAAGTTTCTATTCAAGACCTTCCTGTTATAGCTATGAAGAAGGTGATTCTAATATGCTTGGAGATGGTCTAGTGCCTTTTTTCTTCATTCATCTAGGAATTCTAGCTCATGGAGTCTCGATACTTGGTACTTTTCATTATCAATGTGCCCTTTCAAGGATACCCTCAGGGAAGGAACCTCGACCTCAATAGGAAGAATGGCTTCAGAACCAAATACTAGTGAATAAGGAGTGGTGCCAGTGGGAGTACGAATACTTGTGTGGTAGGCCCATAAGGCAGGATTAAGATGTAAATGCCAATCACAACCAGCATCATTGACATTCTTTTTGAGGATTCTAATGATGGTTTTGTTAGATGCCTTTGCTTGGCTGTTACCTTGTGGGTAGTATGGAGTAGAAAAGTGATGTTGAATATGAAATTCATCACAAATATGGCGAGCTTCTTGATTCTTAAATGGGCGGCCATTATCCATGATTATGGACTATGGGATGCCATACCGACAGATGATATAGTTTAGGATAAAATTAGAAATCTGTGTGCTGATAATGTATGTCATAGGAATGGCTTCAATCCACTTTGTAAAGTACTCAGTGGCAGTGATGATGAATTTGTGGCCATTAGATGATGTGGGGTGGATCTTACCTATGAGTTCGAGTCCCCATTGGGCGAAGGGCCATGGTGACGTTATAGGACAGAGCTCCTATGTTGGTGCATGTATCAAGTCTCCATGAACTTGGCACTGGCGACATTTCTTTACAAAGACATATGAGTCCTTTTCCATAGTAGGCAATAATAACCCAATCTCATAATCTTTTTGGCTAAGGTAGGACCACTAGAATGGGAACCACATATACCCTCATGCACCCCACACAAGGTTTCTTGTACTTCATTAGAATCAAGACATATCAGTAGGGTATTATCTAAGGCGCGTCTATATAGGGTGTCTCCGACGATGGTGTATTTGGTTGACTTATGAAGGAATGTCCTACGTTGGTTGTTTGAGAGGCTAGTGGGTATGATTTCGGCATGAAGGTAGTCATAGATTTCTTTGTACCATGGGGAATCAGGACCAACAATGTCACACACCATTTTAAAATCTAGGATATCGTAGGTTGGGACCAAAAGTTGTTCTACCAAAAACTCAAACCTAGGTACATTGTTAGGAATGTCTAGAAGTGATGCAATTGTAGCCATAGCGTCTGCTGCCCTACTTAAAACATGAGGTATCTGATGAAATTTGAATTTTTCAAAGTACTCTTTAAAGCTATCAGCCATGCATTTGTATGGAGCAAGCTTCTCATCCTTAGTCTCATAATCATCATTTACTTCTCTAATTACTAGTTGAGAATCACCATATACTTGTAGGTTCTTAATTTTCCACTTGACTGCCATGCGTAACCTTGTCACTAGAGCTTCATACTCTGCTATGTTGTTAGTACATGGGAATGCAATCCTGAATGAATTAGGGATGGAATCACCCTATGGTGTGATAAACAGTATACCAGCCCCTGAGCCATGATTTGTATGTGAGCCATCAAAGTATAGTTTCCATGTTATGTGTGTCAATTGTAAATATAAACTCATCAGGAAAGTCTGCAACTAATGGGTGATCTACTTGTAGTGGTGTGTCGGCTAGTTGATCAGCAATGACTTGTCCTTTAATAGCCTTTCTCTCCACATACTGGATATCATACTCACTAAATATCATAACCCATTTGGCCAATCACCCTATTAATGCTGCCTTGCTGAGAAGATATTTCAAAGGATCTATTTTGGCAATCAACATTGTTTGATGGTTTAGCATATAGTGCATTAGTTTTTGGGTAGCAAATACTACTGCAAGACATGCACGTTCAATGGTACTATAGTTGAGCTCATAGCCTACCAAAGTCCAACTGATATAATAGATTGGCCTTTCATGACCTTCATCGTCATTTTGTGCAAGCAATGCTCCAAGTGATGAATGGGTTGTTGTAATATAAAGAATCAATGTTCATCCTTCAACAGGTGGCATTAAGACTGGTGGTGTGAGTAGATATTCTTTAATCAGTTGAAAAGCCTCTCCGCACCTAGCTATCCATGCAAAGGGTACCCCTTTCTTAAGTAGATGTTGAAAAGGATGTGTCTTATCTGCTAACTGCACTATAAATCTTTTGATGGATTGCATTCTTCCTTGTAATGTCCTTAGTTGACTGAGATTAGTTGGCGGGGGCATGTCTATGATTACTTTTACCTTGGCCGGATCCAATTCAATGCCTCGTTTGGAAATGATATAGCCTAAAAGCTTTCTTGACTTGACTCCAAACACACATTTCTTGGGATTGAGTCTCACTTTATACTTCTCCAGCCTTTGAAATGTCTTGTCTAAAACCTACAAATGTTTTTCCCTTGTCTTGGATTTAACAATAAGGTCATCGACATAATCCTCCATAAGAGTGTGTACTAGATCATGAAAGATGGTGGTCATGGCACATTGATAGGTTGCTCCAGCATTTTTGAGTCCAAAGGGCATAACATTCCAGCAATACATTCCCCAAGGACAAGTGAAAGTTGTCTCAGGTTGGTCTACAGTTGCAATTCTGATCTGATTATATCCTGAAAAATACATCCATAAGGGACAACATCTCATACCCTGCTGTCATGTCTACTATCATGTCTATGTTAGGCAAAGGGAAGTCATCCTTAGGACAAGCCTTGTTGATATCTCTGAAATCAGTGTAGATGCGGATGCCCCCTGTTGGTTTAGTGACTGGTACAAGATTGGAAATCCAATCTGCATAGTCGATTGATCTAATGAAACCAATGTCTAACAGTTTCTTGAGTTCTTCCTTGACTAGTAAAGCAATTTGTGGATACATTTTCCTCAATTTCTGTTTCACTGGTTTCACACTTGGTTGTAAGGGTAAATGATGTAGAACAAGTTCAGGATCTAACCCAGGCATCTCTGCATATGACCGGGAAAAATTTATCTGTCTCTGTGCAAAGAAGTTGTGGAATTTTGGTTGCTCTTTTGTTGTCAATGATGCTACAAAATAAACCAGTCGAGGATTCTCTTCTGTGCCTATGTTGACTTCGACTGATTCTTCAACGAGCATGGGTGACTTTTCCTATGCAATGGGGAGAATGTTCAAACCTCCATCCATAGGTGCCTAAGAGAGGTTTTCCCCTTCGGATGCATCCTTTCTTTTTACTTTTTCATTGTCTAAAGGTGCCTTTCGGTTTTCACCTAGAGACTCGTCCTTTTTGTCTTGTTTATTCTTTTTCTCATTTTTGCGACTGGAAGGTTGAATAGATTCCCCAAAATATGCTTTGTTGTCCAAGTCAATGGTAAAACCAACCTTGTGATCACCGCTAGGTATGCCTTCTCGTAATCTCAAGAACTCAGCAATTGCTTCATCATTCTAAAAAATGTCTAACATGGGTGTGTTTTGTTGGTCCCAATCAATGAGTTGGGGATAAACTAAGGGTATGTAAGAGTTATCAAAGTTTAATGGGGTCAAGGTAAGGACTGATTTATTCATATGGTCACAAAATTCTTGTACTAAGTCATGTTTTCTCTTAGGTTTAGATCTAGGTGGATTGAGAGGTGGGCCTAATGCCAAGGTTTGGTTATCTGAAATAGATGGATTAGGTTGCCAAGAGGTAGGATCAAGTGATTGCCAATAGTAGTGTTTAAACCATTCCTGTTTCATCATTTTCTTTGGTGGACAGGAATTCAATGGATTTGGTGAGGATCTTAACATTAAGTCAAGTTCTCCAAATAGCTTTTCAAGGTCCATGGAAGAGGTAGAGGATAGGGAATCCCACTCATAGTCATTGGAGTCGGGGGAGTCACAGTGATATTGGTCAGATGGGTCGTGAGATGTCTCAATATCTTCTAAAGCACTTACTTCCTCAAGTAAGGGTGATGTGGTACTAGGAACGCCAATCTGAATCGGTTGAAACCCAAGCCCTACGCCTTTTGGCCACTAAGAAACAAAGATTGGTTTGATCCTTCCATCTTGATTTAAGCCTAAACCACTCTGTCCATTATATCCCTTGCTTTGCATAATTGTGAAACCTTTTCCATATAGATCTGTAGGAACGTGAGCAAGTGAGAAAGGTTCTTCATTATCTTCCTTGTACAACCAGGAAGTGACATCTTCTGTATTTATGACCTCTTTGCTTAATTCTCCCCATTTAGCGAAAGTTGTTGTGGTAGGAACGCGTATAGTGACCATATATGGTCTCCTATCTGATGTAGGTTAACCGTATGACTTAGGAGAAATCAAATGGCTAACACAATAAGATGTTTTCATGTAATACTCTCCACAACCCTTGTCTTGGATCTCAACCCTAGGAGTGGTAGGAATTGAGGGTGAAATAGATATTCAAGTGAGTGTGGATGCATCAACATAGGGAGATGGATTGGATGATGAAGCATCTTGGTTTACTGACACTTGGCGTTAGGGTATCTCTTTTAGATTGGTGCAATATTGGAATGGATCTGGGTCACCATCTATAGTTATTTCAGTGCCATTGTAAGAGAATTTGAGACATTGATGATATGTGGAAGGGACGACCTTCATGGCATGAATCCATGGTCTACCTAGTAGAAGGTTATAAGGAAGGGTGAGATCCAAGACTTGGAACTTTGTCTCCATTACTGCAGGGCCAATTTTGATAGGAAGTGTTACCACTCCCTTTTATTTTCGTTCCTCATCATCATAAGCTTTAATGACAATAATTTTGGTTGTGTCTACGCATGCTTTTGAGAAGCCTAATTCCTTAATCAATTTTAAAGAACACAGATTTAACCCTACTCCTTTGTCTACCAAAATTTGCCTAACTTTGGTGTCATCAACAAGGACTTCAAGATGCAAAGGATCATTATGATTCATCTTTTCAGTTGCATAGTCTTGTTAAGAAAATGTGGCATGATGGTTATTGGTCAAATAGCCCACCATTTCCTGGAAATGATTGACATCAAGATCATTGGGGACCATGGTGTTTTGTAAAGCCTTATCTAGAATGGATCGATGCTCAGGAGAGATACACAACAGTTCCAAGATTGAGATTTGGGCTGGGGTCTTCCCCAACTAGTCAAGTAGGTTATATTGTGACTTGGAAGGCTATGGTGTTTGCTACAATGGGGGACCTTAAATAGTGATCTTCGTACGACGAGTGTTGACTGTACACTTAGGATTTGTATTGATAGTAATGGTATTGGGCGAAGCAAAGGTGATGAATGGTTTTGCCACTATTATAATCATGCTTGATACTCGAATAGTTGGCTGACATATTGGTCTTAGTACTCAAACTGGGAATAGTTCCTTTCCCATGGTCATGTAGTGGATCATAAAAGACTTGATGAGCAATGTTTGATGACTTTTGTTTCTATCCACTAACTTCAATTATTCTCCTTTCGACGAGATTTTGTATGATATTTTTCAGTTGGCGATAGTTTTATAGGTCATATCCCTTAGTTATATGATAATCACAAAAGGCATTATCATCCCACCAAACTGGTTTAAATTGTCCCAGATCGTATTGTCTTTGATCTTGCAGCTGTATACTATTATGTTGTAACAGTTGTTTGAATATAGACTCGATGAGTTCCCCTAAGGGAGTGAACTCACGTTTTTGAAACCTCCTTTGTTGTTGCGGATGTTGAGTATTTTGGACCATGTTGGGAGGTTTATTGATAGCATTAATCATGTTGGCATAAGTGTTAGGTCCTTGTAATGTGATGATTGGTCCTGCTTGTACAGTTTTAGCATCAACTGCCCCATCATTGGTGACATTTTTGTTGCGAGACCAAAATCTATTTTTGTCATTGCGGGTGTTTTGCATGCTCAGATTTCTATTGGATGTTGATGTCTTAAGTTTGACTTTTTCAATGAGATCCTTTTCTATTATAACCCCCTTATCCACTAGTTCTGAAAAAGATGTACAACAATGTACCCTTAAGTTACTCCTTAGTTTTGCATGAAGGTTTTCCTGGAACATAGTAAATTTTTGTTTTTCAGGTATTTCGATAGGACACTGGCTAGCTATAGTCCTCCATCTCTGGAAGAAATCGATAAAGGTTTCACCTTCATCTTGTGTTGTATGACACAAGGTTGGTATATTTATCTCATGGTCTATGTTGAAGGAGAATTGCTCAACAAACTTCTCAGCTAGCTCACCCCAAGATCTGATGCCATAGTCTAGACCTGAAAACCACTCTAGTGCAATTCCTACAAGACTTCTTGGAAATAGTCTCATAAGATATGTGGGGTCATAAGCGAAATTTATGCATATGGTAGAAAATTCCCTTATATGTTCTATTGGATTCTATTTGCCATTGTACTTAGGGAGATTTGGTATGACATACCTGTGAGGGAAAGGAGTCATGTACAATGATCTATCAAAGGGAAATGGGCATATGTCCTTTGTTGAAAAGGATTTCTTAGTTGATACAGCCATGTTGTCCATTTTTGTTTGTAGTGCATGCATTTGCATTTGTAAGACGCCAACCTAATTCAATGATGTGTTGGGCGGGTTACATGGATCTGTGTATGTATTCTGAAATCCAAGGTCTCGTGATGGGTTTCGATTGAACATTGATATTTGAGGTGGGTTTGGATTCAGATTGTTGGTAAACGTGTTCTGGTCCAGAATCTGCATAAATTGGTGTTGAATTGGGATCTGTGTGAATGGATTCTAAGTGCTGCTCTGGGAGAAGGGATTCTGATTTGAAATCTATGTAAATTGGTGTTGATGTGGAATATGTGTGAATGGATTATGGCTACCAATCTGAGAGAACAGATTCTGATTCAGAATCTGTGTGAATGTATTCTGACTGTTGATCTGGGAAGATGGATTCTAACTGCCATATTGGAATGAGGGAATGCCTCTTGTTTGTGTAATCTGTGGTATAGTACTAGTGGTTTGAACACTAGGTATGGCCGTTGACTGACATATGGTACTTGTGACGTGAACACTAGGGATGGCTATTGACTGTGGTATGGTACTCATGACACTGACATTTGGTGTAGAAGTTGATGTTTTAGATCTTTTACTCCCAACAAGAGGACCGAAGGGAGTGGAGGATGATGTCCCTATAGTGAAATTAAATCTTGATGTCATGCCAGACATACCAAATGGAGATGTATGGACTGTCGTACTCTGTGTAGGTATGCCAGATGGTATGGTTGTATTTACCCGAGGTATAGTAGCACTGGCAGTCGTTGTATTTTCCCCTTGTGTAGGTTGAGTTTGTAAGGTGCTAATATCGAATCCTATGGGTAAGGTAGCGCCTTCAGCTAGCAATTTGGCTAAGTATCATTGACGATCGTTTGCTAGGTACTCATCTATAAAAAAGGCAAACTCAGGGTCCTGTGTCGCAGCCTCTATGTCCTCTACTGTAATGTGTCCTTGAGTGTTTCGAGTGGTGAATTTGTCTAATAAAGTCTTGTGAGGTCTTGTGGAGAATGGATTGATGAATTTGTTTGGGTTCATCATCTTTTCTCTCTCTCTCTCTCTCTTTTCTTAGACCTAGTTTCAACCATGTAAGATAAGCTCAATATGCAAGGAATGCAAAACTACGTCTATGGACAGTATGACTCTAGTCTATGTTTTTGGGATTTTATGAATGAAAAATAAGGAATGTTCTAGGATGATGCTAGTCTAAAATGACAATATCTAAAGATGCAAAGTCTAAGCAAACTTCTAATGTAATCAATTCTGTGAACTCGAGACGGGGGGACCAACTACCTAGAGTCTAACCAAGGCATCAATTTAGTTAAGTCAAGGAACCAATGTAGGACGAGGATCAAAGACAAATTGAGTTTCCTAACTAGACTGATGAGCTAGGAGGACTCTCTGTAGGAAAAAGGATAAGATGATAGGACTAGGTTCAATGACAGATTTCGTTGACGCTATGATTTTTCCAAAGTGTAGATGGTGAAACTATCTTAAATTTTGTAAGACTAACTTTCCTAGAAGTTTAAATCTAAAGGAAATATGTACTCAAAGATGAAAGTAAAACTCAGAATTGGACGACTATAGTAATGACTAAATGATACCTAAAGGATGCAAAATTGAGCAAATCGTTTCAGGTTTTTGTCCAAGGACAAGTAAGAAAGATCAAAGACTGGTATGAAAGTGTTGACTGGATAGTGACTGTGAATTCTATTTTTCTAATAATCTGGAAAATGCGTCACATAATTTATCAAATGTGGTTATGTTTCACAGTTGCGGTTTTTTTTCAATCAGTTGCGTGTTTCTGGTAAAGTTCAGTGTCTGAATCAGGTAGATGCGGTTAAGTTTCTCACAGATACAACTCGTAATGACAGTTGTGACTCAGATTGTAACAGATACGGTTCTCCTAAACTTGCGCGCTGGTAAAATTTCTGCGACAGTGGCAAATGCATCGTTTGAGATTGTAGTTGTGGCTCACCTTGTCAGATGTGTCAGAGAATATCACAAGTGTGGTTTTCGAAGACAGATGTGGTTTTTGACAAAGCAAATGTGAGCTAATCTGGTAGATGCGACTCTAAGGTAAACATATGCGACTCAACAAAACAATTGCGACTTTCTAGTGAATAGTTGTGACTCTGTTGTATTTTTAGTGAATTGAGATATAAAACTGACATTTTTTTCTGTGATCAAGTTCTGGCAAACAAATACAATCATAAGATAAAGTGTTTTCAGCTTGATTTTGGACTCAAAGAACGTTGAATTTGACAACAGACAAGCACATCCTAGGCTATGAAGGATAGTATTTACTGAGTTCTCACTTAGGTTTCCCCAACTATGCTTATTCAAGGTGGATGATTAGTAGCTTGACCCCTTTGACTCCCCTCCACAGCTCATTAATGTCATTCGGGGCAGCCAAGCTATAGTACCCATGAACATCCCATCGCATACCTTCATCTCTACACATGAACCGTAAGAATATGAGATGGCTTCACAGGTCCGACTTGTTGCACCAGTAAATAGAAGGATTTTGGACACTACAAACAAAGGTGTTTAATTAGGGAATTTTGTTCGTAGGGCATGATCCATGCGGCGAGAGTCCCCTTTCAAATCCATCTCGTTAGAACCATACGCGTGATTCTTGGGCTTTCCCCAAAAATCCACTTTTATATACTGGCTAGAAGTCCCTCGAGTTCAAGGTGCTACCGGTCTAAGTCGTCTTGGGGTGAGTACTTTTTCCTACCATAATAGGCCCAAGTTCTAGAGTTGGTAACCATTTCTCTTACACCCAAGATCACACGGATGTGCAAGAGGAGAGGATACTTTGATGTACCAAATCATGAGGGTAATTACACAATCGTGCTTTTGCACCAAACATAATAGACACTTGTTAATTTTAATTCAAATGAACGATTTGCTACACTACCAAACAATCTATTTCACAAATTTAACTAGGGTCTTCGACATGCATTCTGCAGAAAGATTCATTAGTAGTTTTCAGTATTGTCTTTGTCAATCGTCTTGCAAAAACTCGTTAACTCCTCGAGACACACGCTAAAAACATAGTATCAGCGAAAATAAAAATACGAAAGGAAACTGTAAATTAAAAGTCTAAACATAAAAATTTAATAGTCGGATGCGTCGTTTTCTCTGTCAAATGTGTCACAGTATTTTACCAGTCAGTTGTGGCTCAGAAAATGACAGATGCGTGATTCTTTTTTCAGATGCATCATTTCCGTTCACAGATGCGGTCAAGAATGTCAATTGTGTCATTTTGTCAAGTTGATGCGTCTCCGAATTTCAATTGTGGCGTTTCGTCAAGCCGATGCGTCTCCAAATGTCAATTGTAGCATTTCGTACAAAAACCTACAAAATCAAATAAAAATCTACGGATACGCGAAGATGGTGTCTTCACATCGGGCTCACCAAATGTAACGTCTAGAAAAATGCTGAAGAAACAGATCAGAGCAAACATGCAATACAAATCTAAAACTCTAATGTAATCTAAGTTAAGCAACAAAGAACAAAGGAAAGTCAAAACGTAAATAAACTGAACAATCTCACCCAATATGTATGTAATTCCATGTATCATCTCGATTGCCCTTCTCCATTTTTCCGTTGTAGTATAATTTCCCTCATATTTTCAAAGTTCGTGCAAGTATAGCCTATGATAGTGATTTAGCAAAACATCAGAGATTCAAGATAGTTGCTCCAAAAAGTCATAAGATTTCAAGAGAGATTGGAATGATGAAGAATAGATCAATTTATAGAAAATTGATTATTCGAACGATAGGCCAGGATCGAAAGATCAATAGACGGTTGAGATCGACAGATTAGACATGCATTATGATAATTGTCAGTAGCGACATGAGTGATACAAAATAGAAATAGAATTAAATAGTAAATAAATGATTTAATCTTCAAGTTTGGTATTTGAAAACAAAAGAATTATCTTTGCATGACAAAGATAAAGATGGATTAAAGCAACTCTCTGTTCGAATGCACGCACAAGATTTAATTAATTAAATGAGAATATTTAATTAATATGCATGTACACACAATTGAGTTAGAATTGGATGATTGAATGATTTGATGAAGAGATTACTCGAGAAAGCCACTCAGACATTAAATCCAGAGTTAACTGAGCGATTTAAAGAGATCTTTGAGTCGAGTAAAAGTGAATACTTAGATAATTTGCACAATTATCTAAATATAGAGGAATGCGTTAAAATAGGATTTATGAATTAAATAATTCATTTAATTCAAGATTTGATATTTGAAGAATAATTAAATAAATAAGATTTATTTAATTTAAGTGATGAGGGGGTTTAAATGAATAATTAAATAAATAATGGATTTATTTAATTATAGTTGAAATATGATAGAGGTAAATTAAATAAGAATTTATTTAATTGAAGAAGAAGGATAAGGTTAATTAGTAACATAATTAAATAAAAAATGTTTATTTAATTAATCAGATGGAATAAAGAACAGTGTGAATTAATTAAATAATTAAGATTATTTAATTAATAGAAGAAATGAAGACCTTAGAGATTAATTAAATAATTGACATTAATTTAATAATGACCATGAAGAATACGAATTATGAAGACTATTGAAGTCGCGGGCTTAAACCAGATTTCAATGTCTACAGGTTGCATGAGAATAATCATTGCTTTGATCTCTCATTTGTGATAGGAGTTTTGGTTGCAAAATATTTCCAGGAACTATGGGGCTCACTATCAATTGCAACAAATATAGTATTGCAAAAACACTCCATATATGCAATAAAAACCTCACAATTTTATCAAGTATAGATTTTTCTCTTTACCTATCTTTTTTTGGTACTTTTGAGAATCAATTTTTATGTAGAATTACCTAGACCATTCACTTTATTATTTGTCATACACTTTTTTATATAAATTTCTATTAATTTAAAAATTAAACCTTGAAACTTGGAGAATATGACTTAATGATATAGGTATTGTATAACATCATTTGCTAAACATGTATAGAAGGCCAACAAATTTTAAGAGTAGTACAAATAAAAATTCAAGAAAATAAGATCATAGATGCGATTGATTCCATCAAAATTAAAACAAACATCTTCTCAACTAAAATATTTAACATGATGATATTATATTGAAACTCGAGTGCTAGAAAAATAAATTATATGTCAAAATTACGTCTCTATAATGTATACATAGATAAAGACAAAATGTACATTTTTTCCCTCACAGTCTTTTATTACTTTTAATAGTAAAACATACATATTTTAGACTAACATTTAACCAATTGAAAACATATTCCACCTTATCTTTAAGAATATATTCAAAATGAAATCACATGTATTGAAAAAAATCACAAAAATAGATTGCCAACGACTTTAGAGTTGTAGTTACATTTGCCAACCACTATTCTTGCTTGTTTTCTTTTCCAAAGGAGGAAGATCTTGTTTGGATAATAGAAACAAGGCTTAGAGTAAATGGACATGTTTATGAATTTATGCACATTTGGGTTCATTGGTTGAGCAATAAAGGAGGGATATCATTTTATACATATGAAAGTATTCTATCTTAGAGTTGAAAGAAATCTTTTCATATCACATTGATAAACACATGTGGCCCTGTGAAAACGGACTGATTTATCACATTGGTACCATGTACAAAGAAAAAGAATCCAAATATGTACTCAATACATTTCCTTTTTTTGTTTTGGTTTACTATCTTCCAGACTAAGTATAATAACATTCGTATGACATTTATATTTATAAGCTTTGATTATGAACTAAATATTTATTTGTTTAGCATAAAGGTGGCTTCAAATCCACAAAAGAATATAAAGTTGGTATTGATGGGGACATGGTATCAAATTTTCTAGTTCGTGCAAATCATATCATGTTTTCCACAAATTACTAGAACGTAAGCTTTACTGTTAAATGACATCATACTTAGAATAATATTATGTAGGCAGTCTAACGACAGAGGGAGGCTTTAAAATACATGGGGCATTCCTTAACTTGAAGCAATCAATGCAATCATTTGAATATTCTAAAACTTCATTGGCATGGAAGACTTCTGCAACTATTTTTCTGTCGGTGACGGATCCAAAATTGTTAAAATAAATAAAAGAAATTGGCTCAAGTTTTGTGTGACAGTTCTTGTGGTTTAGTGGAAGGTTTGGAATCCTTGAATTCTACTCTGCTGGGGAATTATGATTGATTGAATAATGTCGGAATATGGGTATTGTTATAGTCATATGAGAAGGATTTGTGATCTAATCAATGTGACCGTTGGCCAGCTAAGGTATAATGTTTCCATCATAGTCTGGACTCTAATTTCTCAATCTCCAACGTGTTTTTCCAGCCCCATGCCTCAGATTTTTTATATTTTTCAAATCTATGCTTTACGATTTCTTATATTTTGATTAATATTCTGGTTTAGTTAGTTCGGTCATTTGGTTTTTCTAATTGATATTTTAGTTGGAATTTTCGTAATTAATAATGTTAATGTTTGTTAGTATATTTGTCTTCATGTTATCGTTTAGTTAGTTGGGTCATTTGGCTTTTATAATTGTTGATTCTGTTGAAACGGACGTCAGAGTCATAAATAAAAATAATATAATACGAAAGGGACATTAAATTATTAACTGATTGTGTCATGAAGGAAAATATAATATGAAGTCAGTTTGAATGTATGATTTATTTATGACGAAGAGTAAGAGGGCGGAAAGTTCTGGATTCTCCGTTACCGCTAATAAATGTTGAAAGGCATTTCTATGGAAGTATATATATTAGGTAGTATATAGGTATAGTATATAGGTATGTTGAATATATTTATTTGAAAAACAATAATGATAGATATTATTATATTATATTTTAGATTTATTTTAAAATTATTAATGTTGAAAAATACTTTACAATGATAATAAGAGGTGTAGTGTATGGTGTGAATATGTTAACACAAATTCTTATATTTTATTTTAAAATTGGCAATCATTTATTTGTCGAAGTATTAATATTTAATAATAAATATAATACTAATTTTTAATAATATTTATAAATATAAGTCATTTTATTCTTTAAACACAAATTTAAAAATAAATAAAAGATAAGTAAAAGAATAATTGTTCATATGAGTAAATAATTTATTAAAGTTATAGATTAAAATATCTTAAATTCATTTATTTAATAAGCAAGTAAGAAATGATTTATTTTCATAAAAATTTGGTTCTATTGATATAGTTGTATATTTAAGATGAATAAATAAGTTAGTAAAAGTATAAATAAAAATATCTCAAATACATCTATCAAACAGTCATTAATGTCTCTATACTAGCTTTATTTTATTCACATTGTTTGCTATACTTTTATTTGAAAATTTATATTTGTTATGTAATTTTTTTATATTGTTTTACATTTCAAATTATTTTATTTACTTAAGAGTTATTTTATTTTACTTTATAATTATTTTATTTGTATTTGCTAACAAGATATTTTGTAGTTTTAGTCTTTTTAAAATATATTATTCAATTTCGTTGGAAAATAAGTAAATACTAATTTTTTTGCAAATATAAATATTCGAGTTTAAAAATACTAAAATAGTTAATTTAAATTAGATTGTAAATAAATATTATAATAGGTTGAGTTTAATAAGTTGATAAAGTATATAAAAGGTTAGAGTTTTTTTAATTTGTGGTGATGGTGTAGTTGATGATTATGTAGAAGTGTTTGGTGATTACTCTCCAAAATTTTGAATATGGAAATTTGTAGTGGGATTTTCAAAATTGTCTTTAATATTTTTTGTTGTCAAACATGATCATGTGTAATTTTGTCCCTCTTACATGATTTTATTTCCCTTCCAACAATATTTTTGTTGATGTTCTTTTAAATTTTTTCTCTTATTCTAATATATGTTTTAGCACTATAGTAGTGTTAGTTGACACTTTTAATATTTATTCAAGTGCTATGATATAATTTTTCTACTCCTTAAATATTATTTAGGCCCCTTATGTTATTTTTAAAAAAAAAATGAATGTATCAAAGATTCATAAGATTCCCAATTTAGTATAGCCACTACTACCGGTACAACACTCTCTATAAGATCTAGTTGTTTTATGATGATCAAATGATGTTGCGGTCCTCTTGGATGCTATTTTATAATTGTCAATATATTGGTGATTGCATTTAGCACTCTAGGATTTTTTTCAAATATGACATCCTAAGCTCTAGATTCATATAATTGTGCATGTAGGCAAATGTAGAATTCCCCTTGTGAGAGAGAATTAGCTTATGATGAGTAAAATTTAAGTTCAAATAAGGTGGAAATAATCACATGTGTAATTATAGCGAACAAAATAATGCCTACACTTTAGACTAGGGTGAGAAAACTAATGGAAATTTATAAGACACTTTAGTCTTAACTCTTTCTTTATTGTAATAAAGGCTTTGTACACATATATTTTGTAAGTTTTCCTTTGATCTATTTGTCCTTGAAATCCTATAAAATAGAAACTCTAGTCCTTAACTAGCTAGTATTTCCTAGACGATCTCCCCCTAGAATCAAGTTTATGAATTTGAAGTTATCAACATAAAAAAAATGATCAAAGGGCTATATAGGCATTGGTCTAAAATGGCCCCTTCAAAGAATGAGTCTAATGAGGAGCATCCATATTGCATGATTTGAAAGGAACTAGGCCACCTTTACACAAGAAGGAAAAACAAGTTGAATTTACACCACAATGTTAAGAGGGGGGAGACTAAATTTTTCTCCTTAACAAACCTATAATGCACTTGACTCCTATGCAACCATCTTTCACACATATTTCTTATAATGTGAAATTATTACAACACATGATCCAAGCCCCCTAAATGTTGTATAACAAACCAAGGCACTAAAGTAAGCCTAGGAAAAATAATTTTTAAAGAGAAAAAATTATAGAGAAGATGTCATAATGAGGTGTGCTAAAGTTAGAATCACATTTGTTGATAGGTGGTTGAAAATATTCCAAGAGAAATAATAGGAGATTCTCCCAACCATTTAAATGACACCAATGTTGGTTGAGAAAGGTAACTAATCCATCTTAGTATTTGTTAGAAGATCAATTACTATTAACATTTTATATATAACCAATCGAAAATTAATATCTCCAAAAATCTTGCTCAACTGACAAGTCTCCATTAGAGTATTGTTGTATTGTTATGCTTCTAATCCTTCGCGATCACTTTAATCAAACCTACAATTAGAACCTGGGAGTCACCTTGATTGATTAACTTTTGACACCTTAGAAAAGAAGTCATCTTAAGATTCTCTATCCAAATTGCCTAACCACCCAATCAAAATTTAACTTAAAATACTCTACTTCAAAAACTGCAAAACATTTAATTTAATAATTAATTGCCCCATTTAGAAAAACATAATATTTCAAATAAATTATAATTATCAAAATTTTGTTAGCATTGGTTTAGGTTTGCATAAAACTATAGTGTACGTTGTTTTCCAAGACTGCAATTTTGTTTTCTGTCCTTATAATCTAAATTTTAAATGTCCACTACTAAAAAATAGTACCTACACGCATAATGTAAGTTTGAACTTTATGGTGCAACTTCATATCACTGACCCAGAAGATGTTCACATATACAGAAAAAAATGTCCACATATACCGAAATACACACAATCTATAAGACTACCATCGAAAACAAATAAATTTTCCACGTGCCATGAAAAGATTGGTCTGCTAGATGTGACGTGGTGGGGTCGAGCAACTTGCCGGCAACTTACCTCAGCCTCGTTTATGTTGCATTATTTTAAGCCGGATGTCTGGGGGAAGATTTTGGCCTGATAAATAGGCAGACATGAAACCCGAATTCCTGCAAATGAAAAAAGCCTTTCTGTCCAGAGCTTGTGACACAAAACCATAACCATGGGCTGTCATTCATGTTGCCAAAAGCAGAAATTCAAGAAAGGTTTATGGTCGCCTGAGGAGGATCAGAAATTAAGAGGCTATTTGATGAGATATGGCCATGCTGGCTGCTGGAGTGCTGTCCCAAAACAGGCAGGTCAGTGCACTGTTTTCTCCATCCTATATCTTTTATTCTAATTCTTTGATATGATTAAAGAACGATCAGTTCCCAGAGATTCTTCTCCATCAGATCGCATAGTTTGTTTTGTGTGATACAGGGCTCGAACGATGTGGGAAAAGTTGCAGGCTTCGTTGGATAAACTACTTGAGACCAGGTTTGAAAAGAGGTGCATTTTCACTGCACGAAGAAAAAGTTATCATCGAAGCACACATGGTTCTTGGAAACAGGCGAGTTTTGAATCATTGAGTGTGATCTGAAATGTTGAATGAAAAACATACATAGTTTAATCCAAAATCTTGCATTCTAATTAACTTCATAAACTGTGAAAAGCTCATATGAATTACAAGTGCATGAATAATAGATCTCTTTCAATTTAATGTTGAAAATTACTGAATATCTATTCTACCAAGATCACCTGAAACATCATCCGAAGATAGATTGAAACCTTCAGGATGGAAATCCCAGATCCTAAAATAGATTGAAGAGCACTGAACACTGTTGATTCTTTTGTTCTTATTTCAATTGTGATCAAAATGAGCTAAAATTATAATATTTCAATCTGAGCCATGGCCTTTGTAGATTGATTGCTTTCCAGTTAATACTGGGGTGAGTTTCAGTTCAAGTTGAATTAAATGGAGTTTATTATCTACATGCAGGTGGTCACAGATAGCTGCCAGATTACCAGGAAGAACTGATAATGAGATCAAGAATTTCTGGAATTCAAGCATCAAAAAGAAGCTCAAGCTAATGGGAATCGACCCTCTGACTCACAAACCTCTAACAGAGAACAGTAACTGTACCGAGAAAGATTCAGATGATAGCAAATCTGCACCATCAAAGATGCATCCAGCACATGTTTTACAAACAGAGCCTCATTTTCAGGCTTCATTTCTGCTTCCAGATATGCAAGATACCACAGATTTGAGTAACATTGGCATAGAAGATTCAATGCCATCTTTGAAGAGTGAAGAGGAAATGGATCAGAATGAATTGTATGGTTTGCCCAATTCCAACTGTGGTGGCTCTCTGCCAAAGATATTCTTCTCAGAATGGTTATCACAATCATCAACAACTCTAAGCAGTCAGGAGAATTCAGAGCACAGCAATTCTGTTCATGATTACCATGTGTTCCAAAACATTGCATTTCCTTGCCATGATCATTTCACAGGGCTTGAGAGCTCTTCCTCTGTTGGGGTCAGTAATATTATTCCTCAGCTAAAGTTGGAATTGGGAGAAATACAGTCCTCCATTGATGAAGCTCAGTTATCCAAACAGTGCATAACCCAGATGACATCTGATATAGTTTCTGGTAATGTGGGTTTTAATTGTGAGGATGTTTATGATTTTGGTTCAGTTTCTGAGTACCAGAATGTGTACAACAAAGAGGAAGGTGATTACAGCAATTCTGTTATGATGTCTGATATCTCCATCAGTCAAGAAAACCTTTCATGTTATTCAGTAAAGACAACTGGAGCTAAGGATATGGGTGTCAGCACTGAGTTCTGGGATAATGGAAGGGCTAGCAGCAGTAACAGTAGCAGCTACAATAACCTCCATGAAATAGAAAATGCAGAACTGTTTTGGAGATAGATGTTATTTAAGGTTAGCAATAATCATCTGGGGATTGGATGGAAAAGAATAAAGAATAAAAGCATTTAGAATCTTGTTCCATGGAACCCATCATTTGCCACTGCAAAAATCAAAATTTGATTGTATTATGTAAAAAAATAAATGAATAACTAGACGTTTTTGTTATGTTGTGTTTTTGTCAGCTTCTATTTCTATTACAGTGGACTTTGAAATGATAGAAAACCATTCTTGCCATTGCCTGCAGTTTGAAAGAACAAAAACTGTATTTTATTGATTTTTAATTTTAATTTTTAATTTCATTGACTACAAAATTCCATTTGATGTGATAGCAATAATCATCTATGCAACGATTAAAATGGAAAAAAATGAAAAATATGCTATTTCTGCCCAAGAAAACTTAAGTTCCACCTAATACTACCAAAGATATATTGATTATCAATCATTAAAATAATCACCCCAATTAAGAAAGTCTATATT
>VDFB02072274.1:42981302-43039013 GCA_007258455.2 Sequoia sempervirens | reverse complement strand
AAAAATTTTGAGTGTAGCTATCCTCAATTTCACGTCCAAGGTCAGTATTTCCTGATTTCAGAAAAAAAGTGGCCACTTAAGCCCCCTTTTTTGGGAACCATCTTGGTGCACTTACCCAGCACAAACACAATTAGTATGACATCACACTTTTCATTTTTAAATTCACCACTATCATTGATGTGACAATTAACATTTATTTCAACACTTGAATCCTTATAAACAAGTGCTTAAAAGGTATGCCCGCGACAAATGACAAGATGGCTGCATAGTGCACATGCAAATAAACTATAATAATAAAGTTATTTTTAAAATGGGGACATCGCTAGGTTGATGAGACTCGACCCTTAGGATTAAAGAGTTAAGATTTAAGGATTTTTCATAAAATATTTTGGTCTAACTTAGGCAATATTAAATGGTAAACAAGAGCACAATGACCGATAGACCTAAATAATTAATAAAATCTCAACCATTGATTTCTAAAATCTAACGGTTCTAGTTTTATTCCAGAGGTTTCAGTTTGCAAGCCTAGTGCTTCAAGGATTTACTTCTGGAATGCATCTATAGCCATTCATCAAAAATTCATCGAACGGTCCCTCCTTTAAAACAAACTTTATGCACGTGCATAATTTAAAATGGGGACATCACTAGGTTGATGAGACTTGACCCTCAGGATTAAAGAGTTAAGATTTAAGGCTTTATCATAAAATATTTTGGTCTGACTTAGGCATTATTAAATGGTAAACAAGGTTACAAGAGCATGATGACCGATAGACCTAAATAATTAATAAAATCTCAACCATTGATTTCTGAAAATCTAACGGTTCTAATGTTATTCTGGAGGTTTCAATTCGCTAGTCTAGTACTTCAAGGATTTACTTCCGGAATGCAACTATATCTGTCCATCAAAAATTTATCAAACGGTCCTTCTTTTAAAACAAAATTTATGCATGTGCATAATTTAAAATGAGGGCATCACTAGGTTGATGAGGCTCGACCCTCAAGATTAAAGAGTTAAGATTTAAGGCTTTGTCATAAAATATTTTGGTCTAACTTAGGTAATATTAAACAGTAAACAAGAGCACCAATATTTAAAAGGTAAAATATTTAATGGTTCTAGTGTAATTCTGAAGGTTTCAATTTGCAAATCTAGTGCTTGAGAGATATACTTCCAGAATGCAACTACAACCATCCATCGAAAATTCATCGAACGGTTGTGGTCCATAATGTCGCATGGTCGTTGAAATTTGGAACCTTAGAACCAAAGTCTGAAGTTTTTGAAACCTCCGATCCACTGACTACAAAGATGACCAAGAAAGACTTGCAACTAAGGTTAGGAAAAGCACCAAAACCCCAACTATGGTGAATTAAGATAGGAAAGGTGGCAACTAAAGTTAGGAAAATCACAAAAACCTTGACTTTGGTGAATTAAGATAGGAAAGGTGGCAAGGATGGTACATTTATGAAGTGAAGATCATGGGAAAATTTTAGCAAGTGGACATGATTGGAGGATCGATGGGTAATTAAGATCGGTATGTGTGGAGTTTGGAAAATTATTACCTCTTGGCCCTCGATTAGTGAAGTTAATAATAGAGTTTGGCATGGAGAAGAAGGCACACAAAAAGTCTAAAAGAGTGGTGGTGGTGGTAGTGTAGCTGCAATAGTTTTCAAATGGAGGCCAACTTCACTCTACATTCAAGGAGGCAATTAAACCCGTTTTATGGTGAAGCTTCTGACAAAAGATTAATGGGTATATTTTTATTCATTGATGGGAGGTTGGTACAAAGTGTGCAGATGATTTTGGGGAAATCTAAGGCATAGATACAAGACTAACATGGATATATACTCCTTGATTATAGCATGGGGTTTGGACTTGGGGGAATCGACAAGCACAGTGAGAGAAGTGATGGAGATGATTGTACATAGAGATTTCTTGGAAGGATTAGAATCAATACTTGAATGGGCAGTTCCAGATGAAGGTTTCGACATTTGGGAAGGATTTGAAAATGTGGAACCAGAAGGGGCAGAAGGATGTATTCCTTTCGTACATTGGCTAGAGGATGAGATTACAAATCGATGCAGGGAAGAAGCAAGGTTAGGGTGGCAAGCATTGAAGCTCTTTATAGAGCTGATGAAGGTGGAAGCAATTATAGCACAGGAAAAAGTGGAGGCAAAGTGCATGGAAGCACAGGCGAAAGTGGAGGAAAAGTGTATGAAAGAAAAAGGACAGAATGCAAGGAAGCAAAAGATGAAAGGAAAAGCAACAAGGAAAGTTGGTTATGAAATGGGTAGCACTATTTGAATTTGTAGTTTTTGTAGGTTTTTTACAAAATTAATGCAGGACTAGTACTAAATTTTTGGCTTGTTGAAATATGTAAGGTAGATACAAATAGTTGTGAACTGGTTTTAGTTGGTTAGGGTTACTTTTTCTATTATGAAGCATGTTAAGATGCTTTTTTGAAAAAAAATTGTTATAGTTGTAGGTGATTTTTGGATGGTTGATGAAAACAATGAGGCAAATAATCTTTATTTTCAAGCATTTTTTTTATTAGTTTGATATTATGTTTAATTCGCCAAAAAAAATTCTTAATCATTTGAAAATAGGTTTAATTCGCCAATGAATTTTATTTTTTAGTTTGAAAAAAGTTTTAATTGCCAACAAAATTATTATTTTTGGTTTGAAAACAGGTTTAATTTGCCAATCGAAATATTTTATTGCTTTGAAAATAGATTTTAATCGTCAATGGAAAAAATTTAGTGGTTTTAAAAATTTGCATTTCACCAGAATTTTCCATAGACTTCTAGCCATTAGAAAATATTCCCCAATGGACTTTTTTTTTCCACGAAAAAACGAAAAAAATTGCCACTAAAATTAATATTTTTAACGGGAAGTATACAAGATTCGCTAGGATTTTACACCTTCGTCGAGGGCAGGGGGGTTTAAGTTTTTCCTACATTAAAAAATTAGCCGAAAGAACTGGGATAAACTACATAGTGTTAGCTAATTTATCACCATTCAAATTTTTGAAATTCTAAAAAAAACTAACAAAAAAGGGAGACCACAATAGATGCTATGCTATTTTTCTTTATTAAAACAGGACCACTTTTGGTGGACCCCCTTTTTGAAACCCTTAATCTTCATTATTTAAAAAAAAATAGTAACTTAGAAAGTAGACTCGGAGCACTTCAACTCTTGTTCTTGTTGCATAGATTCAAATTTTGAACATAACTATCTTTAAAGTTTCTTGTGAACATTAGACTTTGCTGATTTTAGAAAAAAAGTGGCATCTTAAGAGCCATTTTTGTGTCACAACTTGTTGCACTTACCCTTGAGCATCATGGGTTGCAATTTCTTGAGGACAAACATTTTTGGGAAGGGTGAACTTTCAATGTCCCATTTTTATTTAATTTAAATTTGTATGAAAAAAATTTAAATTCCAATATTTTCCATGGGTTAAGGAAGGAGTTTGGAAAATAATTTATTTAATATTTTAAAATGGTGTTGACAACCAAAAATGGATTGTGGGGATTTCTCATGAGGACGTTTGGAACCTCTAGGTCCAAGTGGTAGTCAATTATTGATAGTTTTTTTATATGGTAGCTTGCATATGGGGAGTTATTGTCCAACTTTGCTTAGGAATCTTGTAATGGAAAAATAGTGAGCTCATATGGAAGGAAAATGATGAAAACAATATTTTTTTATTTTTGCTTCAAAAGAGTGGATTTTGGATTTGGTCAGGTCTATTTATTTGAAAGAAAAGTCACATTTCAAAATATCTTTTCCATTTCAACTTCACGACTTTTCATTATATGAATTCTATGTTCTATAATATCATTTTGTGGACAAAATCCCATTGAGGATTATGGATTTTGTATGAAAACCCATGATTTTTAGGATTCAAAGGATGAAAACTCTTTTATTCAAGAGGGAATTCTCATCCAAGGTGTGTGAAGGTGCTTATTAGGTTGTTGTAGATTGACTACTTTCATTATGGTGTGTCTATATGCAAGTGTTGGTTTTCAGTTTCATTTATAGATTTGTTGTAAGTGTTTTTGTTGTTGTGTTGTGTGTATTTTTTTAGTATATCATTTCTCAAGACCATTTCTTGGAGTTGTAGAATAAATTTTAAGTGGGTTAATTTTGGTAGTGTTTCATGTGATATTCCAGTGAGATTGTCAACATTTCTTTAGTAGTTTTTTTTTTTTAGGTTTATATGAGATGGTGACAATATTATAATGACTATAATAATAGTCCATTTTTTTCACAAAAGTAATAAATGAAACAAATTATATTATGTTGCATGCATTTAGGCTCTTTTGGTGTAGTTTTAGTGTTGACTAGTTAAGTGGTTTAAATGATTTTATGCAGTTTGTTGGTTGTGGGTGTATTTCTAGTTTTTGTTGTTGTTGTTGGATTTTTTTATTTATTGTAGCATAGTTATGCAATAATTAATCATTCATATGAATAGAAGAGGTTCAGAAACTTGATGTGCAAAACTTGTCAAATTTAGTTGCAGGATTGACTCATTTCATATTTTCATTTGACTCTGTATACCCAATAAGGCACTAGTCTCTGTTATTTCACTATTTAATTTCATTCATTTTTTCATATGAACATTTTTTATTTTTGCCTTGATATTGCTTATACAATTTATACCAAATTTAAACTCATTTATCCACTCCTATTTTCCAGTGTGGGTAAATTGTTTTAGGAAATGAACATAGGTCAAGTTTGCTTCATTATTGTAGGTACATTCGCCTAGGTCTGGGAACACCTGAAGAGTAGAAGGTCTAAATCTTTTTTCCTTGTCTGTTACCCTGAAACGTATCAAGAGATTGGCAATAGGTTCTTGAGGTATTTCACCTGCGTTTTTGAGAGCTAACAGAGTTGATTGATCATTTTTAAAACAAGTGCTTTTGAAATTTGGTTTTTCTCAGAAGTGGTATAAGTGGGTAATGGCATGCTTGTCAGGAGCTAAGTTTTCTATCTTACTTAATGGGTCTGTAGTTGGGTTTTTTGGATCTTCCCAAGGAGTTTGTCAAGGGGATCCTCTTTCCCCTTTTTTATTTATAATCTTAGCTAAATCCTTGAGTAGATCTTTCCATAAAGCTCATGAGCAAGGGCTTGTTCATGGTATTTCCATCCCAAACACTAATATATTGGTAACCCACTCTCTTTTTGTTGATGATACTTTTTTTTTTGGAAAATCAACAATCGCTAAAGCTTTGCATATTAAAGATTTATTGGATAAGTATACAAGAGCTTCAAGTCAAAAAGTAAATGAAGAAAAATACAAAATCTATGTTTTCAGTACATCAGCTGTCATTGAGAAGCAATTACTAAGTTTGTTTGGATACTAGCAAGCTCTTTTACCTTGTAAATATCTTGGGATTCCTTTCTTTATAGGACAGAATAAAACTACATATTGGCATAAAATCATTCAAACTATCCAATCTAGAATTTTGGCATGGAAAGGAAGATGGCTATCTCTAGCAGGTAGAATCTTATTGGTAAAATCTGTGATCTCATCAATTCCCAATTACTCTATGTCAGTTTTAAAAGCTCCTAAATCTATCATATTTCAAATTCAAAAACTGATTAGAAAGTTTTTGTGTTCTAGTAATTTAGATAGCAAAAAAAAAAATCCATTGATATCTTTGGAAACTATGTGTTTAGAGAAGGTGAAAGGATGAGCAGGTTTGCAGAATTTATCACATAGAAATCAAGAATTAGGTGCCAAAATGGTTTGGTGAATGTATGAAAAACCATCTACAAAATGGTGTTATCTCATGCAGAGTAAATATTTGGATAATCATTGTCCATCTAGAATTTTAACTGTAGCAAATCCACCCTTGGGGTCTACAATGTGGAATTTTTTAGTTTCCTACAGAAAGGTTATTTTACCACATTTAAAATGGGAAGTTAATGATGGTAATCAAGCCTTATTTTGGCATGACTCTTGGAATGGCTATCAAAATATAGCTATAGACTTTAATTTTGGAAATTCTGCTTTAACAATGTCCCAAATTTGGGGAACAAAAGTAAACGACTATGTCCAACAAGTGTATGTTTTGACGGGTAAAGTTCTATGGAAAGACTTTTCCAATGAGCCAATAGATGCTAATCAAAAACTCCAAATTTCATCTATTCTGCAAGAAAGATCGGTTTATTTTTCATCCAAACCGGACAAACTGATTTGGTCAAAATCAAAAACTAGTAGTTACACAGTTAAAGAAGGCTATAAATCAATTTCACAAGCTCTTCAAGTTTTAGACCAAAGAGCATATAGTTTTTGTTGGAACTCAATTTTTACCTAAAGCAGGTTGTTTCTCTTGGTTAGCAATTCAAAATAAGATTCTTACTAGTGACAAACTAGCTAAATTAGGAATTGCAACTCCTTTTAAATGTGTGCTTTGTGAAAAAGAATTGGAACACATTAATCATCTTTTTCTTAACTGTCCAATTGCACAAATTTGTTGGATGTTTGTGATTGGTAAGGTGAAATGGGTGACTACTTTACCAAACATAGTTTGGAAGCTTTTTACAAGCTAGCCACACTTGTATAAGTCTTCCTTCTTTTCATGTATCTGGTGTATAATTCCATCATCTATGTTATGGGCTCTTTGGTGGGAAAGAAATAAATGTATCTTCAGAAAAGAGAAATTTTTTATTGATCAAATGTTGTTATTACTAGAAAGGTCTATTTCTAAGACAGTAAATGCATATGTCAATAAGGTAAAGAAAGTTAATTCACTCTTTACTGATTGGGATTCAAGCATGTTGAACAATTGGTCTTTTTTGTCTTTTCCTTTCAAAGGTAGTCTTCATCAACATGTTCAAAAAGTGGACAAAAATGTCATTGTTTGGTTACCTACTCCATCTGGTATTTTCAAGTTGAACATAGATGGAGCCTCTAGGGGAAATCCAGGTATCTCTGGAGTAGGGGTGGTTTTAAGAGATCATAGAGGTATAGTTTTATGTGTCAAATCATACAAATTACCATATGGTACTAATAATGTGGCTGAGGCTTAGGCTCTCTTGTAGGGCTTGAAATTAGTACTTATTTTTAAAATTCCTATGATTCAAGTGGAGGGTGATTCCTTAATTTTGATCAATGCATGTAGAGATCGTAAAGTTCAAAATTGGGCTTTGGAGTATATTGTTAAGCAGATTTGTTCTTTGCTTGACAAAATGGGAAATTATCAAATCTCGCATACTTATAGAGAAGGTAATAAGGTGGCTGATTTTTTGGCAAACCATGGATGTGATCAGCAAGTTGAAATATTTACTCATATGGCAGAAATTGGAAGAATGTGTCCAGAGCTGGAAGCTCTAATAACCAATGAGGAATATAAAGGTTGATTCATTGATCTTAATATATGCACATATGTCACTGATACTTGGATAGGGTTTGTTATATTTGTGAATGAAAAAATTGTTATTTGGGACAAATTCTTAAAGTTTTGATAAAAACTAGCCTCATATATGTACCTGGAAGTTACAGATGTGGTCAATTCTTTTTGATCTAGGGGAAAAATTGAAAAAGGAGTGGCTTTTTATGCATAGGTAACTATTAATTACACATGTGCCATCAATAAATGGGTAATTGGTAGTTATGTATGCCAATTGTGGATAAAATGTAAAATAAATGATGCACAGGAAAAGGATCCATTATCACATGTGTAATTTCCAGCTACGTATGTGGGTGCTGAGATATTTTTATATGTTGTTGTTAATAAATCACTTGATGATATCATCAAAAATCACTAAGGTGATGTAAGCAAATTGTGATACAACAAATGGATTAGTACAAATGAGGTGGCCTCTTGCCAATAATGTGTATGCAATGTAAGGTACACATTACTTTGAAATATCAGTTTCACATGAATTAAATCTGGAAGGATATAAGTATACTTTGAGGCTGTCAAATAAGGTATGCGGAACTTAAGTATGTGATTAAGCTTGTTCATAATTTTTAGTACATAGAGGAATATTTGATCTGCCACCTTGCAAATCTAGTACTCATGGTTACTTTTCTTAGTCCTTTCAGAGGTTGCACAATCATGCAAATAGTATATAGGTGTTAGCAATTCATCAATTTTAAACATGCTAATTCTTTTTTTATATGGTTAGCAATTCTATGAGATATCCTCATTTAAGATGATGGTGTGTGAAATATATTTAGCATGAGTTGAATTTTGTCATGTTGATTGGAAAGTGGATTTTTGTACTTTCACAGCTCAGAAACATCATGATAGGGAAGCTAAAATTGTCTATTTATTTGGCCAAAGAAACTTTTTTTATCATATAGTATATATGCTATTGTTTGATAAGCTTCTCTACAAAAGTTTACAAGTTCAAATCTGATGGATTATTGGTTGAAGAACTACAGAGTTTGGTTTCTAGTGCAAAGATGGGAAAGGCCTTTTTCTGGAAGGTTAGAAGAACCTCAGTTGCAAATTGTTTTTAAACTCAGGTGCCCTTATGATTACAGATGTCTCAAAAGTATAGTTGGGAAAGAAGTTCTTCATCCTAAAACAAGGAGATTGATTTATCCTTCAACTATTCTATCAATTTTTATATCTAACTTGTTGGATATGTTGTATTGTTTAGATTTTGTCAAGGTAATAGTAGAAAAAATGGTTCATGATGTTTTTTTGCAGAATGAGGCACTTGAAGAATGTGCGCAAAAATACGTTTATGGTATGGGGGAAGGTTATGTTGGTGGAATTTTTCCACCACATTTCTTGCCTCATAACAAAGCGTTTGTTAATGTTTATGATGCTTTCAAGAAGTCTTTGGAGATGACTGGTCCTATTCATCTTAATAGGGCTTTAGCAAGATATATTATTCATGTGGGAACATAAATCTCAAAGTGATTTAGAGAAAAGTATCATTATGTTTCATTTCTGCTTTATCATAATTGTATTCATGCAACATCTTCAGGTTCACAACATCAATCAGTAATGAAAGGAGAGACTTCAAGGGTGCAGAATATGTACCAAAATCGACCAATACCTGAAGTACCAGATATAAATGTTGCTATAAATTCTGTAGAAGACCAGGGTGAGCAAGGGGAGAATTCAGTTGAGCAAATGCAGATTGAAGAATAAAGAATTTGATGGTATATGGTAAAATTTTGTTTCATATTTTGGTTGGTTTTGTTTATGAATTTTGGCAGCCTATGAAAGATATTGTATATCTTTATACAAAGGAGTTGTATATGTGATGTAATAGGAAGATGGTAGTTTTGACAATATGTAAATATACTAGTATAAAATTGTAAATGCTAATATATCAGGTGGATATATAATAGCATATAGAATCATGGACAAGATCAGTTGTAAATATTTGAGTTTTATACTCAAATTATGTAAAAAAATTCTCTTTTAAGGGCTACAACTAGAGGTTTTCCTTCCAGATTCTTTCCTCTCAGTATGCCCATTGAATCCAATTTATGTACATTCTAATTAAATTAATATATTATAGTGGCCAGTCTTCTTTTTCCAAAAAAAATAATAATAATTTTTCCATTTCAACTTCACAACTTTGCATTATATGAAATTTATTTTCTATGTTCTATAATATCATTTTGTGGATAAAAACCCATTGAGGATTATGGATTTTGGATGAAAATCATGATTTTTAGGATTCAAAGGATGAAAACTCTTTTATTCAAGATGGAATTCTCATCCAAGGTGTGTGAAGGTGCTTATTAGGTTGTTGTAGATCGACTAGTTTTAGTATGGTGTGTCTATATGCAGGTGTTGGTGTTCAGTTTCATTTCTAGATTTGTTGTAAGTTTTTTTGTTGTTGTGTGGTGTGTATTTTTTTAGTATATCATTTCTCAAGACCATTTCTTGGAGTTGTAGAATTCATTTTAAGTGGGTGCATTTTGGTAGTGTTTCATGTGATATTCCAGTGAGATTGTCAATGTTTCTTTAGTAGTTTTTTTTTTTTAGGTTTATATGAGATGTTGACAATATTATAATGACTATAATAATATAGTCCATTTTTTTGCAAAAGTAAGAAATGAAACAAATTATATTATGTTGCATGCATTTTAGGCTCTTTTGGTGTAGTTTTAGTGTTGACTAGTTAAGTAGTTTTAATGGTTTTATGTAGTTTGTTGGTTGTGGGTGTATTTCTAGTTTTTGTTGTTGTTGTTGGATTTTTTTTTTATTGTAGCATAGTTATGCAATAATTAATCATTCATATGAATAGAAGAAGAGGTTCAGAAACTTGATGTGCAAAACTTGTCAAATTTAGTTGTAGGATTGAATGAGGAATTGCCAATTTTATGTGGATATTTCTCTATATTATTTTGAATCATCTAGAGAGTATTTGAGGATTAACATTATCCTACAATTTTGTTGTGTATTGTTGTGTTAGAAGAATATTTGCAAAACATTGTATGTAAGATATTACAAAAACCTATATACTTTAATGTAAGAAATATAAACTATTAAACTACAAATATATATCATCAAAGATAAAAATAATATTATAGAGTTAGAATCTAATAAGAAAATTGAAAATGCTTGAAAAGGTGAAATAACATTAAGAAATCTCAAAAGAATGAAGTTATAGAAATTAACATACAAGCTAGGAGAAAGAGTATATATAGATTATGTGAAAAGGGAAACATGAAAAATACAATCAATAGGGAGAGTACTACAAAAGCATTCAAAAATTAAAAAAACTCTTATGAAAGATATCGACAACTAACTCCACTCATATTAATACCTATTTTATTAACCTAAGAAAGTTTAAATAAAAATATAGGAAAAACTAATATTAGGAAAATAGAAAACCTACACTAACACAAAGGCCCCACTATGGACCATATCTTGAGAAAATCTGATATGTCCAAGAACATACTTGAAGATTGTACCTTAAATGAATATGACAAATTTAGATGCATACTCCAAGATAGTACGCCAAATAAATTTGACAAGTCTAAATAAATACTCCATGATCACATCCCAAATTAATTGACAAGTCTAATTATACTATAAGATCATGCCCCAAATAGATTTTACAAAATCCAAATAAATATATACCAAAAAAATCCTAAACAAATTTAAAAGTTTGAATATATACCTTAAAAATGGCAGTCCAAACAAATTTAATAAATCCAATGACATACCTTAAAACAAGTCTAAGTACATAACCTATAATCATAGCAAGTCTAAGTAAATAACCTATAATCATAGCTTAAGCGAATATCTCAAATTCAAATGCATGCACTAATATCATGCCCTATGTAAATTGGGCAAGTCTAGTAGATACCTGTTAACAAGACTGACTGCCACTACACCAAAAGCCTAAGTTGCCAACGAGGGCAACATCAGAGAGATTAAGGGGTACCGATGAAGGTCGATTGCGAGACAGGAAGAGTGTCAAGAGTGGAAGTCGAGCCCTCCCCAACAGAATCGTCACTTTTGTTAACACAGACCAACTACCACTACACTAAAAACCTAAGTTGTTAGTACCGACAAGGATTGAAAATCCCACGTAACAACAATACCCATGATAGTACTAAGTACCTTATGTAGACACATAAAATTGTCCTAGGCTTGCAACTCTTAGATTATTCAACATTGCCCCTTTCATTCTTAATAATTAAATAATTTTTAATTATTTAATTATTTTCTAAAGTCATAATTCTTCTATTAATTAAATAAATTTAATTATTTAATTAATTCATTTTTGTCATTTATTTCTTCTTGATTATTAAACAAATAAATTTTATTTATTTATCTAATACGTCATTAATTACCTAAAGTCTTCCTTTAATTAAATAAATTTCTTAATTTATTTAATTCCCCTTTTGTCATTTATTCCTCTTGATTATTAAATAAATAAATTTTATTTATTTAATTACGTCACTAAGCAAGTCCCCTTCTTTTAAAAATTAAATAGATTCTAATTTATTTGATTTTTGTCCATTTTCTACTATAATTAAATAATTATTTTAATTATTTAATTATTCATTAACCTCTTCTCTCATTAAATTAAATAAAGTTAATTTATTTAATTTGGTCCACTCTCTTGAATTTTGAATTAAATTATTATTTAATTCGAAATGATTCCTTTGTCACATTCTTCCATAATTAAATAATATCTTTATTATTTAATTATTCACTGGTCACCTGGAGTAAATAAATTTTATTATTTAATTTCTCCAGCAACCTCTTTGTCCGTGCCATCTTATCTTCCAAATTAATTCTTATCTTTTGACATCTCATTTAATTTCGACCCTTGATTGAATTATCTTATAATTCAATCTTGGCCCTTCATCCTTATCATTTTCCCTAATTTTGACCTAACCCTAATTCTTATTGCAACATTTAATCTTGATCATTGATTCTAGGGTTTTTGTCATCTTCTCATCCTAGCCACACATTCAAAATTGTAGTTTTTATAAAATGGCAATTTTGTTCTCATTTGGCTTCCTCTTGGTCTCTGGCTCTCTCTCTCTCTCTCTCTCTCTTGATCTTTCTCTCCATCTCATGCTCATTTTCTGTCAACTCATGGTCATTGTCATTTATAGTCATTGTCATTTTAGTCTATTGTCAAGTCATTTCTTTAAGTAAAATCCTTCAAAACTTGCTTAGGGCTTTGTCATTAGTCATAGTTGCTCATTTGAAATCTGAGGGCATCTCTATTTACAGCAAGCTAGGAGGTGTAACAAAGGTGAAGCATGGAAGATGAAGACCTAGGGTAACACTATCCCTTTTGTCTTCACCTCACTTCCATTGTGCTTTGTTATTTTCATAGGAATTTTGATTGTTATTGTGCTAACCCCTTTAACAAATCTGAGATTTTCCATTGATTACATTGGTGAACCTGACATATTTTAACACATTTTGAGAAATCTTGGAGTTGGATTTCTTTTTGTTGCAGGTTTTGTTAGCCTTTTGTTGCAGGTTTGGCATCATTTTTGGACAAAACCCTAGTTTCCAAGGATTCGACCATATCTTTCATACGGCTTCGTATTTTCTCACAATTTGTTTTCTGTAGGTCGAGGACACTATCAAGAGCTCTCATTCCAAAAATCAGATTTTTTGGATCTGTTTTCCATTTTTTATAATTATTTTTCTTTTTTTAATAAAAAGTTAATTTCGGGAGTAAATAATCGAATTTTTCAGATATGTTTACATTTCTGGAAAGATATTTTAATTTTGATAGGGGTCTACTCTTTAGTTTTTAAATTTGGATGTGAAATTATTAGTCAAAAAATAGATTTTTTGAAATTAGGGTTTAAAACAAATTTGCTTAAATCTCACTCACGATTTCAGATCTACTCATAAAATTTTTTGTACAGATTTTTGATGACATCACACGGCTACAGTAAAAAAATCAGAATTTTTGGAGCTATTTTGTATTTATTATAATTTTTTTTATGATTTTCAATAGAAAATTAATATTGGGCGCACAATAGGGAATTTTTCTGACTTCTTTACATTTCTGGAAAGGTCTCTGAAAAATAATATCAGTCTCTTCTTTGGTTTTGTATTTTTCAGATCAATAATGTCTTCAAATAATCGAATCTAATTCAGCTATGTGAAAAATATGTATCTGAAATTGCAATTTTCTAATGAGTTTATTTTTTTTCATGGCTGCATTATGATATTATTTCTTTTGATTTTGTAGGGTGATCATAAGGAGTTTTAGTGGCAGAAATCTCATTCATACACAACAAATTGGAAATCGAATAATCAGGTGCACATATCCCATCTTCCATTTCTTAATCTTGTTTGTCACACATTTCAATTTGGGGCATAAAATTAATCCTTGTTTGCAAACACATTTGGATTTGGGCTCTTAAAAATGAATTTTGTCTTCAATCACATATCAAAATTGGGTCTAAAATTAACCATTTTCTTCCTACACATTTGAATTGGGGTAAAAAAGAACACGTGCTTCTATTGTTTGCATACAAACATTTCATTTCTAAGGGAAATTAATCATTGTGAGTGTGAATCAAGTGCGTGTGTGATCACAAACACCTCACTTGATTTGCTTTTGTCAAACCCTTCATAGGAGGCCTGCTAGGGGATTTCATCACCCCTAGGGACGACCTCAATCGAAGTGTGAATCGAAAGACACGCTTGTTTGGAAGTTAAAATCTTGTCACTCTTGGCTAAGCCCCAAAGAACTTTATACCTTTGGGAAGTGAAGGTGAAGGGTGGGTTACCCCTTTCTCCCGACTGTGTGACAGGATTTTTCTTTCAAATCATTCCTTAGTCAACCTTGTGCAATATAGCTTGAGACCTAATTGGCCATACCCCACTTGACTAGTCATAGGGCTTGTTGTTGTGTATTCAAGTGCTTGATTAATCATAGCATTTAATCTTGGAAGACAAACTTATCATTGTGCTTGGTGTGTGTGTTTATGCATTTACATGTAAAATCTTGTGTTTGATATTGCCCAAGTTAAACTTTCAATAAAAATTTTTCCACATCATCCAAGTCAGCCAATCTCGTCATTCCACATCATCATCTCTTTCATCTAATCAACATCATTTTACACCATGACAACATTTGAAGACATAGCACTAGGGCTTATTCACATGCTTCATAAAGCTCAAACAAATCAAACACCTTTAGACCAAGAAATCATTCAAAGCACCCATAACATTATCCAAAAACTTCAAACCAACCAATCACCATTAATACAACAACTCATAGCACAAATCCAATACCTCATGGCCAACTGTCAAGTCCAACAAGCACATTATCAAGTCCAATCACCACATCAACACATTTCACATCAACCCTATGTGTCACTTACATCATCATATCAACCTCATCCATCCACATATCATGTTACCCCTTCGTCAACCTATCACAACTCTTCGAATTTCAACTCTTATCCACATCAATCAACCTTTCAACAATCATTGTCCTATTCAACCCCTCCATCATCATCACAACAACAAATCATATCACAAGTCCAAACACCATTCCAACCGCAAGACATTCAACCACAATCCTATGTGTCACCTTCATCATCATGCCCACAAAATCCATTTACCTTCCATGTCAATGCCACATCGACATGTCCACCCATATCACAACAACAACGTAGCTTCCCAAGTCCACCTTGGCAACAACATCAAGAGCCTTTAAGTCTTAATGCCACCTTTGACAAGGGGAACACCAATCTAGTCCATACACCCTTACCACCATCCAATCAAATGCTTATCCCTAATCCACCATGTCCTAGTCCTAATCCATTGGCCTCTCCACCTTCTCACCCATCAAACTCTTCATTACCCCCACCATCATCTAATCCTTCATCAAATCAATGCCTTACATTTAGATATTTAAAACATAAATTGATGGCATTATCTAAATCCACCAATCCACCTACAAAGGATGTGACCCAAGGGCTACAAGAAAGGAATCCATTGTTGCCATGTCATTCAACACATATACTTGAACATACAAAAGAGTCCTCAAACGTCATGCCAAGTCCTTCAAGTCAACCATGGCATCCTCAACCCCTTGAGCCAAGTCAAGAGTCTCCCCTCATAAGTCCAAGTCAACCTCCATCATGTCTCCATGTTGTTGACCATCAAGAACATGTCAAGTCTCTCCAAGAATCATCCCCTTGCACTTCCATTCAAGCAACCCAAGATGTATGTCAAGAGCCTAATCCTAAGCATGTGGAAACATCAAGCCCTAGTCCTAATCAAGATCAAATCATTGTCATCCAACCTATCCATAATCTATATCTCTTTTATGATCAAGATGATATCCATAATGATGAAGAGCCTATCCATGAGCAAGATATTCCAAATTCACCTCCACCTAGCACCTTCTATGACCTTTAAACATCCACTTCCCTTGATGAGACACTTGCCTCCCAAGCTAGTATAGAAGATCAAACCAATAATGTGGATCTAAATGAACATACTCAAGATCCTTTAAATCCTCCATCATCCACTATCGACCCCATTGCAAGTCCTCCATCATATCCACTTGGTCTTTCCAGTAAGGAACTCGTGTCTAGTGTTCCACCTACACCTAGTCCCATTGTCCATTGCATACCCCAAGGAAACCAGTCTCAAGATGTTGGTATTTCCTCCATGCATTCTAAGTCCACTTTCCATCATAAAACCTATCATATGCCTAAAGTATATGTTGCCATTCCACCACCGTCATCCTACAAGTGTCAAAATCATGTGACCATACACCTTCCTCCATCCAATTTACCACCATTACTTCCAACTCCTAATATCCCTCCATCTGCTTTACCACCATTACTTCCAACACCTAACATTCCAATCTTTCATAAATACCCTAAATATCCTAGTCATGACCAACAAATGCACACATTGTGTAAACATAAAGCTTCCACTCAATCCATCCACCCCATTGGATTCAAAAATAAAAATTTAGATGCCTCTATTTATAAAGTCAAAAATTCTAATGGTCCTAATGCCTTAGCATACAATTGCAAAAAGTCAAAGCCAAGTGCATCCAAAAAGTTATAAAAGCCCATGCCTCCAAAAGAAAAGTCTAAAAACAAAATGGTTTGGGTACCTAAGCAAAAAGAAATCAAGTCAAATGAGGCATCTACATCACAAAAATCCCAACCATCCCCTTCCATCCAAAATACACATTCCATTCAAAAATTACAAAAATCCCACAAGAAAAATAAAAATCATAAAAACACTAAGTCTATGTGGGTACCTAAAGCACTTCATCACCCATCTCCTAAGAAAACATCCCCATTGCTTTCTACACCTCGTCCACATCAAAAGCTTCAACGTTTATCACAATGTGTGCAACCATTGGTCATGGTTCCCTTCCATTTCACAACAAGCCCTTATAATTCCATCTCGTCACCCCCCATCCACTATCCTACATATCTTCCCCACCACCTTCCTATGGTCCATGCTTTTGGCTAAGCCTCCCCATTCATCTTTTGCATAATTACCATATAAGTCCTATATCTTCCCTACATAATCCTCCATAATACACATCATATTCCATCATCTACCTACTCTATCTCCATTTCATGTCATCCCTTACCAACATCTATGAGCATAATGACATTTGACATGGTCCATGCAATGATATCCATTTATAGTGGGACTATCACCTTTCATGCAACTAGACACTTGAGTCCCTCCTATCCAAAAGTCAAAAAGTCAAAAAAAAAAAAAAAAAGTAAAGAGAAATCCCTTCATCCAATGGTGAAAACTGGTAAACAGGCGCCTTGGATAAGTACCATGATGAAAACCTGGCAAACAGGCATCATGTGTAGTTTGATCTTCTATGTCACTTACACTTGGGGGCACAATGTCTTATCTATCCAACCTATCATTTTTATGTCATATCATTTCCATCCTACCTACCATCTTTAGCCATCATACCTACCTATCATATTGGGTCCACTTATCCACTCTTCTCCTTTTGATCTTGAGGAAGATATAGGGGCAAAGTGTTGAAACATGTTTTTTGGGTATCTCTTGACATACCTCATCCTATCTAAACCAATCATATCATTATCCTATTGTCATCAGCTTTGTCACAAAAAATCCTAAGTCTTGTACTTAGAATGGGGCATGTCATTCCTATGCAACATAGTCTTTGGATATCACATCCTTGCTCTCTTATGCATACATCCATTTCATCCATTAATCACATTTATCTCCTTGCACCTAGACTTGGTTTTCCCCTTGGCATTGGTATCTAGCACAAAGGCTACCCAAATTTTCATCCATTGACACCTAAAAAATGTCAAAATCCAAAAAAAATCATAAAATGACAAAAAGACAAAAACATCATAAAATGTCCGAAAAAGACAAAAAACATTATAAAATGTCCTAAAGAGAAGAGACAAAACATCATAAAATGTCCTAAAAAAAAGACAAAAACATCATAAAATGTCCTGAAAAAAAAAAAAATCATATAAGGTCCAGAGAAAAACACAAAAAACATTCAAATCAATGTCAAAATCCAAAAAATGGAGTCAAAGTCAGTCATGTCAGTCAGTCCATGTCATTGTCGAACTACGTTGTCTCTGCGCATTTGCTACGTAGGCAAGACCATCAGTCGATGAGTCCCCGAGACATTAGGTCAGTCCTTTTAGGTTGGTTAAAATAAAATCATGGCATTTGTCACAATCGTCACATCGGTCAAATAAGTCAGAAATAATCAAACTCGAACACAAGACAGTCATTTGAAACGTCAATGTCAAAATTGGTCAAAATTAGACAACATAAGCCAATCAATCATACAGTCAACATCAATCAACTTGCCAAAACACATTAGTCAAAACAATGTCAATCTCGTCACTCTTTGGTCCTCTTCAAGATGTGTCCTTCTTGGAGTTAGACCTTGTCAAAATGTTCTTTTCCTTTTCAGGATGTGTCCTTCCTGACAATAGGCCCCATCAAACTACCAACGCCATCAAATTGGCAAAAATCTTAAACTGTCAAAACTGTCAAATCAAACAAGAATTCAATCTTTGGCAAACAAACATTGGCAAACAAAATTGCATGGCTATTAATCTTTCTGGTCTTTCTTATCTTATCTTTTGGCTATCTTGGCTATTTTGTCTTATATTTTTACTGTTTTGTCTTTTTGGTCATGTTACTAGCTACCTCAAGGATGTCCCATGAAGGATTTAGAGGTGCGATGATCTCTTGGCCTATTTTATTTTCTCTAACGTGGGTTGTCTTGACAAAAATTGGGGCAACATGACCCTTAGTATGAGTTAGGACATTCCTTGTCTATGATGTCTATTTTTCAAGTGGATGACCTTGCACACCTTGGTCTATGTCATACCATCGTGTTTGTTGTCCATTTGTGTCATTTTTACTGCCCAATGATGATTAAGAGCAATAAATATTAAAAGTCCTATGGCAATGTTTTGAAGGATTTGGTCTAGGAACTAACATGCATCTTCTTTAGTCTTGTCATCTTCTCTCACTCGTCTCATGTAGGCATTGCATCCATCTCATCATCCATATCATTTTCATTAACATTTCTTTGTCTCTTCATATTCTAGTCTTCTCATCCATTTCGAGAGCACACCCATGTTCTTGGAACCTGTCTGTCCTCTCGAGGGGGCATACCACAACCCTCCTCGTCATTCTTCCTCATCTTATTTTGCACTGGGGCATATTTTTGACTTATTTCTTTGTCACAATCACGACAAGCGACATTATGACAAAGAGGGGCAAAATGTAGACACATAAAATGTCCTAGGCTTGCAACTCTTAGATTATTCAACATTGCCCTTTCATTCTTAATAATTAAATAATTTTTAATTATTTAATTATTTTCTAAAGTCATAATTCTTCTATTAATTAAATAAATTTAATTATTTAATTAATTCATTTTTATCATTTATTTCTTCTTGATTATTAAACAAATAAATTTTATTTATTTATCTAATACGTCATTAATTACCTAAAGTCTTCCTTTAATTAAATAAATTTCTTAATTTATTTAATTCCCCTTTTGTCATTTATTCCTCTTGATTATTAAATAAATAAATTTTATTTATTTAATTACGTCACTAAGCAAGTCCCCTTCTTTTAAAAATTAAATAGATTCTAATTTATTTGATTTTTGTCCATTTTCTACTATAATTAAATAATTATTTTAATTATTTAATTATTCATTAACCTCTTCTCTCATTAAATTAAATAAAGTTAATTTATTTAATTTGGTCCACTCTCTTGAATTTTGAATTAAATTATTATTTAATTGAAATGATTCCTTTTGTCACATTCCTCCATAATTAAATAATATCTTTATTATTTAATTATTTACTGGTCACCTGGAGTAAATAAATTTTATTATTTAATTTCTCCAGCAACCTCTTTGTCCGTGCCATCTTATCTTCCAAATTAATTCTTATCTTTTGACATCTCATTTAATTTCGACCCTTGATTGAATTATCTTATAATTCAATCTTGGCCCTTCATCCTTATCATTTTCCCTAATTTGACCTAACCCTAATTCTTATTGCAACATTTAATCTTGATCATTGATTCTAGGGTTTTTGTCATCTTCTCATCCTAGCCACACATTCAAAATTGTAGTTTTTATAAAATGGCAATTTTGTTCTCATTTGGCTTCCTCTTGGTCTCTGACTCTCTCTCTCTCTCTCTCTCTTGATCTTTCTCTCCATCTCATGCTCATTTTCTGTCAACTCATGGTCATTGTCATTTATAGTCATTGTCATTTTAGTCTATTGTCAAGTCATTTCTTTAAGTAAAATCCTTCAAAACTTGCTTAGGGCTTTGTCATTAGTCATAGTTGCTCATTTGAAATCTGAGGGCATCTCTATTTACAGCAAGCTAGGAGGTGTAACAAAGGTGAAGCATGGAAGATGAAGACCTAGGGTAACACTATCCCTTTTGTCTTCACCTCACTTCCATTGTGCTTTGTTATTTTCATAGGAATTTTGATTGTTATTGTGCTAACCCACTTAATAATAAATTTAGGTTATAATAAATAGGCATGGCATCCATCTCATCATCCATATCATTTTCATTAACATTTCTTTGTCTCTTCATATTCTAGTCTTCTCATCCATTTCGAGAGCACACCCATGTTCTTGGAACCTGTCTGTCCTCTCGAGGGGGCATACCACAACCCTCCTCGTCATTTCTTCCCTCATCTTATTTTGCAGGGCATATTTTTTGACTTATTTTTCTTTGTCACAATGTGACATGCTACATTATGACAAAGAGGGGCAAAATGTAGACACATAAAATTGTCCTAGGCTTGCAACTCTTAGATTATTCAACATTTCCCCTTTCATTCTTAATAATTAAATAATTTTTAATTATTTAATTATTTTCTAAAGTCATAATTCTTCTATTAATTAAATAATTTTAATTATTTAATTAATTCATTTTTATCTTTATTCTCCTTGATTAATTAAATAAATTTTTATTTATTTAATTATGTCACTAATTAAGTCCTCTTCTTTCTAAAATTAAATAAATTCTTATTTATTTAATTTTTATCCACTTTCCACTATAATTAAATGGTTATTTTAATTATTTAATTATTCATTAGCCTCTTCTCTCATAAATTAAATAAATTTGGTCCACTCTCTTGAATTTTGAATTAAATCATTATTTAATTCAAAATGATTCCTTTGTCACATTCCTCCATAATTAAATAATATTATTAATTATTTACTGGTCACTTGGAGTAAATAAATTTTATTATTTAATTTCTCCAGCAACCTCTTTGTCGTGCCATCTTATCTTCCAAATTAATTCTTATCTTTTTACATCTCATTTAATTTCGACCCTTGATTGAATTATCTTATAATTCAATCTTGGCCCTTCATCCTTATCATTTGCCCTAATTTTGACCTAACCCTAATTCTTATTGCAACATTCAATCTTGATCATTGATTCTAGGGTTTTTGTCATCTTCTCATCCTGGCCACACATTCAAAATTGCAGTTTTTATAAAATGGCAATTTTGTTCTCATTTGGCTTCCTCTTGGTCTCTTATCTCTCTGGCTCTTGGAGGCTCTCTCTCTCTCTCTCTCTCTCTCTCAATCTCTAGCTCATTTGACTTCTTGCACTCTTAGTCTATGTCAACTTGCTGTCAATTTAGGTCATAGTCATTAACAGTCATAGTCATTGTAGTTCATTTGTAGGGTTATTTTTTATTTTTCTGCAAATCCTTCAATACTTGCATAGGGCTTAGTCTTTGGTCATAGTTGCTCACATAAATCTGAGGGCATCTTTATTTATCTGCAAGCTAGGAGGTGTAACAAAGGTCAATCATGGAAGGTGGAGACATAAGGTAACACTATCCCTTTTGTCTTCACCTCACTTCCTTTGTACTTTGTTACTTCATAGGAATTTTGATTGTTATTGTGCTAACCCCCTTTAACAAATCTGAGATTTTCCATTGATTACACCTTATACAAATTTGACATCTCCGAGTGGATATCCGAAGACTATGGCCTAGATAAATTTGAGAATTCCGGGCACATACCCTTAGATCATGAACAGTTAATTTCCCAAGTCCGGGTGCATACTCTTAGATTGCGCACACCATGTTGTTCCCTCATTTCCAACCAAAAATAATCAATGCATACAATATTAATCCAACAGAAATTTACCCTTACATCCATGTAGCACAACCGCTAGTTAATGGAGAAATATAGACTTTCTTAATTGGGGTGATTATTTTAATGATTGATAATCAATATATCTTTGGTAGTATTAGGTGGAACTTAAGTTTTCTTGGGCAGAAATAGCATATTTTTCATTTTTTTCCATTTTAATCGTTGCATAGATGATTATTGCTATCACATCAAATGGAATTTTGTAGTCAATGAAATTAAAAATTAAAATTAAAAATCAATAAAATACAGTTTTTGTTCTTTCAAACTGCAGGCAATGGCAAGAATGGTTTTCTATCATTTCAAAGTCCACTGTAATAGAAATAGAAGCTGACAAAAACACAACATAACAAAAACGTCTAGTTATTCATTTATTTTTTTACATAATACAATCAAATTTTGATTTTTGCAGTGGCAAATGATGGGTTCCATGGAACAAGATTCTAAATGCTTTTATTCTTTATTCTTTTCCATCCAATCCCCAGATGATTATTGCTAACCTTAAATAACATCTATCTCCAAAACAGTTCTGCATTTTCTATTTCATGGAGGTTATTGTAGCTGCTACTGTTACTGCTGCTAGCCCTTCCATTATCCCAGAACTCAGTGCTGACACCCATATCCTTAGCTCCAGTTGTCTTTACTGAATAACATGAAAGGTTTTCTTGACTGATGGAGATATCAGACATCATAACAGAATTGCTGTAATCACCTTCCTCTTTGTTGTACACATTCTGGTACTCAGAAACTGAACCAAAATCATAAACATCCTCACAATTAAAACCCACATTACCAGAAACTATATCAGATGTCATCTGGGTTATGCACTGTTTGGATAACTGAGCTTCATCAATGGAGGACTGTATTTCTCCCAATTCCAACTTTAGCTGAGGAATAATATTACTGACCCCAACAGAGGAAGAGCTCTCAAGCCCTGTGAAATGATCATGGCAAGGAAATGCAATGTTTTGGAACACATGGTAATCATGAACAGAATTGCTGTGCTCTGAATTCTTCTGACTGCTTAGAGTTGTTGATGATTGTGATAACCATTCTGAGAAGAGTATCTTTGGCAGAGAGCCACCACAGTTGGAATTGGGCAAACCATACAATTCATTCTGATCCATTTCCTCTTCACTCTTCAAAGATGGCATTGAATCTTCTATGCCAATGTTACTCAAATCTGTGGTATCTTGCATATCTGGAAGCAGAAATGAAACCTGAAAATGAGGCTCTGTTTGTAAAACATGTGCTGGATGCATATTTGATGGTGCAGATTTGCTATCATCTGAATCTTTCTCGGTACAGCTGCTGTTCTCTGTTAGAGGTTTGTGAGTCAGAGGGTCGATTCCCATTAGCTTGAGCTTCTTTTTGATGCTTGAATTCCAGAAATTCTTGATCTCATTATCAGTTCTTCCTGGTAATCTGGCAGCTATCTGTGACCACCTGCATGAAGATAATAAACTCCATTTAATTCAACTTGAACTGAAACTCACCCCAGTATTAACTGGAAAGCAATCAATCTACAAAGGCTATGGCTCAGATTGAAATATTATAATTTTAGCTCATTTTGATCACAATTGAAATAAGAACAAAAGAATCAACAGTGTTCAGTGCTCTTCAATCTATTTTAGGATCTGGGATTTCCATCCTGAAGGTTTCAATCTATCTTCGGATGATGTTTCAGGTGATCTTGGTAGAATAGATATTCAGTAATTTTCAACATTAAATTGAAAGAGATCTATTATTCATGCACTTGTAATTCATATGAGCTTTTCACAGTTTATGAAGTTAATTAGAATGCAAGATTTTGGATTAAACTATGTATGTTTTTCATTCAACATTTCAGATCACACTCAATGATTCAAAACTCGCCTGTTTCCAAGAACCGTGTGTGCTTCAATGATAACTTTTTCTTCGTGCAGTGAAAATGCACCTCTTTTCAAACCTGGTCTCAAGTAGTTTATCCAACGAAGCCTGCAACTTTTCCCACATCGTTCGAGCCCTGTATCACACAAAACAAACTATGCGATCTGATGGAGAAGAATCACTGGGAACTGACCGTTCTTTAATCATATCAAAGAATTAGAATAAAAGATATAGGATGGAGAAAACAGTGCACTCACCTGCCTGTTTTGGGACAGCACTCCAGCAGCCAGCATGGCCATATCTCATCAAATAGCCTCTTAATTTCTGATCCTCTTCAGGCGACCATAAACCTTTCTTGAATTTCTGCTTTTGGCAACATGAATGACAGCCCATGGTTATGGTTTTGTGTCACAAGCTCTGGACAGAAAGGCTTTTTTCATTTGCAGGAATTCGGGTTTCATGTCTGCCTATTTATCAGGCCAAAATCTTGCCCCAGACATCCAGTTTAAAATAATGCAACATAAACGAGGCTGAGGTAAGTTGCCGGCAAGTTGCTCGACCCCACCACGTCACATCTAGCAGACCAATCTTTTCATGGCACGTGGAAAATTTATTTGTTTTCGATGGTAGTCTTATAGATTGTGTGTATTTCGGTATATGTGGACATTTTTTTCTGTATATGTGAACATCTTCTGGGTCAGTGATATGAAGTTGCACCATAAAGTTCAAACTTACATTATGCGTGTAGGTACTATTTTTAAGTAGTGGACATTTAAAATTTAGATTATAAGGACAGATAAAACAAAATTGCAGTCTTGGAAAACAACGTACACTATAGTTTTATGCAAACCTAAACCAATGCTAACAAAATTTTGATAATTATAATTTATTTGAAATATTATGTTTTTCTAAATGGGGCAATTAATTATTAAATTAAATGATTTGCAGTTTTTGAAGAAGAGTTTTTTAAGTTAAGTTTTGATTGGGTGGTTAGGCAATTTGGATAGAGAATCTTAAGATGACTTCTTTTCTAAGGTGTAAGAAGTTAATCAATCAAGGTGACTCTCGGGTTATAAAATTTGTAGGTTTGATTAAAGGGATCGCAAAGGATTAGAACCATAACAATATTCTAATGGAGACTTGTCAGTTGAGCAAGAGTTTTGGAGATAATAATTTTCGATTGGTTATATATAAAGTGTTAATAGTAATTGATCTTCTAACAAATACTAAGATGGGTTAAAGTCACCTTTCTCAACCAACATTGGTGTCATTTAAATGATTGGGAGAATCTCCTATTATTTTTCTTGGAATATTTTCAACCACCTATCAACAGATGTGATTCTAACTTTAGCACACCTCATCATGACATCTTCTCTATAAAATTTTCTCTTTGAAAATATTTTTCTTGGGCTTACTTTAGTGCCTTGATTTGTTATACAACATTTAGGGGACTTGAATCATGTGTTTTAATAATTTCATCTTATAAGAAATATGTGTGGAAGGTGGTTACATAGGAGTCAAGTGCATGATAGGTTTGTTAAGGAGACAAATTCACTTTCTCCCCTCTTAACATTGTGGTGTAAATTCGACTTGGTTTTCCTTCTTGTGTGAAGGTGGCCTAGTTTCTTTCAAATTATATAACATGAATGCTCCTCATTAGACTCATCCTTTGAAGGGGCCATTTTAGACCAATACCTATATAGCCCTTTGATCATTTTTATGTTGATAACCTCAAATTCATAAACTTGATTCTAGGGGGAGATTGTCTAGGAAATACTAGCTAGTTAAGGACTAGAGTTTCTATTTTATAGGATTTCAAGGACAAATAGATCAAAGGACAACTTACAAAATATATGTGTACAAAGCCCTTATTACAATAAATAAAGAGTTAAGAAGTTAAAGTGTCTTATAAATTCCCATTAGTTTCTCACCCTAGTCTAAAGTGTAGGCATTATTTTGTTCGCTATAATTACACATGTGATTATTTCCACCTTATTTGAACTTAAATTTTACTCATCGTAAGCTAATTCTCTCTCACAAGGGGACTTCTACATTGGAAAATTATATGAATCTAGAGCTTAGGATCTGTCATATTTGAAAAAAAATCCTAGTGTGCTAAATACAATCACCAATAGATTGACAATTATAAAATAGCATCCAAGAGGACGGTAACATCATTTGATCATCAGAAAGAAACTAGATCTTATAGAGTGTTGTAATGGTAGTAGTGGCTATACTAAATTTGGAATCGTATGAATATTTGATACATTCATTTTTTTTGAAAAATAACATAAGGGGCCTAAATAATGTTTAAGGAGTAGAAAAAAATTATCATAGCACTTGAAAAACTATTAAAAGTGTCAACTAACACTACTATAGTGCTAAAACATATATTAGAATAAGAGAAAAAATTTAAAAGAACATCAACAAAAATATTGTTGGAAGGGAAATAAAATCGTGTAAGAGGGACAAAATTACACATGATCATGTTTGACAACAAAAAAATATTAAAGACAATTTTGAAAATCCCATTGCAAATTTCCATATTCAAAATTCTGGAGAGTAATCACCAAACACTTCTACATAATCATCAACTACACCATCACCACAAATTAAAAAACTCTAACCTTTTATATACTTTATCAACTTATTAAACTCAACCTATTATAATATTTATTTACAATCTAATTTAAATTAACTATTTTAGTATTTTTAAACTTGAATATTTATATTTGCAAAAAAAATAGTATTTACTTATTTTCCAACGAAATTGAATAATATATTTAAAAAAGACTAAAACTACAAAATATCTTGTTAGTAAATACAAATAAAATAATTATAAAGTAAAATAAAATAACTTTTAAGTAAATAAAATAATTTGAAATGTAAAATAATATAAAAAAATTACATAACAAATATAAATTTTCAAATAAAAGTATAGCAAACAATGTGAATAAAATAAAGCTAGTATAGAGACATTAATGATTGTTTGATAGATGTATTTGAGATATTTTTATTTGTACTTTTACTAACTTATTTATTCATCTTAAATATACAACTATATCAATAGAACCAAAATTTTATGAAAATAAATCGTTTCTTACTTGCTTATTAAATAAATGAATTTAAGATATTTTAATCTATAACTTTAATAAATTATTTACTCATATGAACAATTATTCTTTTACTTATCTTTTATTTATTTTTAAATTTGTGTTTAAAGAATAAAATGATTTATATTTATAAAAAATTAGTATTATATTTATTATTAAATATTAATACTTTGACAAATAAATGATTGCCAATTTTAAAATAAAATATAAGAATTTGTATTAACATATTCACACCATACACTGCTCCTCTTATTATCATTGTAAAGTATTTTTCAACATTAATAATGTTGAAATAAATCTAAAATATAATATAATAATATCTATGATTATTATTTTTTAAATAAATATATTCAACATACCTATATACTACCTAATATATATACTTCCATAGAAACGCCTTTCAACATTTATTAGCGGTAACGGAGAATCGAGAACTTTCCGCCCTCTTACTCTTCGTCATAAATAAATCATACATTCAAACTGACTTCATATTATATTTTCCTTCATGACACAATCAGTTAATAATTTAATGTCCCTTTCGTATTATATTATTTTTATTTATGACTCTGACGTCCGTTTCAACAGAATCAACAATTATAAAAGCCAAATGCCCCAACCAACTAAACGATAACATGAAGACAAATATACTAACAAACATTAACATTATTAATTACGGGAATTCCAACTAAAATATCAATTAGAAAAACCAAATGACCCAACTAACTAAACCAGAATATTAATAAAAAAATATTAGAAATCATAAAGCATAGATTTGAAAAATATGAAAAATCTGAGGCATAGGGCTGAAAAAACACGTTGGAGATTGAGAAATTAGAGTCCAGACTATGATGGAAACATTATACCTTAGCTGGCCAACGGTCACATTGATTAGATCACAAATCCTTCTCATATGACTATAACAATACCCATATTCCGACATTATTCAATCAATCATAATTCCCCAGCAGAGTAGAATTCAAGGATTCCAAACCTTCCACTAAACCACAAGAACTGTCACACAAAACTTGAGCCAATTTCTTTTATTTATTTTAACAATTTTGGATCTGTCACCGACAGAAAAATAGTTGCAGAAGTCTTCCATGCCAATGAAGTTTTAGAATATTCAAATGATTGCATTGATTGCTTCAAGTTAAGGAATGCCCCGTGTATTTTAAACCCTCCCTCTGTCGTTAGACTGCCTACATAATATTATTCTAAGAATGATGTCATTTAACAGTAAAGCTTACGTTCTAGTAATTTGTGGAAAACATGATATGATTTACACGAACTAGAAAATTTGATACCATGTCCCCATCAATACCAACTTTATATTCTTTTGTGGATTTGAAGCCACCTTTATGCTAAACAAATAAATATTTAGTTCATAATCAAAGATTATAAATATAAATGTCATACGAATGTTATTATACTTAGTCTTGAAGATAGTAAACCAAAACAAAAACGAAATGTATTGAGTACATATTTGGATTCTTGTTGTTTGTACATGGTACCAATGTGATAAATCAGTCCGTTTTCACGGGGCCACATGTGTTTATCAATGTGATATGAAAAGATTTCTTTCAACTCTAAGATAGAATACTTTCATATGTATAAATTGATATCCCTCCTTTATTGCTCAACCAATGAACCCAAATGTGCATAAATTCATAAACATGTCCATTTACTTTAAGCCTTGTTTTTATTATCCAAACAAGATCTTCCTCCTTTGGAAAAGAAAACAAGCAAGAATAGTGGTTGGCAAATGTAACTACAACTCTAAAGTCGTTGGCAATCTATTTTTGTGATTTTTTTCAATACATGTGATTTCATTTTGAATATATTCTTAAAGATAAGGTGGAATATGTTTTCTAAAATATGTATGTTCTACTTTTTAATATATTAGAAGTAATAAAAAAGTGTGAGGGAAAAAATGTACATTTTGTCTTTATCTATGTATACATTATAGAGACGTAATTTTGACATATAATTTGTTTTTCTAGTACTAAAGTTTCAATATAATATCATCATGTTAAATATTTTAGTTGAGAAGATGTTTGTTTTAATTTTGATGGAATCAATCGCATCTATGATCTTATTTTCTTGAATTTTAATTTGTACTACTCTTAAAATTTGTTGGCCTTCTATACATGTTCTCCAAGTTTCAAAGTTTAATTTTTAAATTAATAGAATTTTATATAAAAAAGTGTATGACAAATAATAAAGTGAATGGTCTAGGTAATTCTACATAAAAATTGATTCTCAAAAGTACCAAAAAAAATAGGTAAAGAGAAAAATTTATACTTGACAAAATTGTGAGGTTCTATTGCATATATGGAGTTTTTTTGCAATACTATATTTGTTGCAATTGATAGTGAGCCCCATAGTTCCTGGAAATATTTTGCAACCAAAACTCCTATCACAAATGAGAGATCAAAGCAATGATTATTCTCATGCAACCAAGAGAGAATGATTGATCTACACAAATATCTAATATTGAGATTAACTTGTAATGTATTGAGGAATGGAACAAAATACCTAGATGTAAATGATTACAATGAATTTTTGATCCTTATGAAAAGGAGATACAAGCCCTAGATCTAAAACCCTATGTGAGGATTAAATTAGCTTCTGAAACATGTCACCATCCTAATCAATGAGGCAACATGTGTTATATTTAGTCAATCTAATAATAAAATAAGAACTCATACGTTTAGCTTAAATAATTAAAGTAATAAGGGAACTAATAATTAATTAATTAATAATTAATCATTAGGTGATTATTCTAATTACTCCAACACCCCCCTTAAGATCAACATAGGGAGAAATTGAACAAATGATATAGGATGTAAGATGGATGTATGGATGGGTTCCAACTACAAGGCCTCATGAGCTACCCAAGTACAAAAAAATGAAATCTCTCATAACCAAAGAAAAGGAGAAAAAAACATAGAAAAAAACTCCTCTCCAAAAGAGAGAAAACAAAAAGACTACACTAGTAAAAGCAAGATAGAAGAAGGATTCAATGTAACCCCCTGAGGATTGCTTCTTTTACACAAGTACAATAGATTTCCCCCAATAGGAGAGAGAAAATAAGAATATAAATCCCCCATAAAGATAGAACTCTTGTTCCAATAATGAACAACTAAGGAAAGAACACGATCCACTACCTACAAACAACATTTCTTCTCTTAGAAAGAAATAGATTCACTCATGATTAGAGAAGACACTCCAAAAAATGGAAGACTCAAGAATCCAAATCCAAATGATGTGTGCCTCTAAAAATTGATCAAGTGTCCACATGTTAGGATGAGATGACATGGGTAATCCCACAATACTGGTTTATAATTTTTTGCCAAACTGGACACTGAAATAATTTTTTCTAACTAAATCTTCACTTTTAGGCACTCATAGTGGCTAAACTGTGAAGAATTTGAAGATGATGCAAACTAGTGATTTGTCACACTTTGCCTATAGATTCTAAATATATTTTTTTCAAAAATTTTGGAATCAGGTTGCACTTCTTTTTCCATCTCCTTTGAAAACTAGTTTTTTTTTGGTAAACAACATTTTTAAGGAGTGACGCTCACCATATAACAAATAAATATTTTTCCATGAAGGATAAAATTATAATTCTTTCAAATTTAGATTTGTAACTATGATATCTAGTGCTTACAATTGGTTAGACAGTGTTTTATTGAATATTTTTTCTTTAATCAAGTTTTGAAGTCAAACCAATTACAATTCAGATGTAGGTAGACTATATAACGCATAACATTTTTTGTATGTATCGAAATTCAATTGTTTTTGTTGAATCAAGGACTTCAATATCTGGTGCATTCATATTTTTCAAAAAAAAAAATTGATAATCTGTTATTTTTCCACATGTGCAAAACCTGGAGAGCTTGATTTTTGGTGAAAAACCTATGTTTAATAATATAAAAAAATACATAATAAAACCAAAACATATTAAAATTATATTTGTTAGATAGCTTGTTCTAAGGGCTACCATCATCCAGTTGGGTTTGTGAAGTCTCCTCCATTTTCATCCTCAACCCGAGCTTTGAAGCACAAAATTTTGGACTTTTTAGGTGCTAGAGGGTGAGAAGATGGGAAAAGGAGGGTTCAGGAAAACTAGGGTGTGTTCATTTGAACCTTGGTTCATTTGACCCCCCTTTCAAAAGTTGTTTTCTTTATGTTTTTTGGCGGGAATGGTGGGACCTTTCATTTAATTGGTTCAATCAAACTAGGGTTCATTTGAACCATTTTTTGGTTCACTCAAACCAAAGGGTTCATTCGAACTCCAAAAACCATTTTTTTGCATGGGGTCATTTTTTGCAACTTTTCCTTCCTCACTCGAATTGTAAACCACTTTTGTGGGTTTACCCGATGTCAATCTAGGATCCTATGAAACTAATGAAGAACAAGCTCCAAAGACAATGAATATGATGGACCAACAACAATGATGTGGCTACTAATAAAGAGAGATGAATTTCCTCAAAGTAATTCTCCAAATACACAATATAGGACTCTATAAACAAGGATGATATTTCTGCAAGATATGAATCCCATGTAGTTGTGTCTAGAAGAAGATGAATTTCTTGTTGCATTGAACAAATAGAGGCCAAGGATGTAGAAATTCCATGTTGATTAGGAACAATAGAAGATGAAGATTGAGTCTCAATTTGAAGAGTGGGAACATGAAGACAAGTCTCCAAAATATTGAAACATGGAAGATCTATGATATACTCAAGCTCCTCTAAATTATTGTCATCAAAGAGTATGCAATTTACATCTGTAAGAGGAATGAGATAATCTATAGTAGGATATTCTACAAATGGAGAGATATGAGGGTCTCCATGGATCTACCAAAGTTGAGTCTAAAGTGTGTGGATAATCAGTATCTAATATAACACACATAGTGTCATAATCAACACTAAAACAAATAAATCCTTCAACATGATCATTGATAATACCCCATGTTGACCTACTCCCTAGTATGTCTAGTGTAGGTATGATTCCATAAAGACAAGGAAAAAGATCAAGCCACCTAAGATGTGTCAAGATGTCATTTCACTAAGACCTTTTTTTTTAAATCTTTTAATTTTTTTAGAAATGTTTTTGACCTAATCGTACATATAAGCCATAGGAAAAATTAATGTAGCAAGGGTTGTCCAAATCCATATAGTCATATGGATTTTTGTACAGAGGTCCCTATTGTTATTTTTTTCCTTTTTTACAAATTTTCCAAATTCGATGAAATGATAGGCAATCTTTACATTTTTAGCTATTTTGGACTCAATCTAGTGATGCCAGTTGTTAGGAAATAATGCATAATACCCACATTCTTAATCCATTTCCTACATAACCCCATGAGATAAAAACATGCATGCAAGTAACCATAATGCATAGATCAAAATAGACAAGCCGCAAGATAACACAAGATATACCATGGGAAAACCCTCATGAGGGAAAAATCCCTCCTCCAAAAGCATCCATACACCATCTATTATTCAAAAATAAAACATTACAATAGTTACAATGAATACCTTTGAAACATCAAGCCTCTCCAATGCATCCTCCATGTTTCCAATCATGAATCCACACATTCCATGCCATGCTTTACATATGTACTCAGAAAAACTCAATAATGACAGCTCACTCACCCAACCAACCTTAACCACTATACATGTGCTTGCTTTTATAGATACGAGCTCACACAAATGCAACCAAGTGGTAAGATAAAACCATGTACCATAAAACCATGTGAATACAAAACCACTAACCCCTTATTTAATACTAGGTACTAAGTTTTCACTTCATTAAATATTCCTCAATATTAAATTATTATCCTATGTCTCCCACATTAAATAATAATACAATGTTACTATACAACAAAAAGTGGTTCCCAAATAATTACCCAGTGTGATTAATCACACCTCTTAGGTGCATCACAACTAAATAATTATTTAATTACAACATTATAATATAACATTTTATGCAATGGTGTTGTAATTAATTACAACATTATTTAATACAACATTTTATGAAATGGTGTACAACACCATATCCCAACATTCTCCCACCTATTGTATACATTGCATAAGGGATCAATCAATGAAATACATCATCATAGACATACATGCAACCACATGAATCTCCAACATGCTCTCATGCTCTATCAAGATACTTGCAATAAAACCAAAGTGGCCACCATCTCAATCAAGAACTCCTCTCATCCTCCAAATTGCCACCTATGGAAGAAAAGGGACATGTCAAGGTGAAGATGCACCAATCCAAGAACACAAGCATAAAATCTAAGTGATAACAAAGGCTCCAAACAAGCTATTGACAAAAATGAAAAACCCACATGATCAAAAACATCATCCCCAACACATGCTAATACATCTAACCATCCATACCTTCTAGGTATCAATATTAATAAACTCATTCCAACAACATATGCAACCCATAAACTACAATTACAAGCTCCCTGTATCAAATAGGTGTCAATGAAGAACATACATATCCTAGAACTCCCATTGCATGGGTAATTTCAAATCATATCAAGTCTACCAATCAACACTATATCAAGGTGTAATAAATAATCAATAATGAAGTACCAAGAATAATCACAATGATCTACACATGCAACACAAACAACTACGTAATATCTTACAACATGTCACCATAATCCTCCCAAATCAGATGAACATGAACCTCAAGGAAGGAAGCATGGAATAAAAAGAGAAAACCTTAAACCATAATATGTCCTTATACCGACACCTCAAAGTGCAACGATGCATCAAGTATGATCTCCTAACAACCCCAAATTAGAAGAATCAACAACACCCAAAACAACATTCAATCTCTTACATCAAACACAACATACGAACCCCCCTACAAGCAAGGAAAGATACTTCTGTCTACAAGAAATAAAATGAGAGTCACTGAAGGACTCAGGCAGAATCATAATAATGTGACAGCAAACCCGATGCCACAGAACACTGGAAAACTCACAAACTAGAACAACCCTGGAATCTGTGAAGCAACAGTAGATGAAATGATGAAATAATCTAGAAACTATGTATCTTGATGTTGATGACAAACTAAGACTAAAAATCTTCCATGGGAACAAGTACCATAAAGACTAAAACATTAACCATAAAAACATGGCCCTCAAACTGAGAAGCATTTGAACCAATGTGGATCAATAACCATAAACTCCCAATTTGAAGTGTGAACCGATGTTCGAATCTGATATGTGTCAAGCAAGAGAAAGATGTGGCCAAAAGAAACTAAGAAACTAGATAACCCATGCAATTTTCCATCAAAACAAGACGAAGATCAAAGTGCATACACACTCTAATCAGATTATTATGCAAGAAACCCCCCTGATGGAACTTTATCTCAATTCATTTATTACAATAACCCAATGATTGTAAAAGGAGAGAATGATAATGTGCATAAAAATAAAATAAAAATAGACCTCAGATCTGTGTAGAGGACAAAACCATCTTTCCAATGCCGCAAGAATGACAAAAAAAGGATCACCGAGTCAAAAGATATGCCCTCCGGAGTGAAATCTGAACATCTAACTTCAACAGGAAAAAAATCCCATCAAATATCAAAAATCTCTGAAAACAAATTGCACCATCAGAAAATTGGGTTCGCTAGCTTTCCGGTGATATCTCGTTTCAAAAAATTTGCCTCTGGGATCAAAAGTTACGGCCTCTGGAAGAAAACAACTCCAAAGGGGGAAAAAACCAGTGCGACATTAAATTTGATGGCCAAACACCCGTCGCAGAAAAACTGTGAGTCTAAAATTGATGGCCAAATGGCCGTTGGCGCATTTTCCCAATTTGCCTTATTTAAAAAAAATTGTTTTTTAAAAAAAAACAATAAAAAAACATACATATGATTTTTTTCTTTTAAATTTTTTTTTTTTTTAAATAATTGGTGGGGGGGCACGTGGGCCACCCCTCACCCCTCCATGAGGCACAGGTACCCCTGTGCAGGCTACGCAGGTCCGTACCTACGCAGTACCCTGCGCAGGTACGTCCCTGCACAGTAGCCTGTGTAGGGGGTACTTCCCTTTTAAATTTTCAAAAAACCTTTTGTTTTTATTTGATTTTGACTTTTTTGTTTTGTTTTTGAAATTTGATTTTTCAAAAAAACAAGAAAATTTTTGCATGCAAGAAAAAAAATATTAAAAAACCTGATTTTGTTTTTTTTTTCGGATTGCATGCACAGGGGCCGTACATAGACTGTACCGCTTCTAGAACAAAACAAAAAATTCTTAGAAGCTCCCGATGCCAAAATAGGTCAAGTTATATGTCGATTTTCGTCTCTCGAACACTCTGGATCTGATGGTGAGGTCCAATCTACTTGAAAATGTACCAAAAGCTTCACAACTCCCAAATCTAGCAAATCTTCAAACCCTCATAACTCTAGCATAAAATGCCGGATTTAGGTGAAACAAAAGTTGATCTTGACTTTTTCGATAGCCCTGGACTCGAAAATGAGCTCAGATTTCGTCCAATGTGTGCCAAAAGTGATCATGCAAGAGCACCCAAATAGAGAGACAATCTCAAGGTATGAAACCCTCGAGGAATCCCGAACGAACTCTGCAATGATTTTCTCAAAAAATTGAGAAGGGGCTACAAATCAAGGCTCTGATACCATGTTAGAAACCAAGATTTGAAATGCAAACCAGAAAATAACCTTCCACAGAAGAGAAAATCAAAAAAAGCAAGAGCTTTGGAAAAGATGTGCAAAATATTATTATTCAGGAATTCATAATTACATGAGATTATTTGCTTTATAAAAGCAAGATATGCATAACCCTAATCTTATCTTGAGCAACAAGATAGCTCAACATGATAAGGATGACAACTATAAACCTAGGAATTAAAATATTACCTAAGTAAAGTTATTCTAGTGTAATTAAATATTAATTACACTAACATCATGTACAATGCCAGCATGGATGTATGATGTAGGAGCATCCCTGGTTGTAAAGCAATCCTATATCAACCAAAAAAAACTTATTTTCTTGCAGTGCATTCAGTAGTAGTTTTAGTATTTCATTCTGCATTTTATCGCATTATCGTCTCTCAGCTCGCAAAGCAGGATATAGCATTTTTACATCGACATCTATCACATATGTAAATTTTAGATCATATGCATTTTTCTACAAAACGTTATCATTCTCAGAATTTCACTATAATTACCAGTCAGAGCATTTAGGGCCAACCTAGTCCAAATTTCTTAGTGCGGACCTATTCTAGAATGTGCAAAGCTTAATGGGACATTGAATACAAGCATTTTGGGTCCAATAGGATCTATCTTAGAGATTCACAAGTCATTTCATTTCATAAAGGATTATCTTCTTATGTTGTGAGGGCGACCTTTCATTCTTGAGCATTCATTGGGTTTATGAACCTTTATGGCTGATGCCGACCTTTGTGGGAACTAGATAATCATATTTTAGATCATTGTAATTCATTTTAGATCACCAATTAGTTTTAGAGTTCATGGTCAATGTTTAAATTTTCGCATCAACCCTTTGGGGGTTGTAATAAGGCCTTTGGCTAGTTGTAATGTTGAATTCCCTTGCGATAGGTCTGTGAGGCCTAGTTATTAGCCCATGAGGAATATGTTGTATGTAAGATTTGAGGTTCATATTTGTAGATCATTCTCTTGTGTTATTTCTATTATGTTGAATCTAAGCTACATGGTTTGAACTGTTCTTTTTGAACCCTCCATCCATGACTGCACCAATGTAAGCATCTCTAATAAAGGAAATAAAACTCAAATGTATCCATTCCCAAATCAATAAATCAGCCTAATAGCCATCTCCTAAACTCCTCATCAATGAATGATAACATAAACTCAAATGCACAAGGAGATAACCATGCCAAACATCTATTAAAATGAATCCTCCATAACTAACTACCATAGTTGAAGATCCATATCTATAAAAGATAAAGAAATATAAACTCATGCTAAACAATCCTCAAATGAGTCTCCCAAAATAAATCACCATGAATCAACTCATTCCCATGATAAATCAAAGCACAAAACCTAATCACATCAAAAATAGGATGGGAAATACCTATTAGATGATAAACCACTGAGTAGATCAAGAGTGGGGAATGGTAATTCTCCTCTAGGATAACCAATTCATCATGTGTCACTCCAATAACAATCTCCTCGAAAGGTCCATCATGAACTCACATCCATATCCAAGTGAAGGCTCCTCATTCTTCTTGCTAAAACCTCCAAAGAGTAACCATCTCAATAATGTGTATCTAATCACAAGAGAACTCCAACCTCACCCACATCTCCAAGTATCCATGATCACCTCCAACTGATCAATCCATGCTAAGCTCCAAATGCAACACCACACTATCATGAAGAACCCAAGAAAATGACCAATGTACTTAATACCAAGAGAACCATCAAGATCAATGTCAAAGCTCCAACTGTTGAATCCAAGACCCACCATGACATCATGATCTAACTGACTCCTCCTAGGAGATCAAATGCAACATTGCATAAACATCCTTGTCTCAAGAGAACCTGTATCATTCTAAACTCAAAAATAGTAGCAAGAGTAAACCATGACATAATAACATTTGCAACACTCTAAACCAAGAATCCACATCTCTAATAAAATGAAGATAACCATCACCAATGATGAATCCACGTCACTGCCAACAACTCATTTAATCGTGATACCGAACTACACATGGCATCGTGACAATCATATCCTCCATGAAGATCATCTAGGTCCACACACAATCAACTGAAATGCCAATCACACCAAGTAAAACCAAAATCTCCAAGCCAAGAAGATACAACTGCCATCAAACCATTAGGAACCAATCCTACACCACCAAATCATCACTATCAAAAGCTCCCACTGAAATGTGTAGCCAATGAAGTAATGAAGATATCATGACATCATGATAAAACCGCATGCTACAAGTCCCAATCACCAACTAATTAGGTACTCTAACCATACATCATCTCATCCCAAAGCAACATACCAATGCACAAATAGCCACAGACAAGGCCAACTAACAAAATTTGCATCAACACTAAAAAATATCGTGGATATAGATAGTCCACACCAAGCCATCCCACTACAACTAAGTAGGTGATCAACCCATACAGTTTTGCATAACTCGTAGATACCAAACAATGAAGCATGAAAACTCATCATCACATTAGTAACCTACAAAGTGATATATCAAAGAAGATAATCCTGCAAACATCAAGACTCAAACACCAAATCAATCGCATATCTGATTTTCCAATGTCCAAAAATGAGTAACCATAGTCAAGGAACTAATCAAGAATCAAGGAGATAAGAACAACCTCCTAACACCAAACCAAATCACCACCAAAAAACTACATACATGATCATGCCATGCCAATGCATAAATGAACTTGTATATCTGTGACTATTATCATAGTCAACACTGTACATACACTCAACTATCACCCGTACGAGACTCCAAGTCTCCACTCGTATCAACCCATGTCCTCAAAACTAAAGAAAACCTTTGTACCTATCACCATTAAAGTCCAACTCTAAAAAACACTTATAAACCTATACCAGGAAGCACCAAACTAATAATTAGTTGTACCATCATAAATATCATATAAAAATATGTACTTCCTCAAGGTTTCGCTTCTTGACTCATCCAAATGCTCACATAATCACACCTTGAATCTCAGGCACCTAGAAATCAAATAATTAAAAATATCATTCTACACAAAAAAATAATAATATAACTAATGCACTACGTATTATACTATACATGGTCTCCAACACCTATTCGAAATAAAAATTTTGATTTTGTATGCAAAAGTTATGACCAAAACTGTAAAACAAAGAACATCTGACTTCCAGACTTCAAAAAATTATCTAAACAAAAAATCATGGAACCAAACCTATACCACTACATAGTTCTTGGAACCAACTTTCCAATGAGTATAAGAAGTTGAAAATCTAAATCTTGGGTGAAAATTATGCTCATTTGAAATAAACTTCCCAATTTGGCTAATAGGGATGGTTGGTGGATAGCCCATGGGTGACTGATTGGTGATGCCCTGGTGGCGAATGGGCAGCTGGATTTCAAAATGCATTTAATTCTAGTTAATTTATTTTCATTTGAATTTCTTTCGATGGATTTAAAATATTTTTTAAAGGAAATTTAATCTTGTTTTAAAATCCCTGCAAGGGGGTTAGGGTCAAACCCCCAGCAAACTAGGGGTCAGACTAGGGCTAAGCCCCAGTAGTCCCTGCCACTAGCACCCTACTGGCTAGTGGCTGACAACTTTCGGTAGGGATTGACACCCCTATCGGCGATGTCAGTACTGTCTACCGATGCAGGGTACATGCGGTGTTGCAAGGTGTGCACCCTTGGTCTCCTTGTGTTGTGCAGTGCAACACTTGGGTTCATGACATGGCTTAACCACCTCTCATGGATTCATTAACTTTGGTAGTTATATCAAGTGAACAAGTTGATCTTTTGGTGCAATGACAACTATCTATGCAACAATTGGTATCAGAGCCTAGGTCATGGGTTTGAACCCCTCACTTGTGTTGGGGGGATTGTTGCAAGGTGTGCACCCTTGGTTTCCTTATGTTGTGTAGTGCAACACTTGGGTTGACGACATGGATTAACCAAATCTCATGGATTCATTAACTCTAGTGGTTGTATCAGGAATTAACAGGTTGATCTTTTGGTGCAATGACAACCATCTGTGCAACATATGGATCCCTCCAAAGCTTCTTTTTTTAATTTCAAATATTTTTCAATAACAACTTTTCTTGTAGGTATATTTTTTTAAATTTTTCTACAAATTTAATTTTAGAAGATCGAATATATATTTTTAATATTTTATTTTCTATGACCTATAGTCTGGTCGTACGGTTAGGGTTGTGGGTAATTTTTTTTTCCTTTTCTCTAACTTTCCAAAATAGGGAAAATTTTATATGAATCTTCATTTCTCGGCCATCCTAGATCCAATGGTGATGTATGTTTTTTGTTAAGAGGTCATCCATTAAATTTCCTCTACAAGACCCTCCTATGAAAGCTCAATCCAAGAAACCCTCTTTACCCAAATTTTGCATGCTTCAAATCTTCAATAAACCCAACAAATGTTTACAATACAAAATCCAAAATCTGCATAATAACACCTGCAACATGTGTTCCATACCTTGTAATGCCTCATTTTTTTTTTTCATTTCCATGGATTTAACTTTGCACCAAATCTACTCAAATAAGGGTTATAACAAAAACTTGGAATCTCACACCTCCCATCAACCATGAAAGCTTTGATACCACTTGTTAGGAAACAATGCATAATACCCACATTTTAATCCATTTCCCACATAACCCCATGAGAGAAAAATGCATGCCAATAACTATAATGCATAGATCAAAATAGACAAGCCATAAGATAACATAAGATATATCCGAAGAAAACCCTAAATAGGGAAAAACCTAGCCTCCAAAAGCATCCATACTCCTATTATTCAACAATAAAGCATTACAAAAGTTACAATGAATACCTCTAAATCATCAAGCCTCTCGAATGCATCTTCCATGTGTCTAAGCATAAATCCACACATCCTATGCCATGCTTCACATATTCACTCCTCAGAAAGACTCGATAATAACAACCCACTCACCCAACCAACCTTAACCACTAAATATGTGTTTGATTTTATAGATACAATCTCACACAAATACAACCAAGTGGTAAGATACAACTATGTACCACAAAACCATGTGAATACAAAACCACTAACCCCCTATTTAATATTGGGTACTAAGTTTTCACTTTATTAAATATTCCCCAATATGAAATTATTATCACTGTCTCCCACACATTAAATAATAATACAATGTTACAATACAACATAAAGTGGTCCTCAAATAATTACCTAGTGTGATTACCACACCTCCTAGGTGCATCACAACTAAATAATTATTTAATTACAACATAATAATATAAAATTTTATGCAATGGTGTACAACACCATATTCCAACACTAGTTTCATTTTAGGATGAGCCAATTTTTCTCCCAAGGCTGGATCTCTCAGAAATTCAATAGGAAGTTACAGATAGATCATGTTTTGATACCATGTTGGAGTTGATAGTGAATCTTTTATATCTCTCAAAAATCACTTGTAACCAAAATTCCTATCACAAATGAGAAATTAAAGAAGTGATTATGCTCATGCAACCAAGAGAGAATGATTGATCCACACTAGTATTTGATATTGAGATTAAATTGTAATGTATTTAATGAAATAGAATAAAATACCTATTGTTACCTAGATTCTGGTTCCTTCTCTTAAAATTAACATCCCCATGTCAAAATTTTGGTTAAGTCTTAAGTCAAGCAGTGTTTTATTAAGTATCGCTAACTTGGGCAGTGTTTTCACTAGGTCGTCTAACTTCCCATCTTACTGCCCTTTGTCATTTACTTCTTTGTTTTCTCATGGGTGGCATTTTAGGGCATTAGTGTAACTCCCCAAAGATTCTAAGTCTTTGATTTTAAAGGTTGGTGGTCCATACTCAAGGTTCATGAACTCGTTGTAAAGACCTCTAGTGAAAATTTTTAAAGTCTTCCAAGCTTCAGTGGGAATTTAGGTGGTTTCTAAAACTATCGGTGGTGATTTGTTCAGTTGTGTGAATTTCTTGTATCACCACCCAAGTGCATTTTCAAAAGAAATTAAAGAAACCATGGTGTTGTTTATTTTATTAAGGTGCATTCCAACTCGAAATGAAAATCCATTTATGCAAAAGTGAACAAGTAGATGTCATCCAAATACAACAAATGAAACCAAAATCAAAGACAAAATTGCTCATAAAAAGAGAAGTGACACCAACATTATAAAACACTATATTTTTATTATAAATATGATGGTGGTGATAAAAATTCATTAGTTGATTACAAAAAGCTGGATAATATCAAAATGAAAATTTTTTCAGACGCAAAGAGAAAACATAAGCACATAGATTGCTTCCACCACCACCTGGAGATGCTCTATCTAGAAAAGAGATAGAAGGTTCTCATGTGATTATAGAAATTGGGAAAATAGCCCCATATTGTTCCTCACCAGCCCCACACAGAGAAGGTTCACTACTTCTTCAGTGGCTTCATTTTGGGTCATAGTTGCAATGCAAATAGCATTGCCCACCAGTCCACTTTGTGGGTAGTTGTTGAGACCAACAATGACAACATTGATTTGGTGATGAAACTCAGGCTGAACCAAACACTACGTTGCTCTCATTCCCCAATCATGATGCTTAGAGGTGAAAATAATAGTATACAACAAATGCTCCAGGAGCATGGCATTGTGCACATGTGCTTGGTTTAGAAACGCCTCTCCCAGTATGTTGTACAACACCCCCTCTTCAACTTTGCTCTGAATAATGAAAACTTCTTTCAGTTGGTCAGATAAATGCCTAAAAAGGGGGTTGCACTCAGTCTCCTCAATGAAAATAAATTCATTCATGGACTCTCCATTTCTCTGAGCACTTGCCATGTTTGATAATTCAGGTTGGCAAAGTGTGGTGGTGCGTGTTGAATTTATACAAGGTTGGCGAGACATTTGAGTTGAAGATGATCAAGGTGTTAGGATGGTAATGCAGTCAAAATTAACTGTTGATCAATTGACTAGAATTTAAGTTATATTCCCAATTGATCTTCTAGTTGGATAGTTTGCACGTGCATTTCTATTGCACCTCTATGACAGTTATTTAATGCTTAGTATGTGAAGCATGCAAACCACTCAAGAATTGATGGCCACAAGGCAGGAGTTAAATCAAGAAATACTCAAAAATTGTTTGAAGTCTTATCATTAGCAATGTAATCATTTCAGATATCTATTATTTCCCGACTATTGGTTTTCAAGAGGAACATTTAGGCAACAAGAAAGCGTTTGATGCAGAGTTAGAGGATTCACAATTCAACTCAATAATAACATATTTCACAACAATGGGCTTCAACTCATATACCCATCCTTCAAGGAAAATTACATTCAAAATGCTTGTTTCAAGACACCAAAGCTGAGAACATGGCTATAATATTCTTTTTATTCCTCAAAACACCTTAGGCAACATTTTAAAAAACTATCTCAAACATGAGAACTCTCCAAAAATTAGACTATCCTAATTCGGTAACTAGGCCTTTAGACCCCAACTATAGACAACTTTACATTTCTAAGTCCATCCCTCCTTTATAATACTACATAAAAGTGTAAAAGGGTCTGAAAAACCATAATGAACCTTCACCCAACCTTTGTTCATGTTATTTTTACAAACTCTCATATTGAACCTACACTTTTAACTCTAAACATGACTGTCACAACTTTGCCCAACAGAACAATCACGAATAATGGCCTCCAATATAAAAATTCCCCAAACCAAATTCAGGAAAAAGAATTAAATTCACCCTAACAACCTTTTAGAACAATAAAACTCATGAAGGATTCATATTCCATGATCAAACTCATCAAATCACCATTGTGCACTGTGATTTTCCAGATTTTCCCTAAATTGCAGACCTAGGGCTTCATGAAATCTGCCCAAGACCACCTTTCCACGCTCTATAAATTTTCAATATTAAATAATACATTAAAAAATCCCTACAAACCAAATTTTAGGATATTCCATAAGATAAATCAAGAGAAACACAATTTGTTTTGTATACACACCCCAAAACCCTATATTCAAGACAGTTTTTAGAAATGGGATTGTTTGACCCTTTAAAAGGCATTATAAAAATTACTGGTAAAAATAAAGTTTGTCCCCAACATCAAGCTCCTTCCATCCATCCAAGTTTCAGTTCCGTATAGGTCCGTATGTGGCCATACTAATGTGTTTTCTGACTGAAATTTCAGAAAAAACGTTTTCAGAACTGGCTGCCTTCACCAAAATCAACATAACTTTCACCAAAATAAACATAACTTTCTTAAAACATCATGGATTTGAGTGAAATGAAAAGGAAATTAAATTAGACTCTGAGAAATATCATTCCACATGACTTTCCCACAAAAATATATCCATACAATACCGTACAATAGCCTACAATTTCACTTTACCAGTCAGAAATCAGAAAATATAGAGTTTATTCATGATTTTCTCTTTACAATGCCAACTCCACCCCTCACTCGACCTATGTGAGGCTTATTTATACATAAAGTACTAAAAATAACTCATAACAATCAACCACAACTGATATAACTAACTCAAATCGCCTTGACTTGTCAAGTTTTTCCCATTTTGCATTTTTGGCAATTTTTCCAACTTTGAACATTATTTGATAATGCCTTAAAACATGACTTCCTAGGACTCCAAATGACCTCAAAATATCAAAAATGGATCATTAGGACTTATTACAACATTAAGACATCAAAATGGAACGAATGACTCAATATGGCCTCATGGAGGCATGTGATCAAACAGGTGCTCCATGAGGCCATATTGAGTCATTTGTTCCATTTTGATGTCTTAATGTTGTAATAAGGCCTAATGAGCCATTTTTTATATTTTGAGGTCATTTGGAGTCCTAGGAAGTCATGTTTTAAGGCATTATCAAATAATGTTCAAAGTTGGAAAATTTGCCAAAAATGCAAAATAGGGAAAAATTGACAAGTCAAGGTGATTTGAGTCAGTTCTATCAGTTGTGGTCGATTGTTATGAGTTATTTTTAGTATTTTATGTATAAATAAGCCTCACATAGGTCGAGTTAGGGGTGGAGTTGGCATTGTAAAGTGAAAATCATGAATAAACTCTGTATTTTCTGATTTCTAACTGGTAAAGTGCAATTGCAAGCTGTTGTACAGTCATGTACGGATATATTTTTGTGGGGAAGTCATGTGGAATGATATTTCTCATATTCTACTTTAATTTCCTTTTTGTTTCACTCAAATCCATGATGTTTTAAGAAAGTTATGTTTATTTTGGTGAAAGTTATGTTGATTTTGGTGAAGGCAGCCAGTTCTGAAAACGTTTTTTCTGAAATTTCAGTCAGAAAACACATTAGTATGGCCATATACGAGGACCTGTACGAGGATAAGAGCTTGTATGTGGATTGGAAGGTGTGATGTTGAGGACAGAATTTATTTTTACAGTAATTTTTATAATGCCTTTTAAAGAAGTCCAAACAATCCCATTTCTAAAAATTGTACTTGAATATAGAAGGGTTTTGGGGTTTGCTTACAAAACAAATTGTGTTTCTCTTGATTTATCTTATGGAATCTAAAATTTGGTTTTAGGGAGTTTGAATGTATTATTTAATATTGAAAGTTATGAAGTGGAAGGTGTTCTTGGGCAGATTTCATGGAGTCTGCAATTTAAGGGAAAATCACCGGAAATCACAGTGTACAGTGGTGATTTGATGAGTTTGATCATGGAATATGAATCCTTCTTGAGTTGTATTGTTCTAAAGGTTGTTAGGGTGAATTTGATTCCTTTTCTATAATTTGGTTTGAGGTGATATTGGAGGCTGTTGTCCTTAACTGTCTGTTGGAAAAGACAACAATCTATTTGAAATTAAAAAGTGCTGATTCAATATGAAGTTTATTAATACATGAACAAAATTAGTGAGTAATGCAGACTATTTTTGTAGAAAGGAGGAAAATAGATTGACACCTGAATTGGGTTCAAAACTAATTACGAGTAGAACACAATCTACACTTTTGGAGATTTCATGTTTGAAGACTCTGAATTTTTGGCGTTCCCCAAGGTTTTTGAAGTCCCAGATTATAACCATTTTATCGGCTTTATCTTAGCTGGCATTTGTGGAAATGTGACACTTGAAGAGTGAGGAGGCCAATGACAACTCTTTGTGAGGATTGGAGCCAACCAGCCCTACATCAGCAACCACAACTGGGAGTTGGTAGCTGGCTTCAAGGGAGGAGAGGAAGGAGAACCCTATATCTGGGTGGAGAATGATTCAGAAAAGGTCTAATTCCTGAAGAGTACACTATGTTGTAGTTGAGGGAGGAACATTTTCTTCATTTAGTTCTGAATTTATTTTTGATTTCAATAACTCATAATCTATGAGTTGTGAGTTGAATATAATTATGATCATACTGACTTGTGAGTCATGTGCATAATTGGAATATATTTTCTATGTAAAATCTATTCAGCTGCATTTATTTCATTTATTTCAATTATGAAGTTTCTCTTTTTCATTCACATCCATCATTAGTACTTCCATTATGTGTGCTAGCTAATTAATGATCCTCTAAAGTTTACTTTGCATTAGCAACATTTTTATGGGCCGGTGTTTGTCACCTTTATTGATTTCTAGTTAAAATCACATTTATTATCTATTAAATCATATGAGGGGGTTGTACCTATCAATTCAGAGGAAAGTCACAAATACAATTGTGACATTTCCAAAGTTGTTAGCAATTTGGCCCCAATGCATATCAGGCAAGAGAGTTGTTAATTTTAGACATATTTATCAAAGGCCAATCCATTCGCTAACAAATTTTTGGTGACTCCACTGGGGGAAAATTGTAGTTTTTGATAAGTTTCCATCGTGTCATGCAACAAGATGGTACTTCCCCATATTGATATTTTTCATGTACTTCAACCTAACTTAGATTGGATGCAAACAAAGAAAGAGTATATCATATCACAATTAAATATGCTCACTTGAAGGTATAGGAGTGTAGCAGATTATATGCGAGTTAATTTCATCTTGGAGGAAGGAGAATAACATGTCAAACATCCACTTGTACTAGTGATTGAACATCCCTCAAGGTTGATCTTTGAGTATTACGACAACCCAATCTGTCATCCTAATCCACACCCAAATTAGCCTTCAAATTGACATCTGAATGAACACCCTAATTAGTCACAGAATCACCCTCCAGCTCAACCGCCACCTAAGAAATAAACTAGGGGTACCTTTCTTTACTTTGTTAGGAGTTGGTGACTCTGAGTATCAATGGATTGCATTACATAGGGTAACCGTGTTGGACCTTTCACTCTATTGCAATGCAATGACCTACCACGTGGCTCTAGAAAAAGATTTCCCAAATTCTCTAGTAGTGACACTCAAAATCTAGAAGAGCATGTTTTGGCTATGACCACAATAAGTGGAGTCTTGGGAGTTCAAGAAGAGGACGTCTTTGTAAGGTTGTTTGTTGATGGTTTAGTTGAAAAAGAAACTGAATGGTTTAGAGGATTAGAGAAGGGCTATATAACTGGTTGGGATATCCTACACAAAAAAATTGTAGCGCTTCAAGGGTCCTATTGATGTCACCACTTTACTTTGACAATTCTTCCAAATTGTAAAGGAAAGTAGAGAGCCTATGAGGGATTTCATTTATCGATTCAATCAATTATGTTGATAGATTCCTACACCAAAACAACCGAGAAAAATAATTCAATTCCATGTATTTACTTTTGCTCTAGACCCAGATGTCTAGCTTATCTTAAAAAGAGACAAGATCTCTGGGATCAAACATGCTTAGATTGAAGCAGTAAACATTGAAGATGATTTAATTACAGTGGGAAATGGAAGTTTAATAATGTTTCCAAGCTAGTTATCAATCATTCATCTTTTGTTTGCAGTTTCTCTAGGCTCCGAGTTGTTGCAAATCACCCCCGTCCTATGGCTAAGAAGATGAACTTGACAATATTGAACGACATACAACCCCTACATGAAAGTGACAAAGATGGAAAAATGGAAGATCAATTTTGGTATGCCCAAGCATATAGTCTGAACACTTTAGTTGAACCAAAGGATGACCTCAACTCATCAAGCAATAATGAAGACTCGACACTGCAAGAAAGGTATGCCCCCACATTCTAGTTTACTCCTCCATTCATTCTTGCAGATAATTTGTCCCCTTATAGTTCTTCCAAAGAAGATCAAGGGTTATATTATCTTTCCATTCTAAAATATGAGGCATTTACCTTTGAGGATACTACTGATAAGATTGCATGTGCAATTGAGGATAATAATGAATATCCTTCAAGCGAAGATGGGGTAAGGTGGTCGATCAGTTTAAATCCCCTTTTCATGTTTAAGGAATTTGAAATTCATGATAATCTTATGTTTGAAGAACTAGGGTTTGGTCTGCCAAAATCATCAGCAAAGGAGGTCATTCATGTTTTGGTTGATGGTGGAGGGAATGATACTGTAGTGGGAAAGTATCAAAATGCCATAAATTCACAATTTAGCCATGATGATGAGGTGGTTGCTTACGAAATTGTAAGTTATGCCACCATGGAGGATATGAAAAATTCAAAATTTCCTCAAGGGCAAGAGATTATTCCAATGATGGAGTTTCATGAAATAGCCAAATCTTTTCTAGACACTCCCATGTAGGGCTATTTGCATCGACAAGAAATTTATGATGAGAGGTGGTTATTTGAAAGCATCAAAATCAATGGATTCTTTTACAACGTCCATGTTTGGGTAATTTGGATCTTTTCCCTACTTCAGAAGTTGCATGCATTAACAGGCTTTTTCAGGTCAAGGTCTTTCTTCAAACAACCTATCAATGGTTTTGTGTGAGTTATTCTTTTCTTTCTCTCCTTGGTAGGTGCCAACCTACCTTGTACATAGCCGCTTTGGTGTGTCATTTTTGGTTGTGTTTGCTTGTTTTTCTTTGTTTTGGTTTTTGTCCCCCCTCTTTGCTTGACCTTGTGCCCAATGGATATAGGACTGGTCATAATACTTCTGATTACCTGGCTGTATCCTTTTCAGTCCTTGTTCCCAATTAGAGCCACTGTTACCTATATTTTGGTTCCTTCTCTTAAAATTGACATCCCCATGTCAAATTTTTGGTTAATTCTTAAGCCAGGTGATGTTTTATTAAGTATCACTAACTTGGGTGGTGTTTTCACTAGTTCTTCTAACTTCCCATCCTATCACCCTTTGTCATTTACTTCTCTATTTTCTCTTGGGTGATGTTTTACTGCATTAGTGTAACTTCCCAAAGACTCTAATTCTTTGATTTGAAAGGTTGGCAGTCCATACTCAAGGTTCATGAACTCATTGAAAAGACCAACGGTAAAAAGTTTCAAAGTCTTCCAGGCTTGAGTGGGAATTTAGGTGGTGATGAGTGCCTCAAAAATACTTTTAAATAATCATTTTATGGTTTAAAAGACTTGGCTATATTATTAATTAACATGACTAGAGGTAGACTATATATTGATATATTTACTTGTTTTACTTTATGTTTGGCTAAATTAGTAAATATATTGAGGTAATGCTTTGCCTTGAATACATTTCTTTTGGGGTGATAATGATGAATTAATTATGCAATTTGAATTTTTTACTATCATAATTGGTATCCTATTTTTGAGGATCTTATTCAGGGTATTCAAGATTGATGATTGATGACTTAGTTCAAAGATAAAGTTAAACTCCCTGTCTAACCACATGAAGACAATCACGCTCCTAATCGCTCTAGTTGGATGATGAATCACTAAAGTTTCAAATCAACTCCTCTTAGTCAGTTTAGGAACTTCTTGTCCCAACATTGATATATAATTTTCCCTTTGTCTATTTTTAATTCTGTTTTAGTCTTTAGTTTAGACGCCTTGTATCTTGGTGGTTAACACCATGTTTTGAATTCAATAAAAGATATAATTATAAATGTCCATCTTTAGGTTTTAGGAAGGGAGATAGATAATTTTCCATTATAATTTGTAATTGTTGCACTACTTTGTTCTACGTCCCTATTTGGGTGAATTTGAATGAAAATAAGAAGTTAACTCAAATCACTGTGTTAGAGGTCTCACCAAAGGAAGAGCATGGCCTACTCAACCAAAGGAAGTGACCTTGTGTGGTATTTCTCTGAGTTTATTTTATTTATGTTCAATGGATATTGAATCAAGAATGTTAATTATGTTTGAATAATTTTTAGCAACTATGTTTAATCACTTTTAAGCTAAGTTCATCATTGTTAGAATGGGTTTATTATATTTATTATAAAGTTTATTGGGTTAATCAAGATTTAGATGCTATTTGTAGAAATTAAGTTTGACAATTACCTGTTAGGTTTAATAGAAGTAATGATGAAAACTTATGGAAAGATGAAATTGAAACTTGTTTGGAATTTACTCATGGAAATTAATATTTATGTTTTCTAGATTAATAATTATTTCCTTGCAATTTATTTATGTTCTTTAAATTAGCATTTATTTTTCCAGCAAATCTTAAAATAGATTTCTTTTGAAGTAAATTAGAATTAAATTTAAATTTTGAATTCTAGATTATGAACTAAATTAATTTTAATCTTTTCCATGAATTAGTCTCAATCAAGTCAAGCAAAGTTAGAAATAAGTTGACATAACTTTAAATTAGGAAATGAGATAGAATTAATCCTTAAGAATTAGTCATTGAAGTTTAGCTCCTGAGAGCTCCTGAAAGCTCCTGAAAGCTCCTGAAGGAGTTAAACCAAAACCAGAAGTCACTGCTTATAGTGCACCCCCCCAAAAAAATCTATGAAAAACATCCTTATCATATATAGCTCTGAGACACACCCGGTTCGATAATTAAATGACTAAATGATGCAAGTTGTGACATCAATGACCTTTCCCATCATTTTTGGCGCCATTGCTGGGGAATACAAGATCTGGCTATTAAGTGTGAATCCTTAGTGTTGATAAGGAAGATAGATTTAAATTGTGGATGAGATGAGCTAGAGACCATCTAGGGAGGTTTCTTCCATGGTATATTGATTTTGGAAGAAATGTTGATTTTGATCAAGAACACTACATTCAACAACATCAGATTGGAAATCAAGAAGAGAATAGAGATTCATTTCAAGAAGAATAAATGGGTGACCAACCATTACATCCATGAGCAAATAAGACCTTTTCTTATCCTATTAATCTTGAAATACAGGATGATGAGACTCCTATGAAGAATATTTCACCCTTGGTTTTGCCTAACTTTAGGGGAAAAAATTTTGAGGATCCTAATCAATTCCTTTATGAGTATAAATTTTTATGCCAGACCTATGATTATACAACTGATAACCAAAAGTTGAAGTTATTTCCTTCTACCTTGAAAGAGTTAGCTTTACGTTGGTTCATGGGTTTAGGTGCAGGAACAATCACAACTTGGTAGCAAATGGAAATTGAGTTCTTGGATAAGTACCAAGACTACTGTCGAGTAAGGGATAGGAAGGAGGAATTTTTTCGAATGACACAAATGGAGGACAAAAGTTTGGAAGATTACACCGATAGATTTCAATTTGTGCACCAAAGGTATGCTAATGGGTTGGATAATGAAATTAGTAAAATAATTTTTCTAAGAGGAATTAATGATGAATCTAGAGAGTCTTTGAATCTTATGGGGAAAGGAGACATTAATAAGCTTTCCTTGGATGATATTGTTGAAATATGTAGAAACTACTCTAGAACTAGAGTAGGGACTAGAAATTCTCAAAGAAACAAGGCTCATATTACTCATGTGTCTCAAGTAATGGAGGAATTAGCAAACCTGAAAACTGATTTACTTCTTCATCTCAACATGCAAGGAGATAAGAAGAATATTGAGCCTTTATCCATTTATTGTTCCAAGTGTAGAGGGAAACATCTTTTAAGAGAGTGTCCATTGAATCAAGTTGATATGTATGAAATTTTTGAGAAACATCACTCCACAAGTTCTTGTAATCTTTTGGTTGGAATTAAGAGCAATTTGAAGAAACCACCTGTGGTAGAGGAAGAGCTTAATAATGTTGGTCAGTGATCTCAAAACATAGGGTATAATGCTAATCAAAGGCAATATGGTTCTACATCTAATTGGAATCAGAACCCTTGGAAAAATAAAAATCAATGGGTCCCTCCATATCAAGTACAACCACCACCTACATTTTGGGGTCAACCTGAATGGGTGAATCCTCAATGGAACTAGTCACAGTGGCAAGATAATCAATAATCACAGTGGTAGTCAAATCAACCATCATGGCAACAAAATCAGATGCAGTTTCAACCATGGAAAAATTAGGGGAAAAAATGTCCCTGGGTACAGACACCTCCATCAATCAATGCCCCTAATCCTTCTAATGAATAGGTAAACCGACCTCTGTTGCCAGCCCAATCGGTTGTAAATCTAAGAAATACTCATAATGATACAAATTCCCCTAATTTTAATGTGATAGAAGTTAATGATATTCAGTTGAGAAATCAGACAGTTCAATCTACACCAATAGAAGAAGTTCAAAAAGGTGGGAAAGAAAATGAGAATTTAGAAGAAAAACAAAACTTTGAGGATGAACAAAAAGTCAATCAGGCACCTTACCCTGAGCGGTTGAAGGAAGAAAAATTCACTCTTGAAATCTCCCAACCAAGTTACATGATTGTAGTAGATTCTCAACTTCTTCATGAGTTGAAGAAGATTAACATTGAGATACCATTGTTATAAGCCATTAAATACATACCAGATATAAATCAATTGGTTAAGTCCCTTTGCATGAAAACTCTCGGGAAAAAGAAGAAATTACCTCCCACAATAAAAATAGGGACAAAACTCACTGATGTGTTATCGGGAAGATTGCTTCCTTAGAAATATAATGATCTTGGTAGTCCTATAATAACCTTGAGTATTAAAGGAGTTGAGATATCCAATGTTCTAATTGATTTGGGAGCTGCCATAAATGTTATCACATTTGATACTGTTGAAATGTTAGGAATGACAACTGTTCATCCCACAACAACAGTTTTACAGTTGGTTGACCAATCTACTACCAAACTTGAAGGTATTATTAAAGAGATCATGGTTACCATTGACACATGGGATTATCCAGTTGAGTTTTTGGTTCTTAAATCCATAAAGAAAGATTATGGTTATCCAATTATCTTAGGAAGACCATGGTTGGCTACTACTATAGCCTTAATAGATTGTATATTTGGAAGTATGATCATTTCAAATGGTCAAAAATAGAAAGAGTTGTCACTCTATCCTCCAGCACAACCATCAATTCAACTGTTGGATCTCAAAAATGCCAGGTTACAATCTAAAGAGGATGTCGGGCTCTATGATCAAACTCACAATTTTTTGAACAATGAATGGATTTAACCTAGATGGTTAATGAATCCACTTCAAGCTCTACCAAACCTAAGTGGGTAGACCTTGATAGCTAAAGCAAATCATGTGACTTATTTGTACTTAAGGATCTATCCACAGTGGCATAAAGTGTGGGATAGAAGATGGCTTGTTAACTATTCCTACTCCTAATGTGATAATTGGAAACTTAGAGTATGAAAGTGGATAAGTAATGTATAAGTGAAATGTGAAGTGGACCAGTGCTTTGTTGGGTAAGCGAAGTCAATAAATTTTTATGATAGGTGACTATTATTGGTTACAATTCTGATTGTTTGGAACTTAGGTTTGTTTATACCTTGTATAAACCTGCAAGAATGTGACTGAAAGACTCTACTTATTGATCCAATCAATCCTATTAGGTTACTATGATTTATTAAAAGGATTTTAATCCTTCCTTGAAGGAACCAATTAAAACAATCACACAATGACAACAAATGTGTATTGAAAAATGAAGTATATCCTCAATCTGAACAAGATAACATCGACTTGGAGATAGTATGACAATCTTATCAATTATAGGGATCTTCTTATTGATCCAAATGTTACTTCCAAGTTACTGTAATCAATTAAAATGATTTAATTCTTTAATAGAAACCAATTAACTTGATTACACAATAACAATAAATGTGTCTTGATGAAATTGAATATCAACTTGGATACAAAAATTCAAATAATAGAGAAATAACAATGTGGAGATAGCCAAATAATTGTTCAAACTAACAAACAATAGATACTAATATGAAGTCACAACATCAAAGATCTTCTATTGATTTCTACCAAAATTCATGCATGCATCATGGTCCTTTACAATATAATCTATATGATATATATTATGAAATTCATCTTTTGTATCACTATTTATTCTCTCCCTATTTTCTCTTACTATTCAATCATCATATGTCCAACTTATATAACAATATCTTGAAGAGGGTACACCTCTTCATAAGTGTCTTTTGGAATTAACAACAATACAACTTTAACAATTAAGCTCTAATGAGCCACAAATGAACTTGTGTAATATGATCTAAATATTCTTGACTCAAGTGTGTATCAAAGTCCTTTGCAACATTCCTCGCAACAATCTCCATGATGATCATCTTCTCCAAATACTTGTAGGCCTCTTCCAATGTTGAATCCTCATTCTTAGCTTCTTCCAGGGCTCCATGCAGTATTAGTCTACACTCTTTCATCCATTAACTTTGATTTTTCAATTCTCCATTATCTTTGAATAGTGTAGGCACCCATTCCTTTGAAGCATCAATAAACTCCTTGGCATTTGCTTGAAGTTCCTTATAATAATCCTTATGTTTCCTCACCATGTCCTCAACAACTATAATGGCTCCAGTATCATAAGTGCTTCTCTTTTTTATTTCTTGGAGCTTTTCCTGAAGCCTGTCACTTATCCTTTTATGTTCTTGAATGGCAGTGTGACTCTTGGAGTGAGCTACCCATAACTTGTCCATCTAGATCATCAGATTAGCATGCCTCTTTTGGAATATTGTAGAAAGTATGTCAAATCTGGCCTTGCTCACTTGAGTGTGTATTTGAGATTCCTCACTTTTGTCCTTTGATTCAAAACCTTCTCCTTGAGTTAACATTCTAGTGGATCCCTTGAATGTGTCCTTTACTGTGTCTCTTAGGAAATCATTTTCTTTGAGCATTCTTTCATTGTTCAATTTATACATATCCCGTTCCTTGATCAACATTTGAATTTGAGCCTTATTCAATTTGGCTACATTTATGCCAATATCAGTTGTGACCACAGAATCAGTCTCACCCACCTTCAATGTCATCATATGACCAAATTCCTTCTTAGTATCAATAATCACAAATTTCTTATGTGGGGGGTGGAGAGCAAAAATCATAAGAGATTTCTCATCATGGTTATATCCTGACCCAGTGTATACTTATGTTACCCCTTCTAGACTGAGCTTGTGTTTAGCACCATTATTATGTAAAAAGCTACTAGAAACAGGAACAAAATTTAAATCCAAACCAGGAAAGATCATCACACTAGACTCTTCTAATAATTTCTTCCTCTCTCTAGAGTCATGTCCTTCATCTCATTCTCTACATCCACCTTTTATGTGTTCAACAATTGGTTTTCATTGCTAGGTGTGATGATTGCAATTGATTCCCTTATTGCTTTTTCCTTTTTCTTGTACAAGAAAGTTTTAAATTCAGCAGGTTTAATGAACTGATCATCAGAGACAAAGGACTTATAGGCCAATCGCGTAGTATTTGTATCAGATGATTCCTCAACTTCTTGTTCTTTGTTTGGAGGTTGATACTCTTTATTTCTTAGTTTGGGGATCTTTCCAGTTTGGCCTTGGGGTTCTCTTTCATCAAAAGATTCCTCACTACCAGAGGACAACATTTTTGCTTCCTATATCTCTTTCGTCTTTTGTTCCATTTCTCTATTGTAGTGATCAATTTCCAATTCAACCTCCTTTTCTTCCATGTTCTTGATAATATCATCATGAGGATATGGTATGTGAACATATCAACCTAATTTTTGTTTCTTCCTAGAAAAATCAATATAACCTTCAAGATCAAATCATTTCCTTGGTGCAACCTTCTTCATATTGAAATGTGACAATTTGTCCAAAATAAGATCATATCCTTCTTTTGACACCATAGTAAAATCTCCAAAACACAATGTACTAGGCATGAATGACTATTTTTCATATGCACTCAAGTTCATAACATTGGAATAATCCATTTTCCTAACAATATCTAGATATGCAATCCTGTTTGGCACAGTTTTGGGTAATAGGAAAGGTGTGTCTTCAAAACCATAAACTTTGATCATGGTGGAGTCAATATAACAATACTAGTCACCCCAATTATGACCTACAGTTGGTGGTCCATTGAAATCCTTGGGACTTAAGAATCTTTTGATCTCATCAGTCAATGAATAATCACAAGGATGATCATAAAAACTATACAATGTCTTGAAAAAGTACTCTTCAAAATAAACATAACTAGAATTGATAAATCTATTGTCCCAAATGGAAGTCCACAATTGCATTGGAAATGGCTGATCCTCCTTGTCCATCTATGTGATTCTCAATTCTTCTAGCCACATTCCTAACTCATGTCCATAGTACAATATCATGTGCATGAGAAAGAAATAATGTTTAAAGTGCATTATGGGAGATTCATTCTTGATGGCCATTAGCCCTGAGTTAATCCCTCTAGAAATGTGTGAAGCATAATCAAAAGGTCTTGCATTGTGGCATTATATGTCTACAACAATCACCATTGGACCTATAGACATGAATTCAGAGGCCTTTGTTCCCATTATTTGGCATACCGAAAAGTAATTATGTTTTAGGTAGGGCTCAAACAAATCAACATGAAAGGGAGGTACATCACTATCTTCAAGTGGAACTAGGTCTCCATCTTTCCTATGCATGTGTAACGGTAACCTCCATCTTTGTAAGTGGTATCCATTATCTAGTACTCCTTTTCCAAATCCTCATCCACTATGGGATGATCACATGAATCATCTAGGTTGAAAACTTCACCAAGTGCAGTTTTGGAAGTATGTATGAAAGGCTCTCCTTACAGGCTGCATATAGCTTTCAGGTCCAGGTTATAATGTTTGGCCAAAATTTTTATGAGCTCTACATTCACAAAGACATTGGGAACAACCAACTTTCCCAAATTGAAATTCTAGGGGTTGCAGACTGGTTCAAATCTACTTCTCCAACAATAATGAAACATGAACAACTCATATCCCCTAATGGGAGTCCACACATCACCTATATGTTTCCATTTATCTTCTAACCTTTCTACATCAGCCCTCAATTGTGCAGACCTTCTGGCTTTGGGCCTTGAACTAGGAAATTGATCAATAAGGTCTTGGTTTAATTTTTGTTATTTTGTTTTTAATTCTTGGCCTGTTTCAGTTTTTTATTTCTTACTTTTGGATTGGCTGGTTTCACCTTGTTGTTTCCTACCTTTTGTTTTTGCAAAACTTGAACCTTCCATTTTAATTCCCTACAAGGTGGTAGAATTGAACTATAATTTATCAATTGCAGGGAAGCTTCATATGCTTACTTGTGTATTTCTGGGTGCACTGAATTTTTTGACTTTTGCTCAATCTCCCATCCTTCCCGCTGCAACTTCTAAAAATTCTTTTGGTTCAATCTATTTCCAATCAAAAAATATTTACATAAGGTTCATTCGTGTGGCCATTAATTTCCACCACTGGAAATGAATGCAACAAGTTTTTTGAATTTCAAAATGTTAGAGCGATACAAGAAGATTGCACCAGTGAAACCCTTTCAGTCTCATGCTGATCTGTGTGCTTTATTTGGTGCCACCTTTGTTTATATGTTCATAACTGATCACCGACACATAACTGAATGTCCCTTCAATGTGAAGTGTCCCTTTGATTCTCATATTTATTTGAGAAGACCACCTAATAATCTTACAAAATATTGTACAATTGACCTTTCTCTTTCTTTTCAGCCTA
>VDFB02072274.1:42933620-42981202 GCA_007258455.2 Sequoia sempervirens | reverse complement strand
GATCAATGCCAATATCTTTGGGCAAGGAGTCATGAAAATGTGCAACAGAAGGGGTATTTAACTCTAGAAACCTAAGCCTTTATGATGTTAACCTTATTAACCCATAAACTAGTGATTGAATCTATCAAAATTCTTATCAAATCCCTTAACAATGCATAGAAAACTCCAAATTGATTAATGCAATTTAACTCATTCCTTAAACAAGAGCATCAACCAGAACCAGAAAATGAAATGATCCTTGATCATTTAGTTTCATTAAAATTTCATACACACCATTATAAGGAGATATTTTTAAATTCAATCAATCATATTCGTGATCCCATTTATTTCCAGAAACCTTAGATTTAGTGAAATATGACCTAGATCCCAAAGATTGGCAATAATCTAATTTTCCCTAAGTGTTCTTGCTTCAAATCGAGCCCTAGCTACCCAACTAGGGATAATTGGTTCCCTTTAAAATTTTTTCAAAATTGCCATCAAACCCTTACAAAGTGGAAAGAAATCACATTTATATAACCAGGGTCACCAGCCAGCATGAGCACACATGGACAAAAATTGAAACCTTAACAGCCTTAGAAAACATCAAGCAACTCGGCCATGAATCCCCCACCAACCACTCTGAATCATCTTGAAAGCTTCTGTCAGATGGAACAGGGAGAATGTCACACCACCAGGTCGAAACAAGCAAGTACAGGAATGGGCAGCCATGGCAATCAAACCGGGAAGGTACACAGACCATGCCATCTAGGAAATCTGCGGGTGTGATCATCACAAATCCAGAGGCCACAAATGTAGAAGCGATCCGTCCCAACCACCTATCCACCTTAGAGAAACCATTTCCCTAGATCTGCAATTAATTTCATCCTCTTTCGCACCAACTCGCACGAGCAATCGAGGTTCAAGACCAAATCGGAGTCATCATGCCAATCCTATGAAATTTGCATTTTCATTCTCAAACCCAAATAGGTGACCAACTACATTGAATACATCCTGAAATCGATCCACATCGGTCACCTCCCCGGCAGACTAGTCGGCCAGACATAGCCTAGTTGGCTAGACATCATAGTGAGAATCTGTGTATTTAATAGAGCAGTTGAGTCGGCGAGACCAGGTGCACATCAGCATGAGATTTCAACTTAGAATAGTACCCCATCGGTGAGAGAAAGCTCACTCGTCAAGAGGTCATGGTCACACCCGAACAGACACACAATCGGCAAGAGAAGAAGGACTCAAGAAGACATTAGGGTGACAGTGAGCAAAGGGCACAAAGTCATGCCAAAGAGCTCATCTTATCGGCAAGACACCATTAGATTAGGGAGACATCTCATAGAACATTTCTTATCTTTCTGAAAGTCTTCATTCACTTGTATGTTGCTGAGACATGACGGGTTTGCCGAGACTCTACAATGAAACCATGAGTCTTATCCAAATGTTTCCATCCACCATCAGTCGGTGTGACATTGCAAATTCGCTAAGACCTCACACCGATGGCATAGCGAGGGACGACAAAAATATTTCAGGGAAACCAAGGGGAGTCAGGAAGACCTCACCCCAAGCGGACTCTGACAACCAAAGGGAAAATCCCATGGGTGAGACACAAAGGAGTCGGGGAGACATCCTAGCGAAGATAACATGTTATATCAATCACTGAGCACAGTCGGAAAGAGGCCAAAAAGTTGGCGAGACATCTCGGCGAAGTCACCACGGCCGAAGGGAGTCACACTGAAGAGTAAAAAGGGGCCACCACAGTCAGCAAGAAAAGTCGGGGTCGAGGAGGCATCTCCCCAACACAAAGAAAACACTGGCTGAGAATATAAGACCTCAGGGAGACAAGTAGGGGTTGCCAAGATGTCACCCCGAGAGCCAAAGTCATGCCGAAGTAGAAGTGGGACTAGTGAAAGTGGTAACAAGGGCTTGGGGGACCAGACTAAGGTGGAGCCGGAACCAAGAAAGAGAAGGAGCCGGAGCTAGAGTGGGGGACAAAAAGGAACAAAAAAGAAAAGACCGAGACCAAAAACCATCCCACTCCTGCCTCTACAAAAGACCGCGGAGTCAGAGGAAAAATGGAAACAAGAACCTCACAAAAGTTTCAAGACAAACCCTTGACCTGGTTCCACCCCCGCCAAAAGCAAAACAAAGTGAGCAGAGCCGGGGTCGGAGCAAAACCTGAAACCATAAGCATGCGAAAGGTTCCAAAACAGGTTCCATTCCTATCCCGCTCCCACCAAAGGAAACAAAATAAATGACAACTAAAGACACGGAGCCGGGGCTAGAATGGAACCCGAAAGAGAAACCAAATGCCAAAAATAGATTTCGATTCCATTCCGATTCCGCCCCTGCCAGGAAAAGAAAAACACAAGGCAAGGAAGAAAAGAAAGATCTAGCCATCTGAGACATGAACCCTTAGCACACTAAGCTCAACCCTAGTGGAAGCCCATTTACCTCACATGCCAAAATGATAGAAAAATGCCAAGCTAAATATTTGTCAAGAAAAACAAAGGCAAACAACTAGAAAATGAGAGACAACCAAAATAGGCACTAACGTAGGCTCTAGTTGGGGATGTATGCCCCTGGTGGGCATAGCAAGAATTCAGATCTCAGGGAGAGCAGACCAGATAGAAAAGACCAAAACAAACCAAGAACTAGCCCAGACAGAGCCAGTAGACACAAAATGAAAATAAAACAAAAAGCAAATCCTAAGCTAGCGTTCATGGATAAGATACTTCAGAAGAAGTATAACTTCAAAAACTATCCATGAACTGGCAGTTCAAGAATCTCACCTGTCAGAGCCTGGAGAACATATGAATCTTCTCCCCACTTGCTGCTGATCACAAATGGACCTAGCCAGATTGCATTAAATTTGCCATTTTTTCCCTTATCTTCCAATCTAGCATTCCATAATAAGACCAAATCTCCTTTCTCAAAATTCCTTGCAATTGTCCTTTTGTCATACAGATTCTTCACTTGCATTTGCAACTTGGCATTTCTCCTTTGAGCATCCCTTCTAGTCTCATCCAGCTCTGTGAGAGCATCCATTCTCAATTGCATCTCACTGCCGATTTCATCATCATAAACCTAGATAAACTTGTACATCTCTATCAAGTTGTTTTGGGGAAATCTAGTACCTATCCCATAAACTAAGTCAAATGGGGCACAACCTATTTCCCTCTTCACAGTTACCCTGTCTGCCCAGAGTGCCAATTTCAACTTAGAATCCTAGGCCCTTTTGTTTTGATCCAAGATTCTCTTGATGATCTTCATCAAGCTCTTATTGCTTGATTCAGCCTGTCCATTTCCTTGTGGGTGATATGGTAATGAATAAGAAATTTGGATACCATATCTTTCACAAAACTCAGTATATTCTTCAGATCTGAAACACATAGCATTGTCTGATACAATTCTTTCTGGGCATCCAAACCTTGTCAGTATATTGTTTATGAAGAAATCAATCACCACCTTGCTAGTTGCTTTCTTTGTTGGGATTGCTTCCACCCACTTGGTAAAATAATCAGTGGCTACCAATATCCAAGAGTTGCCTCCACTAGATTTGCATGATATCTCACCTATGAAGTCAATGCCCCAAGTCTAGAATGGATATTGCACTGCAACTGGTCTAAGAGGAAGGTTACTAGAGAATTTCAGCTTACCAGAGAAACGTTGACAAGCATCACATGTCTTCACAAACTGATGTGCATATTTAAATATAGTAGGCCACCAAAAACCGGCCCTCATCACCTTGTGTGTAGTTGTTTTGGCCATGTAATATCTACCATAGACTCCACCATGCATCTCCCTTAGAAGTTCCAATGACTGATTCTGATCCATGCATTTCAGCATGACACCTTCTCTATTTCTCCACCAGAGATTTCCCTTTATGATAACATATTTGATAGCATGTAGCTTTATCGTTCTCTTTTCATTTTCACCCAGATTGTTAGGGAATTTCATCTTTTGCAATTAAAAAATCACATCCTTGTACCAGTCAGAGTGCTCCATATCGCATATGTGTGATCTGTTATCCTCTTCTAGTGAGTTTATCTGATTGGCCTCCAAATTGGCATGAGCCATAAGCTTGGCCAATCCCTGTCCTCTTACCAATTTAGTAATTTGGACCTCAATGTTAAATTCTTGGATCCTATTAATCCATCTACATCTCCTTCTCGACACTTCTTGCTGTGTGAAAATGTCTTTGATAGCTACATTGGGTACATATGCAAATATGACAGCTCCTATTAAGTAAGGCCTAAAAGCTTTGATAGCTTTGACTAGTGCATATGCCTATTTCTCATTTATGTCATATTTGAATTCGGCAGCTTGTAAAGACTTACTGAAGAAGGCTATGGGCTGCTCGAAACCATTATCATTTTTTTGCAACAACACCCCCGCTATAGTGTGAAAAGAGGAAAACGTGAACAACTACAAAAGCTTTGAATAGTCGAGTGCCTTCAACATAGGAGAATCTTTTATTGCTTCCTTAATGGCTTGAAAAGCCTTTAAGGGCTCTTCTGACCAGACTATCTTCTCATTCTTCTTCAGCATTTTGGAGATAGGTTTGCTGATCTCTGCGAAGTTAGTGACAAACCTTCTTAAGAAGTTTATTTGACCAAAGAAAGATTGTACTCCCTTGACATTCTTTGGTGGCTAGATCTTATCAATGGATGCTATCCTTTTTGGATCAATTCTGATGCCATCTTTTGAGACAATGTGCCCTAGTAACTTGCCCTCCTTAACCCCAAAGGCACATTTCTTGGAATTAAGGGAAATACCATATTCCAATGCCCTAACTAAGATTTTCTCTAAGTGAGAGCAATGGTCCTCTTCTTTCTTGCTGTGAGCAGTCAGATCATCTTGATAAATGGCCAGGAAAAGGTCTAGGAACTCAGCAAAATCCATGTCCATGGCCCTTTGAAAAGTGGCACCAGCATTTATTAGGCCAAAAGGCATTCTCACATAGACATAAGTTCCCCAGGGTGTGGTAACATTGTCTTGTACTGATCTGATTCTTTCACCATGACCTGGTTGTAACCAGAGAATCCATCCATCATGGACATTAATTCACACCCAGTCACCTTCTGCAGCATCGCCTCCATGTTTGGAAGAGGATAATTGTTCTTCAACAATGCAATATTTAAGTTTCTGAAATCGACACACAACCTAAGATCACCATTCTTTTTTGTTACAGGAACCAAGTTTGACACCCATGATGAGTGCCTTATAGGCTTAATAATCCCTACATCACTCAATTTTGTTAGTTCTTCCTGCATCTTGGATCTCAAGGTTGGATTGATAGGCCTTTGCTTCTGCCTGAATGGTCTCACATCAGGTTTCAGGGGAATTTCATGTTGGAACAAGTCTTCCCTGTAAGCCTTCAAGTCATCATAAGACCAAGTGAAAACCTGCCTATATTTCCTTAATAAGGTAATCAACATATTCCTTACATGGGGCTTCATCTTCTTGCCTATGTATACCTTCTTTGGTGCACCATCAGTTCCTAGGTTGATTTCCTCTAGGTCTTCTTTATGGGTAGCTGCTTGTCTTGTATTGGACTTGTCTGGTCCTTCAAAGATTCTTTCTAATGCTACCAGTCCCTTTGGGATTTTATTGGTCTTCAATTGAATTACTTCATTCCTGAACAAGGTTTCTTTACCATTCTCTTCTACCACATATGAGCCAAAATTGATCTCTTGATGCTCATATTGGTCTACATAGTGCAGGAATTTCAAGATATCATGATCATTTTCAAACACCTGCCAATTGCAAATATTATCAGGCACTGTAGGCCTGGTTTGTACCTCAATACTAGAAATGCCATTAAAGGTCACTTCATCTAGTTTAACAGCAATATTGGCTAGCAAGTCAGCCTTAGCATTTTGCCCCCTTTCTACCCAATCTATCCCAAAGGCATCAAATGCCTCAATAATGTCCCAAACTTGATTCCTATATTGCCTCAAGCACTTGTCCTTAGTGAAAAATCTAGATCTGACTTGAGAAACAATCAGCTCTGAGTCACCAAATACCCTTAGTGATTTTATACCATGTTTAGAGGCAATTTTCAGGCCAAGCAACAAGATTCATATTCAGCTATATTGTTTGTACATGCAAATTGGAGTAGAAAGAAATACTTGAAGGTCCTACCTTGTGGGGATACCAGCAAGACACCAGCACCTGAGCCATCCTTGGAACAAGCTCCGTCAAAGTACATAGTCCAAACTAACTCTTCGAAGGTAGTCTACATGACTTCTTTGACTATTGGTACTGACTTGGTTTCTCCATCCTCTTGTTCTACTCCCTCTACTCGAAAGGTATCCATATTAGTGTCAACAAAGTTGATGAGTGGAGGTTCTTCTGTTTTATTAGTAGATTCAATCATATGCTTGCACCTTGACTCATGAGCTATCCTAACATTATTCTGATCAATTAAGAATGTAGCAAATGATAAGTCGCATTGTATACATCCTCCCATAGAAGCACACCATTTTCTCGAGAGCAACATTCCATATGCTAGAGGGATATTAGCTACTATGACACTCATGACAAGTTCCTTCTCAGGGCAAGCTGCCAATTTATATGATACTTCATTTATGATACCAATCACAAGGATCTCCCTTGATTCCATAGCATAACATTTTCCATAAGTGCTATCCACCTTTAAGCCCATTTCCTCCATGATTTTCATAGGCATCACATTGTTTGAAGCACCTGCATCAATCATACAATTTCTGAGCAAGCTTCCATTGATAATCAGGCTCAGAAAGAAAGGGTTGACTAGATCAGGGTTAGCAGTGATTGTAGTTCCTAGATAGACTTCAGGATTCTCATCTGTGTTCAGTCCAGCTGCATCATCCTTCACTTAGCCTGCACTTGTTTCAGGTATTTGAGCTTTCATTTTGGGTTGATTGTTCCTAGTAATGCTCTTGATGACTACCATTGTTTTATGCTTATGGTCATCGATCCTCATCATCTCGAGGAGTGGGACTATGACCTTTATCTGAGATAGGACCTGAAACATATCAACTGGTGCATAGCTTGGAATCTCTAGGAATACAACTTCATGAGAAGTTATGGCATCCATTTTCTTACCATCACTTTGATTTGCAGGCTTTACTTCTTTCATTTTTGTATCTGATGAAGTAGCTTCACTGGTTATCTTAGCTTTGTCATTCCTTTTAGCCCAAATTCTTGGCTCTTTGACTTCCTTAGCTTTAGTACTAGTTTTTGTGTTTTCAGCTCTAATCCCTTTAGGATCAGTATCACTTTCCTTAATGAATATTCCCCCTTGGTGACCTAGATTAGCCTTTACCACCCTATTTCTGAGGTGAATATCATTTCTAGCCTGAGCTCTGGCGGCCAATGCTACTGCATATCTTTCTATCTCTTCATTAGAAGGTCTCCTCAAAGAAATACCACAGGTTTCAAGGTTGTAAGCAGTAAACTGATCACCTCCTTCTCCATTAGAAAATACTTGCTGCTGATGAAGAAGACCTTGTCTTTGCATATCTGTCTCATTTGTATTAGCACCATAGTCAGAGGAATATTCCTCATACTCCAAATCTGACTTGGTCATGAACACATTCAAAATCTCATTAGGGTTGCCAAGACAATCACCCTCCTCATAACTACCTTTCTTTTCTTCCACTGCCTTGGCCACAACAACACACTAATGTGAGGAGTGTGGCATTTCATAGGCATCACAACATAGCAAATCATTTGCCATGTTTGAGGTATTCTTCTGTAGCAGATCAAGTACTCCATGGAAGTTCCTTTGATTATTGGGAACAGGCTTCCCATTATTCTAGTTGGTGTGGTATAGGTAATCTTGTAGCCTTGGGGGCCTTTCATTTCTCTAAAATTGGGGCCTCTCAGACTTTGCTTGCTTCTATAATAGGTTCAAAACTTGATCCCATTTGTCATCTGGTGTTGCATCCTTGACCACCTTTTCATTTGAAGGCTTTGCAGCTTTGGCAAGCCTAGGGTCATCTCTCCTACCCTTTTTACCAGATTCTCTTCTATTATTTTCAATATTTACAGCCATCTTATAAGCCTCTTGTAGGGATTATGGGTCTTTATCTCTGAGCAAGTAGCACATCTTGCTATCATAGGCATTATAGTAAGTAAATAGACATGATCTTTCATTAGGCCAGAGAGAAATAGGGACCTTAGCCATTTCTTTCTTGAATCTTGCATTAAATTTAGTAGCCATTTCATTATGTCCCTTTGTGATGTTATTAAAATCATGCAACCTAAACCTTGGATCAATTTGGTCTCCATACTGTTCTCTAAAAATTATGAAGGAGTTCTTAGAATCAATGCTTAAATTAGGCAGACTTCTGTACCAGTCTCTTGCATCCTCTATCAGAGATTGCATAAAGTATTTCATGGCTACATCCTCCTCCCATAACTCAAAGTCCTCCAAAAAACTTTGAAAAGCTTTAAGGTGATCCTCACCACTGATAGAATTATTACTTGCAAACTTTGGCACATTTTTCCTAGCATTATTAGGTACAGGGTTTGGGTAACCAGAGATATTATCAAAACATAACTGTCTATATCTATCAGTATGTGTCACTCTTCTTCCCACAGGTCTTCTCTCTTCACCTTGAGTATCATTGTCTCTTTGTCTTTCATTTTGATGACCTGATTGCTGACCTTGAGGCTTTTATAAATCAACAAAATGGATAGCTTTTTCATGACCTCTAGGGGGTGGAAGGGAGCTAGTAGGGGTATCCATGGGGGAACTTCTGTTACCAACACCAGGATTTGAGAAGACAGCATGACCAAATGTGCTCTGAGCATCAGGTACAGGGTCCTTCAAAGTAGATTCTAGAAAGCTAAGCTTCCTCTTCATCTCTTTGTTTGCTGCAAGCAACTCCATCTCCCTTGTCTTTCTCTCCAACTCCTCATTTTGCTTCATTAACTTATCAAAGATTGAGGGATTATTATTTTGATCTATTTTCTTCTCAGCACCTCCTTCATTTATCCTTACTCCTTCATTTCCTCTCTTTTCCTGCATAGGACACTTACCTTTGTCCACATTTTGAGGCTATTTTATGGTATTCCTAGGAGGAGGAACAACATGTTCCTCAACCCTATGACTTTGAGGTTTATTTGTGGTCTTATTGACTAAGGGATTAGAGAGAATCCTTCCTGAGGTTTCTAGAAATACCAAGGTATCCTCCTCATTTTGTTGGGCTGCCAATCTATCCATGGCTTCCATCTCTTTAACTCTTCTACGCAACTCATCCCTCTGATCCATGGCATCTCTTATCTTTTTCTCTTTTGCTGCTTCTCTCTATTTCCTACTCTCATTTAGTGCAGCAATTTGCTGACTAAGTCTTTGTATATCATCAGAGATCTCATCCTCATCAGGTAATGTAGACTCTCTATTAGAAGCTGTACTAGCAGTTGGGTATAGATGAGGGTTGTGGGAATAGTCATCCCTAGTGGATGAATCATTTGGGACAAAGGTAGCCCTAAGAGGTGTGGGAGTGAGGCATTCTATAGTTCTAGCATGCCAGGTATTCCTATTATTCCTTTGGAATCTATCCCTTCCCCTTTGTTGTATGGAATTTCGGCCATGATCTGATGAATATTCATTTATAATATTTTTCATATGCACTTCCCCTCTCTCATTGGATACATTATCATCTAAATCTACCAAATCTCTTTCACTTTGTGAACCGAAATGAGAAGAAACTTGATGTTTAGGGGTGGGATGTAGTGTAGGCATACCTTTTTGTGTTGGTTTTTCCTTCACCCATTTGCCTTTGTTTCTAGGCAACTCTTCTTCCAGCTCCTACTCTGGATGGTTTCTGTAATAACCTCATGTTCTCCTCATTTGAACTGGGATTCCTTTAGCCTTCTTGACTCTCTTTGAATTTTTGCTCCGAACTTCTTCTATATTTTTAAATATTGGTTTGCACTGGTACAAAGACTTCAGAGTCACCACCCAAGCTTCTTGGGACAAATCAGTAACAACGGTGTTACTTTTTGGAACACAACAAGACTTTCAAAGCTTGGTAACTACAACTTGACAACAATAAGACTAGGAATCACTCAGGAATATAAACACAAAGGCAGGGACAGAAGCTATGCTTGATCAATGTTCTCAAATGACTGACTCTATGAACAAACTGTGGGATAAAACACCTTGGATATTCTATTCAATATGAAACATAGGTTTCCCCAGTGGATTCGCCAGCTTGTTATCCATTTTTATTGTTTGGGAAACAACTAACCAACAGGTCTGTGCAAACACCTATGAGCTAGCCAAGCTCAATGCCTGAATGTTTGCTAGACAGATGGCCAACAGACGAGATGCAACACTTGTGGCTGCAATCTCCTTCACTTTGGGCTCTGCAAGACCCAGGGGGTAATCCCTTGAACAAAGAAGATTCAATCTCCTTATAGAAAATATACCAGGGTTCACTCAGAGATGGCTTGCTTTGAGAAAACAATGTATATCCTGTTGAGAATGATAAAACAGATATAGTATAACATGAAACAGAATTGATTAATTAAAATATTTGTTATCTAATTGAACAACCAGGCTAGTGAAGATATAAAAACTGTCACCAAATTAGTGCCAATATCCTTGGGCAAGGAGTCATGAAAATGTGCAACATAAGGGGTATTTAACTCTGGAAACCTAAGCCTTTATGAAGTTAACCTTATTAACCCATAAACTAGTGATTGAATCTATCAAACTTCTTATCAAATCCCTTAACAATGCATAGAAAACCCCAGATTGATTAATGCAATTTAAATCATTCCTTAAACAAGAGCATCAACCAAAACTAGAAAATGAAATGATCCTTGATCATTTAGTTTCATTAAAATTTCATACACACCATTACAAGGAGAGATTTTTAAATTCAATCAATCATATTTGTGATCCCATTTATATCCAGAAACCTTACATTCAGTGAAATATGCCCTAGATCCCAAAGATTGACAATAATCTAATTTTCCCTAAGTGTTCTTGCTTCAAATCTTGCCCTAGCTACCCAACTAGAGATAACTGGTTCCCTTTACAATTTTTTCAAAACTGCCATCGAACCCTTACAAAGTGGAAAGAAATTACATTTATACAGCCAGGGTCACCAGTCAGCATGAGCACACGTGGACACCAACCAAAACCCTAACAGCCTCATAAAACATCAAGCAACTTGGCCATGAATCCCCCACCAACCACTGAATCATCTTGAAAGCTCCTATTAGATGGAATAGGGAGAATGTCACACCACCAAGTCTAAATGAGCAAGTACATGAATGGGCAGCCATGGCAATCAAACCGGGAAGGTACACAGACCATGCCATCTAGGAAATCCATGGGTGGGATCATCACAAATCCATAGGCCACAAATGCAGAAGTGATCCGTCCCAACCACCTATCCACCTCAGAGAAACCGTTGCCCTAGCTCTGCAATTAATTTCATCCTCTTTCGCACCAACTCACACCAACAACCGAGGTTCAGGACCAAATCAGGGTCATCATGCCGATCTTGTGAAATCTGCATTGTCATTCTTGAGCCCAAATAGGTGACCAACCACATTGAATACATCCTAAAATTGATCCACATCGGTCACCTCCCTGGCAGACCAGTCAGCTAGAGATAGCCTAGTCATCCAGACATCATAGTGAGAATCTGTGTGTTTAATCGAATAGTTGAGTTGGTGAGACTGGGCACACATCGGCATGAGATTTCAACTTAGAATAGTACCCCATCGGTGAGAGAAAGCTCACTCGTCAAGAGGTCATGGCGACACCCAAACAGACACACAATTAGCAAGAGAAGGACTCAGGAAGACATTAGGGTGACAGCGAGCAAAGGGCATGAAGTCATGCCAAAGAGCTCATCTTATCGGCAAGACACCATCAGGTTGGGGAGACATCTCATAGAACATTCTGTGTCTTTCTGAAAGTCTTCATTCACTTATATGTCGCTAAGACATGACGGGTTTTCCGAGACTCTACAACAAAACCATAAGTCTTATCGAAATGTTTCCATCCTCCATCGGTCGGTGTGACCTTGCAAATTCGCTAAGACCTCACACCAATGGCATAGCGAGGGGAAGAAAAATGATTTTGGGGAAACCAAGGGGAATCAGGAAGACCTCACCCCGAGTGGACTCCGACAACTGAAGGGAAAATCCCATCGGCAAGACACAAAGGAGTCAGAGAGACATCCTGGCGAAGAGAACATGTTATATCAATCACTAAGCACAGTCAGCAAGAGGCCAACAAGTCGGTGAGACATATCGATGAAGTCACCGCGGCTAAAGGGAGTCACACCGAAGAGTAAAAAGGGGCCGCCACAGTCGGCAAGACAAACCGGGGTCAGGGAGACATCTCCCTAACACAAAGAAAACACTGGCTGAGAAGATAAGACCTCGGGGAGACAAGCAAGGGTCGCCAAGATGTCACCCCAAGAACCAAAAGTCACGCCGAAGTAGAAGCGGGGCTAGTGAAAGTGGTAACAAGGGGCTGGGGGATCAGACTGAGGCGGAGCCAGAACCAAGAAAGAGAAGGAGCTGGAGCCAGAGTGGGGGACAAAAAGGAACAAAAAAGAAAAAATCGGGACCGAAAACCATCCCGCTCCTGCCTCCGCAAAAGACCATAGAGTCGGAGGCAAAATGGAAACAAGAACCTTGCAAAAGTTTCAAGACAAACCCTCGACCTGGTTCTGCCCCCGCCAAAAGCAAAACAAAGTGAGCGGAGCCAAGGTCAAAGCAAAACCTGAAACCATAAGCACGCGAAAGGTTCCAAAACAGGTTCTATTCCGATCTCGCACCCGCCAAAGGAAACAAAACAAATGATAATCGAAGACGCGGAGCTGGGGCTGGAATGGAACCCAAAAGAGAAACCAAGGGCCAAAAATATATTCTGGTTCTGCCCCCGCAAGGCAAAGAAAAACACAAGGCAAGGAAGAAAAGAAAGATCTAGCCATTCGAGACATGAACCCTTAGCACGTTGAGCTCAACCCTGGTGGGAGCCCATTTACCCCACGTGCCAAAATGATAGAAAAATCCCAAGCTAAAGATTTGTCAGGAAAAACAAAGGCAAACTGGAAAATGAGAGACAACCAAAATAGGCACTAACACAACCTATACCTCACCCTCCTAATGAGGGGCCTATGCCTATCTACCTTTGTCTCACCTCAGTGGATGGGGTGGTTATTTTTATCTACCTCTTCCTCCTCTTTCCCCATCCCTACCTCCTCCACCTCCTCCATCTCCCCCATCTCCACCATCTCCCCTATCCTCCCCTCCACCTCCTCAACCTACATCCTCTCATTGACCTCGGTCTCAGCCTCAAAGTCTGTCCCTAGGACCTCTCCCTCACCTCTACACTGGTGCAGGTTGGTCTGAGTCTATCAGTGGCACTGGCCTATGTTGTGCCTACCAAGCGTAATACTCTGGCATGGTGCCTACATCTGCTACCTCCACCCTAACCCCCCATTGCACTGGGTACAACCCATCTATATCCTGCTCAGTTGTAGAAATTGGAATCATCACCCCCGATGGCTATATCTCTTAGCTAGACCAAGAAAACTCTGCACTACCCACCAGTAGCCCCTGGTGCTTGCCAAACTGTCAGTGAACTCACTCTAGTAGATATCTCTCAATAATGTGCTAAGATTGAACTGTGCATCCAATCAAGTATCAAGTCTACTAGTAGTATGGTAGATGATCATCATCCATGAATGGATTAAAGTATCTATATGGCCTCCAAATGAATGAATCCAAAATATCTATGGCATGTCTCCAATAACCAACATCACCCACATGTGCATGTTTCATCGTGCCTCCATAAATGAACACATATGGTAAGCCTACTCCTAGTTGCCTCTGGACAGGTGGCCAAAACACCATAATGTGCTCCTAGGCCCACACCATCAAAAGAGTCATCCCAAAACTAATGCCTTCAGAACCCTAGTATGCCACATTGTGGAGCTGGAAGTATAGCATGGCCAACATGCATGGCCCCCAAGCATAAACAACACCTTAGGTAAGCATCTCAACCAACATCTCCCCCCATCTAATTAGAAACCCATGTCCCCACCGATCAGGGCACACAACTCCACCAATAACATTGCAAAGGACAACAATAAAGAGGTCATATCGCTCTATGAGCACATCCCAGTGGATCTCATACTCCTCTATTCCCAGCTTGGTGATGTCCTTGTACTCAAAAGAACTCACAATAGCACCATACTCATTGCTCTAGATCATAAGACACGTGTTGTCTATGGATTTAGAAGTCTAAGGATTTGCCACACATCCTTTAAGGTCACCATGGTCTTTCCCATTAGCAAATGGAATGAGCTAGTCTCTGAGTGTCATTGCTCAACTAGAGTAGTCAGTAAACCCCTATTAGCCTGAATTACAAGCATGAAGGTGATGTAGTACAATCCTAGGGAAAGCAGTCGATCTCTCTAGTCATCCTCTAATCGGTCTTGTAGTTTGAAGGTCAAGGGATGGCTCTCTTGAGTGTAAATCGGGTCCAATGCCACCTATGATCACAAGTGAATGCACTATGCCAATCTAAAATCCTATGCAAACCTATTCAACCTTGGTTATAAAGAAAATTTATCCAAACTGGAGAAAAAATTTAAATATTCAAATGTGTCACACTATCTAGCACATGCTCCTCAAAAGTCAAATGTGTTGTAAAATCCAAAAATGTGGTTCACTTTTGCACATGCATCGAAATCCCTCGCACATGCATCCTTTCAATCAAATGTGGTGTTCAAAATCATAATTATGTTTCAAAATTGCACATGTAGCTCAAAACCTCACGTGCATCATCTAAACCTATAGTTGCATCACAAATTCACTTGTGTTGCAAAAAATCAGTTGTGGCTATACCCTATGCATTTGCATCACATCAAGAATATGTGGAGAATCGTATCCAATTGCAGTGCACGTGATAAAAATGTGGTGAAAAGGGTTTGCCACATTTGTGTTTCCCCCTTTTGGAGCCCTAAATCTAGCAAAAATTGAAAAAATTACAAGGTAAGGATAGTGTACTTACTACGTCCCCCGAGCCCTCTAGCCATCCTAAGGTCTTGACTCTTGTGGTGTGCAGCGTGTGGTATTGGAAACATTGTGGCAGCAACTCTGCAGTAGGTTTTCACTCTCTCACTATTCACTCAAAGGTTAAAATGCACAAAAGACTATTTTTCGAAACCAAATCACATTTACACCCTCTTAAAGTGGGATTTTTACCTCCCCTTTTCATGAGTTGTGTCAAATGCTAAACCCAAACCCTAATGTGAGCTTCCTGGGGGTCTAAAATTGAAACCTTTTGTTGTTAGTGCACAAAATCCGCTTGTTAGAATAATTTTTCACATTTTTAAAAAAATTTCTAAATTTGCAAAAAAAAAATTAAGGGGGCATAGGTCTATCCTGCCTTCACTGGGGCATGCTGGGGCATGTTTTGAATCAAATTTTCCTAATTATTCTTTGACACAATGCTCAAAATCACATTATGTCAAAAGGGGGCAAAATGTAGACACTAAAAAATGTCTTGGTTTGTGAACACCATTTTTTTGCATCGATTCCCTTCTTCCCTGCATAATTCAATAATTTTAATTATTTGATTATCACCTAAAGTCACACTCCTATATTAATTAAATAATTTTAATTATTCAATTAATTCATTTCCTCTTCTTTATTCTTCTTTGATTAATTAAATAAATTAAATACTTATTTAATTACGTCACTAATATTCTATTTCTCTCTATAATTAAATAAACTCTCATTTATTTAATTATTCACCTTTCACTATTCATCTATAATTAAATTATTTAACTATTCATTAACCTTTTCCTCCGCTATTAAATAATTAATCTAATTTAATTATTTAATATCTCTCATTCTATTTCCTCTATATTTGAATAAATGTTTCACAATAATCATTTTAATTAAATGGCATTTCCCTCTTTCTCCATTTATAAATAATCATTTATTATTATTTATTCCTCCACGTCCTCTCCAAAATTAAATAATATGATTATTTAATTGCCAAGATTCCCTTCTCAAATTAAAAATTATTATTTTAATTCCTACACTTTCCCTCCACTTCCTCTTTCGAATTTCAATCATCAATCACCTTCAATCTTCTTTCAATCTCGATCGTCTATCCTTAGCCATCCCTAACCACACCTCTTTGTGGTGCATGAAACCTCAACTATTGATCTTGGCATCTATTTGGCTTTCAATCTTGACTGTCCATTCAAATAGATTTTCTATAAAAGAAGGTTGTCTCCCTCATTCCAACCTTACAACTAGTATCTCCAATGTTCTTGCTATCAAATCATGTTATCACTTGCAAGTACCTTTGAATAGAAAAATTTGAGGGAAAGCTTGCACATTGAGCAAAATGGAGGAGATGAAAGGAAGTTTAATCAATTTCAACATGGGAAGTTTGGTATAACTTTATGTTTTCATTTGATTTCCATAGTTTTTTGTGCTTTCTTGTTTGTATTGGGATTTGGGCTTAGATTTTAGGTAGTTGTGGTTTCTATCATTGATCTTTTCCTTTTTATCACAATTTTTAACCATTCCTATAGAAACAATAATAGAGGGAGAGAAAAGAAGAGAGGGGTAGGGAGGAAAGGATATAGATGGGGGTAAGGAGGGAAGGCAATGTAGAGAGGGAAATAGGGAGAGAGATTGGGAGAGACCTAGAGAGGGGAGAGAGAAGAGATGGAGAGTGAAAGGGAAGTATCCATAGATGAGTAACAAGAGATGGAGAGAGGTGCACATGGAGGGACTGAGAGACATAGGGAGAAGGAGATAAAGAGGTGATGACCTAGAAATGGGAGGGAGAGGGAAGACGAGAGAGAAGAATGAGATGAGAGATAGAGGGGGGAGAGGTGGGTAATGAGACAAGGTTGGAGAGACTTGGAGATGGGGAGAGAGAGATAAGAAAGAAGTGAGAGATAGAAGGTGGAGAGAGTTGGGTAATAATACAAGGAGGGAGTGTTGGTGTGAATAAATGTCTTGTAAAGTCAATTATTTCACTTACTAGGGACTTAGTGGACATATTCACATGTTAAGTTTACTAAGGTCCTAAGATTCTTTCTAGAAGGTGTTAGTTGTCACTAGTTATTATATTATCCTTTGAAAACTAACACATGTGACATAGGTAGTTGTGTCAAGTTGTCTCAAGCCATATGATTAAGACACTTGTCATAACCCTATGACATCTTGTATCTCACCATGGCTATATAACCAAGGGGTCTCTACTACATTGTACTAAACATCTACATTGACTCTTTTTGCATTCATTGATAGGAATACAATTTATTCTTGTCATATTGATCTTCTGAGTATTTTGTGCTTTCTATAGGCCTTTAGATCTTGGGTGGCTATCTCCATAGCCAAATCTTACATGGTATTAGATCAAGTTGAGTGCCTTTGGTTAGTCTTTTGGGAGATCTTGAGTGCAATATTGTATTTTCTTGAAGTATTGAGTATGATCTTCTCTTGTGAATCTTTGGATGATCTGGAGAATCAAAAAGGTGTGAAAGCAATACTAGATTTTGGGGGGTTCCATTTTTGGCTTTATAGTGCAGGTGCATTTTGGGAGGTTGTTGCATCATATCTAAGCTCACCATTGCATCCAAAGTGGTCAAGAAAGTTATATTTTCCTTTTGTTTCATCCCAATTGGACATTGGAGGCCAAATATGCAAGGGTTTGAAGTTGGGTGTTGGTTGCCTGATCTAGAAGGTATCCATATTTTCAAAGTAGTTTGGGTAAAAAAAAACCTGCCATTACATCTAGGAGGCCCAAAAACCTAAAGATTGACTACCAAATTGTCGATTTTTGACACTATCAGTTGGAGGATGAGGTAAAAAAAAATTGCCTAGACAAGCCGTATGACACTTTTATTTTTGTAAAAAATTATTTCAGTAAAATATTTTTTGTGATTTATTCAAAAATTTGGGGCAAATTTTATTTGGCATAAATTCAGAATATTCTATGTCATTGCCTACGTTGGATCTTGGGTCAAATCAAATAGGCAGAGAATATCCCCTCTACCTATGTGATTCTCTACAATTGGCATACCATCAGCAGTCATTGGCCAAGCCATCAGGACCTTCAACTCGCCACATCGGTCAAACCCTCACCAACCGAGATCATACAAAAGGGGGAAAAGATTCAATAATCTAAGAAGCACATACCGACATTATTTTTTTTGTTCCATTAGCAAGCGGTACACTGTCAGACATCAAATCGAATTTTGCAGACTTGTATCATTCTCTAGTCGGCTGGCCCACCGTACTTCATTGTCCAGTGACTGTGCTTTTTCCTTGCTGACTATTTTGGTCTTCACTTCTCTGTCATCCATCGCTTGTTCATTCATTTCACTGTGTTTCCATTTACATTGGCCTACCCACCAGACATTCCCTAATCATCAGCCATTGAAATATCTATCGGCATCAAAGAGGCATATCCACTACTCTTCATTAGCCTAAGCAGATCTATACATCAGCCTATTTATCGGCCCTGCTAAAGGGAACAAAGATCTTATTTATTTGCAGGTACTACCACTAGTTAGCATCATTGATCTCATCGACAAGGCATTTAAGGATAATTTTACATTTGTTCATTGATGTCAAGGTAAAAGCACAAAGTTGTGTCACACTTTCAACCAACTTATCAACACAACTAAATTTAAGTATTTCTAACTAAAAATCAATTTTGGTCAAACATATGATCTAGTAAGATTCATTCTAGCTAAGTTAGATACTTCCACAACTTTTTCAACTAAAATTGTTGGCTAAAAATATATGGAGCGCCACTTTGAGTCCAATTTACCAAAAAAATAAAATTATTTGAAAAACTTGAAGTTTCAATAAATCCTACTAATGTAAATAAGATTTTTTTAAAAATATAAAAATCCCCTTTCGTAGATCCATAAGTGCAGTTTTCAAAAATATATTAATTTTATTATTATTATTTTTTTTTATATTTTTTTTTATTTTTACTAAAAGTAGGTTATGAGCACAAAATATTAGGTTGATTACTATGCCAAGGAAAATTACTAAAATTTACTAAAAAAATTGAAAAAAATATGATGCACTAGATAAAAGAATCTATTTCAAGATGGTATAATTTTTTTTCCATTTTAGATAAATATTTAATATGAAAGTTGACGTCCGATGAAAACAACTATTTTTTGATTCACGCAAATTTTAATATATATTTATCAAAATTAGAAAAAAATATATCCATGCACTAAAATTTCAAGTTAGAAATACACAAAAAATTTGAAAGAAAAAAAATAAAATTTACTATAAAAAGTTTGATGTCCCATGCAACTTCATTTTTTAGCATTTTATCAGCAACTAAATTATAGTGTTAATCTATTAAAAACTAGCTTAAAATATTTTTTTTTTTTAAAATAAAAAAATACAAACATAAAATATACTAAAAAATACATATTCTACTAGTTTACTTCATTTCAAAATTCAAAACATATATGCCACTATTTAGTGATTCAAGTTTAAAAGTTGGATCAGCATTGGCCATTTCCTTTATCAAGTGTGACACAACTTTGTGCTTTTAAAACCCATCAACATTCATTCTTTTTTTTTTAGCACTTATTTCTCTATTGACGCCCTTCCCTGGTCGGTGTATATATTCACTACATTGGCGGCCAACCCCTCTTCCATCAGCATATATACACATCGACCAACTTTCTCAGGTTTTGTGAAAGAATCATTCACATCTTCATCAGGTTGTGAATCCATCAATTTTTCTTTGTTAGCATTGGCATGTTAGTAGTCAATCCGTTGGGTACAAAGGCTTTGTTTCAAACACCGAGTACATTGGTCATTTTCCTCTACAATTTTGAGTATCACAACCATCAAATCATCATTGGTATGAGATATTTCATCAGCATTTTCTTTATAAAAATATTGCATTAATATAAACCTTGGTTTATAAAAGTTTTTAAGCTTACCAAAGTTTATTTTCGAAGGGCCAACGACTATTGCATAAGATTCTTGGGGTGGGGTGGCCCCTAGGTGGCGTAGCCACTGGGGCACCACCACCACTCTGCCCGCCCACCACCATGGTGGAGCAGTATAAAAAAAAAATTAAACATTTTTTTGTAGGGGGGGTCATATGGCCGACCTAGGGCCACTTTTTGACCATATTTAGCATTGATTTTCACACTCAATTAGTGTAAAGTGCCTATTACTAGGCCTTTTTTCATTTTTGCATAACTTTTGATCAAGATGGCAAAATTTTGCAAACAAAATATTGTTGGAAAGCTGGCGATCTCAAATTTCCAATGGTATAGGCGTTTCTTCAAAATTTTGTTGTTTGGTAGCATTTATTGGTCATCAAACTCAGATGTCTATTTTGCACTCCCAAGCTCACAACTTTTGCTTTGTTCCTTTGTTTTTCGCAATTCTTGCAGCGTTGGAAAGGTCATTTTGAGCTCTTCAGAGTTACTAATGCAATTTTTCCAAATTTTTATCATGGCTGTTGTAGTTCTCCTCTTTGTAATATTATAATCGCACTAAACTAAAGTGCCACATTCCTACTATTTTAGTGTACTTTGTCATATTTTATGCTTCTTTGGATTGATCTATGTATCTAGTGTTAGTTCCTATATACTCAGTGAATGTAGCAGCTGGTTACCCATGCATTTTGGTGAGATGGACTAAACATCATATAGACACTCCTATTTTGCAAGACTCTAATTGTCTTCAATAGTTTGGTTCTACTTCTAGAGACTTGGTATCTATCTCCAGTTGAGATAGGGATATACCAATCTATCAAGAGAGTGTCCAGTTGATACTCAAGAAGTTGTCTCCTTGATTTTGACCTTATTTCTATTGCTATGTGGATTCATCTACAATTCTTCATCGACAAATTCTGTAGTTACTAATGAGTTGACAGTTTCAGCTCAGTCACCAATTATGTGGTATCTTCTGTAGTTGTACCTGATTATTTCTATTAGTGCTCATCATAGTTTGGAATTCTTTTGGAACAACATTTTGAGGAATCATCATCATCCTTGTTCTACTCTACTTCAGTCTTCACATTATTCTTATTTGTCTCCTTCTTCGATTAAGATTGGTGACTCTTGACATTGTGACATTTGAGCAGTGACTCACCTTTGAGGGGGGGTTGCATGGACTTTCTTCATTATCTCTTATGGGGGGTAGTTTTTCCTCACACGAGGTTTTTTCCTTTTTCAAGAATATTTCTTGCTTTATTTCTCTCTTTTTGGGAGGATTTTTGTCCCACTAGGTTTTCTCCTTTTCTCTATTTGTGAGAGATTCCATTGCATGTGTACATGGGTACCTAACATGGCCTAGTATTCAAGACCCATCTTTGCATCTTGGTGTCATAATCTTCTCCCTAAGTTGCACTTAAGAGGGGGTGTTGGTGTGAATAAATGTCCTAAACCTATTTATTTCACTTACTAGAGACTTAGTGGACATATTCACATGTTAAGTTCACTTAGGTCCTAAGATTCTTTCTAGAAGGTGTTAGTTGTCACTAGTTGTTATCTTATCCTTTGACAACTAACACATGTGACCTAGGTAGTTGTGTCAAGTTGTCTCATGTCATATGATTAAGACACTTTTCATAACCCTATGACATCTTGTATCTCACCTTGGATATATAACCAAGGGGTCTCTACTACATTGTACTAAACATCTACATTGACTCTTTTTGCATTCATTTATAGAAATACAATTTTTTCTTGTCATATTGATCTTTTGAGTATTTTGTGCTTTCCATAGGCCTTTAGATCTTGGGTGGCTATCTCCATAGCCAAATATTATAGGGAGAGACTTGGATATGGGGAGAGAGAGAGAGCTTGGGAGGGAGATGTAGTGATTGAGAGAAAGAGGGGAAATGGGTGAGAAACAATAGAGAGGTAGGGAGGAAAGAATGGATATGTAATTAATGAGGGAAGGCAAGGTATAGTGGGTAGGAGAGACCTAGAGAGGGTAGAGAGAGAATAGGGTAAGTACTCATTAAGAGGGAAAGAGACAAAGAGGGAGTGAAAGGTAAAACCTCAACTATCCATCATTGATCATAAACTATAAACTTTTTAAGCCTTATCAAAGTGGGGTAGTGAGAGACAAATAGAAAGTGACGTTGATCTTTCTTTCAATACAATAAATTTAGGACTTGCCAAATGTTGCACTACATTTGGCGAATGCCAAATTTGGCACTCACCAAATGAGTTGCATTGAGAAATACCAACTCAAAGGTTTGGATTTTTCCTTGGGAATTTCATGCCAAGGACATAATTTTTTGAAAGGGTAAAAAACTTTAAAATATTTTTGGTTGTGTTACCCATTAGGTTTGCATTTCTTTCAATGCAAGTTTATAAAAAAACCACGATGACGTTGGGCTCTCTCTTACCTATATAACCATATTTTTTTTAACATTTTGATTATGTTAAGGTTTTCATCCATAAATTATCTTGTTAGTGCCTCCATTTTTTGTCAAAAACCAACATGTGCTAGTTTTGGTATAGATTTTTACTCATTCATCAAATTTTAAAACAAAAATTACATTTTTTATAAACTAGACTCAATTTTGCACGTAATAAAAAAATGATTTTTGATTAGTTGTCAAAAAAGTTAGGGGAGAGCACGCTCAAATTTCAGCTTTTCAGGATGTGTCCACTTCAAAAATCATAAAATATTATATATTCATTAAAATAGGGAAAACTTTACTGGGGAATCTTTTCCAATTGGTGAATTCCAAGAATCAACCAAGTTGAAATTGGAAAATTTCTTGCACCCAACAGGGTGTCCAAATCGCCTGGATTTTATGAACTATAGGTCCAATGCATGTCCATTCGCCAATGAGTTTTTTTATGAGGTATATTTAAGCAACAAATTTTCCATTGTGAAACTATGCATTTTAATTGGATTGACTAATATTTTCTCCTAAAATCCCAAGAGCATTTAATAAAACACCTACATATTCATCAATACTATTAAAACAATATTGTATTAGGACCCATTTTTCCAATTAAAATTTACAAATAGTTGCTTGTGAAGACCCATTTTGCCAATTAAAATTTATAAATAGTTGCTTATGAGGACCTATTTCGCCAATAAAATTAAAAAATAATTACATTTGAGGATACATTTCACCTTGAAAATTACAACGTATCGTTGTATAAGCATGTGGGATTCGCCAAATTTTTAATATACCATTTAAAAATATCACAGAATTTGCCAAATATGGAATCATGGATTGATATAAATATAATTGAAAGTGTCATTTATTCTTACACATTTTTTTCGATTTTGAGGTTCTACTTCTCGATTCGGAAGTCGACAAAATCCAAAAGCGTAGACTTAAAGGTGAGTGATCATTTCTTCATAGTGGTATTAGTTATAATAATATTTTTTCTTTATTCCTTTTCCATTCTTGCTTTAGTCTTAAAGATGATATTGAGTATGGAATCGGATCTTTATTATTATTCTCTATCCTTCTTAAACAAGAAGACATTTTTTTCCAGTTTTTATTCGAAGTGAGAGATGAATATGTCGAATGAATCAAAGATCAATATGTCAAGCAACTCAAGCAGCAAGGGTAAGGCTCATGTCACTCCTTAGGGTGGTGAAGAGACTCATGCCACTCCTCAGGGTGGTGAAGAGACTGAGAGTCCATCAAAACACCAAAAACTTAGACATACCATGTAGTCTTACTTTGGAATTTCCAAAGCTTCTGATCCATCAGGTCAAGATGGAACTACATCATCAACTCTTCCACCAAATATTGGTAGCATTCACAATACCTCACCGTCACCAGAAGGTCAAGTTAAGATTATCATTGATTTAAATCAAAATGTATCAAATCAAGATGGCAATACCATAGAAGATGTTCCAAGGGATATTGTGGGCCCGGTTATCCAAAATAAGATAATTGACTTGGATGAGGATGATGATGTTGGTAACAAGAAAAGAAGAAGCAAATAAAAAATGGGGCACGAGTGGGAAATGACAAGAAATTTTCAACTTGGTTGGTTGTCAAAGTACCCATTCCTAAAACCAGTGGGGATTGGAAATTCAAACAATATTGAAAAGGAAACATTGGCTAGAAGTATTATTTGTAGTTGGAAATGTGGAAGAGCCAAGATGTTGTAGCTAAAGATTGACACTATAGAAAAGCATATTGGTAAATTTTATGAAAAAAAAATCATAGACAGAAAGGAACATTCAGTCATATGATGGAAATCAGAGGAATAATGTCTTCATGTTAGGTATGCCACGGATTATGAAGAGTATGAAAAAATAATGTTGAACATTGTTGAATGTAAAGGTACACTTGAGGCTCAATTTGGAAAAGCAATGGAAGCAACAAATATTTCAAAAACTATTTAGATGAGTGTTGTTTTTCATATTTTGTCTAGAGGGCATCCTATGATAGACTACCCAAAATATTCTAGTTTATTATCTTTTTTGAATGTTCCTCACTATCCCTTGTCACATTGGTCAGTAAATGCTGGATGGGAATAGGAAAATTGTCTTGTTGTAGTCGAAAAGGAAGATTTAAAGGAGAAAACTTAAAAGATTCAAATTTCATTGCATTATCTTTAGATGAAGTTACTACGATAGACAATACTTTTTGGGTCTGTATGCATTTGTATACTGTAGAATGACATGTTTGCCAAGCTCATCTTCTTTGTGTTCATAAAATGAAGGATAGTTCAACATTCCAAAATATATTTGAACTAGTCAAGAAATCTTTGCATGAAATTGCAGGTATGGATGAGTTGACAATTGCCAAAAATTTGGTGTGTGTAGGAGTTGATGGAGCTACAGTGATGCAAGGTCAAAGGACTAGTGTTTGCACAAAGTTACAAACTACTTGTGCACCATACATGCTTGGAATTCACTGCATGGCCCACAGAATGAATTTATCATTCAAAATCAAGTAAGAAAGTTTCCTACAATATCAAAATTTGAAAATCTAGTCCGTGAAATCCATGCATACTTCTGTCAAAGTCCCAAACATTTCCCATAATTTCAAAATTTTGCTGAGGGAATAACACCAGGAAACAAGCTTCTCAAGGATTTCGATACAAGATGGATCTCCTTGCATGGACTAGCACAACGAGTTCTTTTAGAATAATAATCCTTGATTGGAGTGATGTATGAGCATCACAACATAATAGACAAATCTCCTGACCTCTTATATAGGTTAAGCGATATAGAGACACTCTTGACTTTAGCTAGTCTTCTCCCCATATTGGATGAGATGAACAATCTTGTGAAGAAAGCCCAAGATAGAACTATGTATATTAATTGATATGCCAATCTACGTAAACATACATGCTTGGCCCTCAATCATCTATATCTAGAGCTAACACAAGATGGCCCAAATTATTTCATGTGGCAAAAAATTACTAATTTGAATAATCCTGATAATTATTTATAGTTTAATGCAAGCATGCACTTATGTATCTATGTACGTGGATATGAGATACCAATGTACCATTGTAAGATAGCTAGGTGCTCTAGCAGAGAAGTAGCTATTAAGGAGGAATATTTTAAAGGCATTGTTAAATTTGTTGGTGATAATTTAAAGGAAATTGCAAAATATCTTTCCTCAGAGATTCATGAAAGATTCCCTCAACATGAAATACTTGAACCCATGGGTATTGTGTATCCTCAATTTTGGAAAACCGAGAGAACCCAAAATATTTTCATGATCAAGTAAAATATTGATTGAACAATTTTCAAAAAGTGTAACATGTGATGGGCATAAAATAGAAGGAATTTTAAATGAAGCTAAGATTAGAACAATTTGGGAGATTTGCAACAGCTATGAGGGACTAGTATAAATCCATGGACAAGGAGAAGGTCTTTGAATTAGGATCAATAAAAAAGGTTTGGACAAACTTAGGTCAGAGTGAAATATTGCATGGTTCGATATCAGAATATTTCAAACTTGCTTCAATTTATGTCAAACAATGATATTGGGGTTGGTGGAGGATGAGAGAGTTTTTAAGTACATTGGGGTTTTTGAAATCAAAGTTAAGAAACAAACTAGACAAGAATTTGGAAAATTGCTTGAGGTTGAAAGGAATTGTGTATAATGTCTTTAATTTTCCTTTTGAAAGGGAACTCGCAATCTAGAGGTCCACATGTGAAAGAAGGACCAGGTTGTGCAACACTCCAATTCCAAACGCTAGTACTAGTGGCAGTGGTAGTGGCAGTGTGACTAGGACAGTTCAAATTGACACAAATCACACAATGAATGTTGAATTTGAGACACAGGTTGAAGAAAATGAAGAGAAAACTTGGAATCAAATTCAAGACAACTCTTTTACTTTATCTAATGATGAACGTCAGTTTGAGGACCCCGAGTCTATTTGGGAAATGGAAGAGAATTAGCAACTTTTAGGTATTTATACTGCACTTCATGGATCCCAGGATCAATTTACATTGTTTCATACTGTAGTTGATGATATTTTATATTGTATTCAATGAAATTGTGAATCATTGCACTTCATGATATTGTATTTTATATTGCACTTCATGAATCATATTCCAAAGTCAAACTATAGTTGATGATATTTTATGTTGTATTCCATGAAATTGTGATAATTTATATTTTATATTAGTTTGTACATAACATTCAATGAGGTGTTAGATGATAGAGCCTTTGAAAGGTTAAGGCAAGATAAGTCCATAATGTCATGCGGTCGCTGAAACTTGGAACCTTAGAACCAAAGCCTGAAGTTTTGAAGTTTTTGAAACCTCAGACCCACCAACTAGAAAGATGACCAAGAAAGACTTGCAACTCAACAAAGTGAACCATCAACCAAGTCAGGGAATCAGGAGGTTATGTAATTTTAGAGCTCCATGACAAGGTTATAAAACTCTGAGGACTAGCGACTAAGGTTTGGAAAAGCACCAAAACCATGACTTTGAGTGATAGTAACCACAACAATGAAACTAAACTAAAAAACCATCATTCCAATTCCAATAATAGATAATCTACAGAAAACTACTTAGCAAAAGAAAAATAAATCCACACGCCATAACTCAAACTCAAAGGTTAGGTCTAAAAGACTTGCAACTCAGTTTCTCAACAAAGTGAACCAAGTCAGGGAATCAGGAAGTTATGAAAATTTAGAACTTCGTGACAAGTTTATAAAACTTAGAGAACTAGTGACTAAGCTTGTTTTTCTCCCTTATTTTGAGTCTATCTATATCATCTCTCCAACTATAACATTTTACATGAATTATTAATGAAATCTGATGACCGATCTTTCATTAATCTTCTTTGTCATTAATATTATGCATTGATGTATGTTTTAATTTTGGCTCTGGTTTAATGAACTAGTTAAAGTACCTTGATTAAAGCATGAATTCATATAAATGTTTAGTGGATCTGCTAAGTAGTCATGGAGATTGAGTATTGATGTGTGAATTGTAATGTAATTTCACTAAGATTATGGATGCCTGGAATTAAAATCACCTTATAGTTCATATTTTAATTGTGTTAAAAGTAAAACTTGAGCATGTACTCAACAATTTATCACTCAACTCAATGCTTATTAGATTAATAACATATTAACAATAGTATTAGTAGCATATACAACAATGAACATCAAAAATCGTTTAAAGTATATCTAGAAGTTAAAACCACTACCAGACTTTTTCTTCAAATGATATAATAAATAATACAAATAATTGAACAACAACACATTACTGAATGCTAAATTTGAGCTTTTAATTGATTATCACATGAAGGAATACATAGAGGCATTGGCAATGCAAAATATTGCTCAAAGACAACTCTGCACAAAGCTAAGTTGGAACTTGGAAACTCATATTATCAAAAAATAAATTAATGCATCACCTTTTCTAGTAACTTCCACTCTTCAGGTGTTGGAATTGTCATTTGTTCTAACTGGTGTTGTTTGACTTGAAGATTTGTTAACAATTCATTATTCAAATTGGAACCTGTATTGGATTCCTCAGTCAATTTTGCATTTAGGGAACTAGAAATGGTTTGATGGAATCCTAATAGGTCATCACATCTAGATTATGAGGAAACTGATCCAAATAAATCTTCCTTGCATCCTCCATCTTCTTTCTGAAATCATTCTTTCCAACGAATATCTCATTTGTGTCAAAAGCCTCTGGAAAACCAAGCTCTATGAAGTTCCTTACCTTTTCATCCACCTTCTTCATCTTGTATGTAGCCAAATGAAAATATTCCTTTGTTTCACACATTCTCAAACACTTCAATGATAGATGACAACGTCATTGATGTAGGAAGTTGATTAGTAATCCATTTTGATTTCAAAACATTATCACTGGCTTTGTAGACTATTTTTTGAATATGATTTGTTGATTTCTCTAATGCCAATACATTTTTGTTGTCCATTAAATATTTGTTGAGCTTATTATGATGTTGTCTGATAGCATCAATCAATTGAAACATGTCACACAAATGATTAATCCCCTACATTATTTCATCCCAGAGATTTTGTTTCTATGCCTCATTGTTTCTCTACAAAATGCAAATAACTTATTTTGACAAGACTTAATTTCATTTTTTGCTTCCATCAGATCTGCCTCCAATCTTTCATTTCTTTTTCTCTCCTTCTCCAATTTTTGTTCCCACTGTGCATTTCCATTTGCAATGCTTAGTCTTAATTTTTCTTAAGTGGATTTTTCCTCATCATATTTCTTATTGCTCTTATGTAGCCTTTGCTTCAATTCATTCACTGCAGTCTCATTATGCTTATCCTCTTTGCTTGTTGATGTAGAGGCAGATTTTTTAATTCTTTTTTCTAATTCATTGCTCTTGTTATCCATTGCTTTCCTCTTTGCTTTCTCATTTGCTAGGTTTTCCTATAACTTTTCAACTTGAGTCTGTAACCTTTTTTTCTCTCTATCTTGCTTTAGCAATGATGTGTACACCAATTCATTGTTCTTCTTTGATACATTAATTTCCTCAGTATTTATGAGTCTAGAAAAATCCAATTGAAAATTATTCACCTCGAATTCAGATGGAGCCATCTGATTTGCTAGTTTGTTTTGAACTGTGGGAACAAGAATTGTGTACTCCATTATTTCTTTACTTGTGTCAAATGTGGGTAATACCATGGTTGTTGTAGACTCTGAATTTAGAGTAGATGCACTCTCCATCAATTGCTTCTTTTCTTTTTTATTCAATTCTGATTTCTTTTAAACTCTTCAATGTAATCAAAACTCGAGGATGCAGGAACAATGGAATGCTTGAATGGCGAAGGAATAGGAGTACTTGCAATTGCTAATGATGTCATAGCTAGACTAACTGGCATTGGGGGAGTGCTTGGAAATAACTCCTTTGTGGTGGATCCACTGGTAGTGTGACTTGGATTTGGACCTATCAAAATCCTTTGCCTCTTTTTTATGCCTTGATCACCTGGTGTTTCTGTGGTATATTGTGTTATTGTCCTCTTGTGTGTAATATTATGTTGTAGCACATGTTGACCACTACTAGTACTACTACCCATACCATCACCACCAGAGGTAGTGCTAGTTGCACTAATCCCTCCACCATGGGCATGTCCTAGTTGTGATTATGTCTGACCATGAGGATGAGGATTTGAACTTGAAGCTCTAACAAATTGACCTATATACCCTAGGTCTACTTTTTCACCTCCAACCCCAAGGCTAGATTTATCAACTGGTTTTCTATGCTCTGCATCTATTACCATCTAAGGGCCTTGTCTTTGGGACCCCAAAGTACCACCTTCATAACCCATTTTTTCAGCTATGGCTACTCCTATAGTAAATGCTTCTTTTGTGGCCTCACTTAAACCAAGCTTGAAATCGACACGACTTTCTTCTTCCCTATCATCCTTAGGTTCATCATCACTTTCTTCATCTTCTTGTTCATTTGGATGCTCTATATTCCATAATTTTCTAAACTCAAGATCTTCTTCATTATCTCCATACTTTGCAAGAGCTCTTGGATCACCTAGCTCCTTCCTCATAGACCAAAAGATAGTAATTTTTTATCATGGCCAATTTTTTTCTATAACTTCCTTCTCTAGAGAATTTGGAATTTTTACTCTACTAGATGGTTTATGAATTTTTCCATAAAAGTTGTTGTAAGGTCTCCTAATTTTCTTTCGATGCAATGCCATAATTTCTGCTAAGAATTGTTCAAAAGAAATACCATTCTCAGCAGCACTTTTCTCCATTGCTACTTTGACCTCATCCCAAGAATCCTTGTTTCTCAAGTTTTCAAGCAAGGGTTTACTTCATATGATGTTGAATTCTACTTCCAAAATTCTTATTGAGCACAATCATTGATTTAATAGTGTCACATGGATCATACTGGCAGTGACAGATAGCATCAAAATAAAAAAAATTCAAAAGATGATGTGCCACACTAAATGCTTTTCTCTCGAATGTGATCCCTCCACATGAAAAAGGTAAAGAAGGAAATAAGGTCTTCTTTCCCTGACTGGTAAAGTGTCTTTCATCAGTACTCTGCATCTTCCTTACATATTCCAAAGCAAAAACCCTTTCTATCACATGTATTGGAAGTTTGTATGGTTGTACTTCCGATCCATAAAATCTTAGCACAATATATTCTTCCCTTTAAGTACCAATCATCCAATTGTATTTCTTTTCCTAGTTGAATACAATTTCTACATGACATAGGAAATCTAGGCATTAGAGTATTTGTGATTTCTTGATGCAATGGAGCCAAAAAGTAGTCTACAAAATGACTGTAGTTCTTTCGAGAATCATGCATCCTTATCACAGTGGTGCATTCATATATTGTAAGTGGAGCCATTTTCTTTTCCTTAGCATTACTATAAGGCTAAATCTGAAGCTTGTTGGTCTAAAACATTCCTCTAAATTTGAATAGAAAAAGATAGCACAAGTAGGTTGTGAACCTAAATGTCTTGGTGGAACATCCTTTAATCATTAAAAATTGTTTATGCATGGATTCTACAATGTTCCCAATAAAATTATATTTGACATGTGGAACATGATAATGGATATTATATACCATTTCAAGGAGGCTTGCACCCACTTCCAAATTGCTATCCAGTCCGAGGCAAAATGCTAACATGGAAATAGTATCCTGAGCCCATGGTTTAAAAATATCCAAATCATAAGGAGGCTTATGATCACCTTTCAATTTGTTTCTATCCTGAGCTATTCTATTTAAGAAAGATTTTTTCTCCTTTTCATCCGCTGCTTCATAATCACTAGCAGGCTTTTCTAGGTCAATGTGGACATTTCCAAATTCTTCGATTGTAAACCCCAAGGCCAACACTTTTCCAAGTTCTTCTGCATTAATGGATAACAAAATTTCTTCTTTGCTATCTTTATTAACAATCTATTTTGTTATCATCATAATTTAGGGCACAGACCATGATAAATTCTGGGCAAGGGAAAACCTCATGTAACATCATGTGCCCTAATCCACTTACCCATGGTGCACTAAAACTATTAACTTGCATTTTCTTTGAATCTTTATTCTGAGATGAAAATCTAAGTTCTAAGGTACGCCTACCATAGGATTTTAGATCATAAATATCATGGTATTCATCAATGAAACCTGGGGTTTTAAGCAATTTTGCATAATGTATTTTTTTATCCGACATTTCTCTAGTGGTACTACTACTAGTGGTAGACATGCTAATACAATCAACAATGTGAAATTTGTGAATTCCCTATTAGTCCTAAATCTTTCTTAATTCTTAAGCCTCTTAACCCTAAACCTAAACTTCAAAGTTTGAAAAAATTAGATTTTAAGAAACGTCAAACGATGAAATGTAGCCATAGGAATTCTTTAACTTACCCAGATTTTGAATTTTCATTCTTGAAGTTGAAACTAGGTTACTAGAATGGCTTTGTTGGAAGTGAAACTATGGAACCCAGAACAGGGTGGTGCACTACAATGAGCAAACTGAAGACTGAAATCTCCCCATGTGTTGACCCTCTAACTTCAAAATAAAATTACTTAGCAATAGAAAGTGTTGTTTTTTTTAATATTAAAGTGAATGACACTAAAACGTCTACTCGTTACTTATGGACTACACAATACACAATTAAGTAGTACATGCCACATGGCTAACAACATTTAAAACAAGCCATTAATGATTTACTCCTACATTGACAACAAATTCTAAATTGTTAATCTTTGTTAATCTAATGGTTATAGGCTGATTCCAAAGGTTTAAGTTCACAAGCTTAGCGCTCTATGTATTTCATTCTAGAATGCAACTACAACCATACATCAAATGTGCATCAAATAGTTGAGTAATTTATGATATAAATAATAAACATAAAACATGTGTTTTAAATTTGCTTTAAACTTTAATGTGCTAGGATTGACATCAAGGCCAAGGGGCCATAAACTTAACATTGCAAAGGCCTTAATAAAATGAATTACAATGTCACATTAATAGCACATTGCACAACCATTAATAGCACTTAACTTGAAAAGGACTTAATAAAATGAATTACAATGTCACATTATTACATAGTACAAACACAAATGTAAGTGCAAGCACCAAGCTTCTGTTGGACCACTGGTGAAAAATTGAAAACATAAATGTGATATATGTATCTCTAAAAATAAATGGAACTTGTCACCCGTCAACCATGAGCTCTGAAAATAAACACATGGGACTTGTTGAGTCAGCCATGGTCTCTGAAAATAAATGCATGGGGAAAGGGGGCCCAATCAAACTAGGGACATGGGAGCTATGAAGATACAAAATGTACTTAGCCCCTTTCAGAATCAGATTCATGTAGAAGATAAGGGGTTGTAAAATTGCTCCCATGCAGAAGATGAGCACTAAAAATAAATGCATGGGGCTTTCCTGGTAGGCCATGGTGTCTTAAAATAAATGCAAGAGACTCTCCTAGCCATCCATGCAGATGATGAGGGGTAGTAAAACTACTCCCATCTTCTACTTGTAACTTCCATGCACTAGGATAGCACTTATCTCCATCACAGCTCCTCATCTTGGTTCAAAACTTGTTTGAGAAGTTAGGTGAACCGAATCAACTTCTTTCCAATTCCAATCATTTTGAACTTTAATGAAATTGGTCTTTTACTCTGTAACTACATAACTAGAGGCATGAGAGTTTAGAGAATCCCCAAGAATACTGCATCATCTTCTTCTTGAATCCTTATTAAGTTATTAACCCTACAAAATGAAAATCCTTATGACAATTAAACGAATGATTTTAGTTGTGCTCATTATCCTTATTTATGGGCCAAAAGTGCCACTACTAGCCTGGTCCCTTGTACACCTCATACGTGTCATGTGTGAGGTTGTGTATAGTTACTACTAAATAGTAATAACTGTGATTCGTGCAAACCAAAAATAAAACTTAATCGGTGCCTCAAGCTGGCTACATGCAAAGTTGAAAATTGTACCTCAAGCTAACAAGCTGTCAATTGTCAAAATTGGGAGTGCCACACAAGCTATCGATTGTCAAAATCACTAGATTATTGACATCATCATCTATGATTCTATAGTACATCATGCAGTTTTCAATATAAAGCTATCTAATCAATCACTCTGGCTATTCATATGGCTTTAATTCATGCCACCACCCAGTACCACAGCCAAATTGAGAATTTTAATAGAATAAATGAAAGGTAGAGTACTTTGATGCATTTAAAAGAGAGAATTAAATGTCTCATTTTACCTTAATCATTATCAATGTCCTAATAAGTCACAATAAATTTCACTTGCTTATGATCAGAACTATATGTTGATAATTACTATTAGTTTTAAAAGCCGTATTTAACATTTTTATATTGATTAAAGAAAAAGGGATTTACAAGAATGAAGCCAAGAAAAGCATTTTAATTTAAGTAGCTATTGCTAAAGACTGAAGTACATAGTACATAACCAATGTGGCCAAAAAGCCACTAACCATGACAAAAAACCAATCACAAAGTACATATTACAAGAACCTTAGAACTGTTACGCTGTACAATAAAATATAGACATGTGACACATCACACAATTCACTACTAATATTTTTGTAACATTAGCTTAGGCCATCAACCAGTTGTTTAAGTATAACGTGAATTGAATTTAACAAATTAACAGCAAAGAAGAAAAGCGAATCACCCAAAACCTTCCTCCAAAACTCAAGACTCTTTAATGATTCAATTTTTGTATCACATAGCAGACCCCATCTCATATTAACCAGGGCAAGAGCCTGAGTTGTAGAAGCACGCAATTCCACTTTCCTAAAGATTCCATCAACAAGTGCTAACCCACTTTCAAAATTGTAATGCTCCAACACCAACTCCAACGAAGAAATAGAGCAAATGGACCCAAAACCGTTCCCTACCCATAATTATTCTTATACCATCCTCAACCTGCACACAAGGAATTGTTAAAACTGTTAGTGCCTATTTTGGTTCTCTCATTTTCCAGTTGTTTGCCTTTGTTTTTCCTGACAAATCTTTAGCTTGGGAATTTTCTATCATTTTGGCACATGGGGTAAATGGGCTCCCACCAGGGTTGAGCTCAGCATGCTAAGGGTTCATGTCTCAGATGGCTAGATCTTCCTTTTCTTCCTTTCCTTGTGTTTTTCTTTGCCTGGCGGGGGTGGGACTGGGATGGAATCAGATTCTGTTTTTGGCCTTTGGTTTCTCTTTCAGGTTCCATTCCGGCCCCGGCTCTGCGTCCTCGGTTGTCTTTTGTTTTGTTTCCTTTGGTGGGCGCGGGATCGGAATAGAACCTATTTTGGAACCTTTCACGTGCTTTTCTGGTTTCAGGTTTTGCTCCGACCCCAGCTCTGCTGGCTTTGTTTTCCTTTTCCTTTTGGCGGGGGCAGAACTAGGTCGAGGGTTTGTCTTGGAACTTTTGTGAGGTTCCTGTTTCCATTTTACCTCTGACTCCGCGATTTCCTCTTTCGGGTTCCATTCCATTCCGACCCCGCTTCTTCTCTATCTTGTGTCGGTTTTGGGTCCACCTCCGTGGTCTTTTGCGAAGGCAGGGGCAGAATGGTTTTCATCCTGATCTTTTCATTCTTACTCCTTTTTGTTCCCTGCTCCAGCTCCGACTTCGTGTCTTTCCCATCTCCGGCTATGACTTGGTCTGGTTTCCTTTCTGCCCTTTGGTTTTCGGTGTGACTTTCCTTGACATTGAAGTCCTCCCATGTTATCGTCTAAGCTACTAATATGACTTCCTTTGTGCATGTGTTGATAATCATCGGCCATGATGAAAAGTTACCTGATGGTTACCGTGAAGCACTTTCCTAGTCCGGTCCGCCAAATTGCTGACTAAGGTTTTCAGTCGGCGTGACATTTCTTTTCGCCATGACATCTCATCGAGCGCAGAGACCTCTGGGCGAGCATTGGCTTCTCTTCGCTATGAAGTCTTGTAGTCTAGCCGACTTCATTTTGTTACGCTGACCCCACCTTGCTCTCGGTGTGATCTTTTGGTTTCATTGTGATCTCTGGGCGACTTCAAGATGTCTCCCCAAGACCCCCTCATCTCGGCCAGTGTTTTCTTTGTGTCGGGGAGATGTCTCCCCAACCCCCGTTTGTCTGGCCGACTGTGGCAGCCCCTTTTTACTCTTCGGTGTGACTCCCTTTGGCCACGATGACTTCACCATGGTGTATGGAAAACCTGGCCATCTCTCCCCGACTTTGTGGTGCTTTTGATATAACATGATTCTCTTCGGCTGAAGGTGTCGCCAACTTCCTTATGTCTAGCCGATGTGCTCGGTGACTTCGCTGGGATGTTTCGCCGACTTGGTGGCCTCTTGCCATCTATGATGATGAGTTAATTCCTGAGCAACTTTAAGGCCGCAAGGGCGCACGTGCTAAGTGTGAATGGTGATGTTTTAATTAGAACGATACAGGTGCTCGATGGTTATCAATGGCCGAATGACAGGTATGCCATGCAGAGGACCACATAGATCAATGGCCCGCTGTGGCCAATGACAAGGATCAAGGGTTGTCATTCTACTCACTGATACAAAATGATTGTTCAATACACCCTACGAGGAATGTGATGGTCGTCTGATCATGGACGATCAACGGTCGAGTTTCAAACTAAACCACAGTCAGGGTTTGGTGTTGACAATGTGCTAGGGACCTATGTTTCAGATTGAATAGAATCTCCAAGGTGTTTTATCCCACAGCTTGTTCATAGAGTTTGTCATTTGAGAACATTGATCAAGCATAGCTTCTATCCCTACCTTTGTGTTTATATTCCTAAGTGATTCCTAGTCTTATTGTTGTCAAGTTGTAGTTACCAAGCTCTGAAAGTCTTGTTGTATTCCAAAAAGTAACACCATTGTTACTGATCTATCCCAAGAAGCTTGGGTGGTGACTCTAAAGTCTTTGTACCAGTGCAAACAAATATTTAAAGATATAGAAGAAGTTCAGAGAAGAAATTCAAAGAGAGTCAAGAAGGCTGAAGGAATCCCAGTTCAAATGAGGAGAACACGAGGTTATTACAAAAACCATCCAGAGCAGGAGCTGGAAGAAGAGTTGCCTAGAAACAAAGGCAAATGGGTGAAGGCAAAACCAGCATAAAAAGGTATGTCTACACCGCATCCCACCCTTGAACATCAAGTTTCTTCTCATTTCGGTTCACAAAGTGAAAGAGATTTGGTAGATTTAGATGATAATGTATCCAATGAGAGAGGGGAAGTGCATATGAAAAATATTATAAATGAATATTCATTAGATCATGGCCGAAATGCCATACAACAAAGGGGAAGGGGTAGGTTACAAAGGAATAATAGGAATACTCGGCATGCTAGAACTATAGAATGCCCTAGTCCCACACCTCTTAGGGCTACCTTTGTCCCAAATGATTCATCCACTGGGGATGACTATTCCCACAACCCTCATCTATACCAAATTGCTAGTACAGCTTCTGATAGAGAGTCTACATTACCTAATGCGGATGAGATCTCTAATGATATACAAAGACTTAGTCAACAAATTGCTGCACTAAATGAGAGTAGGAAACAGAGAGAAGCAACAAAAGAGAAAAAGATAAGAGATGTTATGGATCAAAGGCATGAGTTGCATAGAAGAGTTAAAGAGATGGAAGCCATGGATAGATTGGCAGCCCAACAAAATGAGGAGGATACCCTCATATTGCCAGAAACCTCAGGAAGGACTCTCTCTAATCCCTTAGTCAATAAGACCACAAATAAACCTCAAAGTCATAGGGTTGAGGAACATGTTGTTCCTCCTCCTAGGAATACTAGTAAATAGCCTCAAAATGTGGACAAAGGTAAGCGTCCTATGCAGGAAAAGAGAGGAAATGAAGGAGTAAGGATAAATGAAGGAGGTGCTAAGAAGAACACAGATCAAAATAATAATCCCTCAATCTTTGATAAGTTAATGAATGAAAATGAGGAGTTGGAGAGAAATACAAGGGAAATGGAGTTGCTTGCAGCAAACAAAGAGATGAAGAGGAAGCTTAGTTTTCTAGAATCTACTTTGAAGGACCCTATCCCTGATGCTCATAACACATCTGGTCGTGTTGTCTTTTCAAATCCTGGTGTTGGTAACAGAAGTTCCCCCATGGATACCCCTACTAGCTCCCTTCCACCCCCTAGAGGTCATGAAAAAGTTGTCCATTTTGTTGATCTACAAGAGCATCAAGGTCAGCAATCAGGTCATCAAAATGAAAGACAAAGAGACAATGATACTCAAGGTGAAGAGAGAAGACCTGTGGGAAGAAGAGTGACACATACCGATAGATACAGGCAGTTATGTTTTAATAATATCCCTGGTTACCCAAACCCTGTACCTGATAATGCTAGGAAACATGTGCCAAAGTTTACAGGCAATAATGCTATCAGTGGTGAGGATCACCTTAAAGCTTTTCAAAGTTTTTTGGAGGACTTTGAGTTATGGGAGGAGGATGTAGCCATGAAGTAATTTATGCAATCTCTGACATAGGATGCCAGAGATTGGTACAAAAGTCTACCTGATTTAAGCATTGATTCTAAGAACTCCTTCAAAAATTTTAGAGAACAGTATGGAGACTAGACTGATCCAAGGTTCAGGCTACATGATTTTAATAAAATCACAAAGGGACATAATGAAATGGCTACTGAATTTAATGCTACTTGCTCAGAGATAAAGACCCACAATCCCTGCAAGAGGCTTACAAGATGGCTGTAAACAATGAAAATAATAGAAGAGCATTTGGTAAAATGGGTAGGAGAGATGACCCTAGGCTTTCCAAAGCTACAAAGCCTTCAAATTGAAAGGTGGTCAAGGATGTAGTACCAGATGACAAATGGGATCAAGTTTTGAACCTACTACAGAAGCAAGCAAAGTCTGAGAGGCCCCAATTTGAGAGAAATGAAAGGCCCCCAAGGCTACAAGATTACCCATACCACACCAACTAGAATAATGGGAAGCCTATTCCCAATAATCAAAGGAACTTCCATGGAGTACCTGATCCACTATAGAAGAATACCTCAAACATGGTAGATGATCTGCTATGGTGTGATGCCTATGAAATACCACACTCCTCACATCAGTGTGATGTTGCAACCAAGGCAGTGGAAGAAAAGCAAGGCAGTTATGAGAAGGGTGATTGTCCTGGAAACCCTGATGAGACTTCGAATGTGTTCATGACCAAGTCAGATCTGGAGTATGAGGAATATTCCTCTGACTGTGGTGCTGATACAAATGAGACAAATATGCAAAGACAAGGTCTTCTTCATCAGCAGCAAGTATTTTCCGATGGAGAAGGAGGTGATCAGTTTACTGCTTATAACCTTGAAACCTATGGCATTTCTTTGAGGAGACCTTCTAATGAAGAGATAGAAAGGTGTGCAGTTGCATTGGCCGCCAGAGCTCAGGATAGAAATGATATTCACCTCATAAATAGGGTGGTAAAGGCTAATTCAGGTCACCAAGGGGGAATATTTATTAAGGAAAGTGATACTGATCCTAAAGGGATTAGAGCTGAAAACACAAAAACTAGTACCAAAGCTAAGGAGGTCAAAGAGCCAAGAATTTGGGCTAAAAAGAATGACAAAGCTAAGATAACCAGTGAAACTACTTCATCAGATACAAAGATGAAAGAAGTAAGGCCTGCAAATCAAAGTGATGGTAAGAAAATAGATGCAATAACTTCTCATGAAGTTGTATTCCTAGAGATTCTAAGTTATGCACTAGTTGACATGTTTCAGGTCCTATCTCAAATAAAGGTCACAGTCCCACTCCTCGAGATGATGAGGATCGATGACCATAAGCATAAAACAATGGTAGTTATCAAGAGCATTGTTGGGAACATTCAACCTAAAATGGAAGCTCAAATACCTAAAAAAAGTGTAGGCCAGGTGAAGGATGATGCAGCTGGACTGAACACAGATGAGAATCCTGAAGTCTATCTAGGAACTACAATCACTGCTAACCCTGATCTGGTCAACCCTTTTTTTTTGAGCCTGATTATCAATGGAAGCTTGCTCAGAAATTGTATGATTGATTCAGGTGCTTCAAACAATGTGATGCCTGTCAAAATCATGGAGGAAATGGGCTTAAAGGTGGATAGCACTTATGGAAAATGTTATGCTATGGACTCAAGGGAGATCCCTCTGATTGGGATCATAAATGAAGTATCATATAGATTGGCAGCTTGCCCTGAGAAGGAACTTGTCATGAGTGTCATAGTAGCTGATATCCCTCCAACATATGGAATGTTGCTCTCGAGAAAATGGTGTGCTTCTATGGGAGGAAGTATACAATGTGACTTATCATTTGTTGCATTCTTAATTGATCAGAAGAATGTTAGGATAGCTCGTGATTCAAGGTGCAAGCGTATGATTGAGTCTGTTGATAAAACAGAAGAACCTCCACTCATCAACTTTGTTGACACTATTATGGATACCTTTCGAGTAGAGGGAGTAGAACAAGAGGAAGGAGAAACCAAGTCAGTACCAATAGTCAAAGAAGTCATGCAGACTACCTTCGAAGAGTCAGTTTGGACTATATACTTTGACGGAGCTTGTTCCAAGGATGGCTCGGGTGCTGGTGTCTTGCTGGTATCCCCACAAGGTAAGACCTTCAAGTATTCCTTTCTACTCCAATTTGCATGTACAAACAATATAGCTGAATATGAAGCCTTGTTGGTTGGCCTAAAAATTGCCTCTAAACATGGTATAAAATCATTGAGGGTATTTGGTGACTCAGAGTTGATTGTTTCTCAAGTTAGATCTAGATTTGCCACTAAGGACAAGCACTTGAGGCAATATAGGAATCAAGTTTGGGACAATATTGAGGCATTTGATGCCTTTGGGATAGATTGGGTAGAAAGGGGGCAAAATGCTAAGGCTGACTTGCTGGCCAACATTGCTGTTAAACTGGATGAAGTGACCTTTAATGGCATTTCTGGTATTGAGGTACAAACCAGGCCTACAGTGCCTGATAATATTTGCAATTGGCAGGTGTTTGAAAATGACCATGATATCTTGAAATTCCTGCACTGTGTAGACCAATATGAGCATTAGGAGATCGGTTTTGGCTCATATGTGGTAGAAGAGAATGGTAAAGAGACCTTGTTCGGGAATGAAGTAATTCAATTGAAGACCAATAAAATCCCAAAGGGACTGGTAGCATTAGAAAGGATTTTTGAAGGACTAGACAAGTTCAATACAAGACAAGCAACTACCCATAAAGAAGACCTAGAGGAAATCAACCTAGGAATTGATGGTGCACCAAAGAAGGTATACATAGGCAAGAAGATGAAGCCCCATAGAAGGAATATGTTGATTACCTTATTAAGGAAATATAGGCATGTTTTCGCTTGGTCTTATGATGACTTGAAGGCTTACAGGGAAGACTTGTTCCAACATGAAATTCCCCTGAAACCTGATGTGAGACCATTTAGGCAGAAGCAAAGGCCTATCAATCCAACCTTGAGATCCAAGATGCAGGAAAAACTAACAAAATTGAGTGATGCAGGGATCATTAAGCCAATAAGGCATTCTTCATGGGTGTCAAACCTAGTTCCTATCAGAAAAAAGAATGGTGATCTTAGGTTGTGCGTGGATTTCAGAAACTTAAATATTGCATCATTGAAAGACAATTATCCTCTTCCAAACATGGAGGTGATGCTACAGAAGGTGACTAGGTGTGAATTAATGTCCATGATGGATGGATTCTCTTGTTACAACTAGGTCATGATGAAAGAATCAGAGCAGTACAAGACAACGTTCACCACACCCTGGGGAACTTATGTCTATGTGAGAATGCCTTTTGGCCTAATAAATGCTGGTGCCACTTTTCAAAGGGCCATGGATGTGGCCTTTATTGAGTTTTTAGACATATTCCTTGCTGTTTACCAAGATGACTTGACTGCTCACAGCAAGAAAGAAGAGGACCATTGCTCTCACTTAGAGAAAATATTTGTCAGGGCATTGGAATATGGTATTTCCCTTAATCCCAAGAAATGTGCCTTTGGGGTTAAGGAGGGCAAGTTACTGGGGCACATTGTCTCAAAAGATGGCATCAGAATTGATCCAGAAAGGATAGTAGCCATTGATAAGATCCAACCACCAAAGAATGTCAAGGGAGTACAATCTTTCTTTGGTGAAATAAACTTCTTGCTCGAAGGTTTGTCACTAACTTCGTAGAGATCAACAGACCTATCTCCAAAATTTTGAAGAAGAATGAGAGGATAGTCTGGTCAGAAGAACCCTTAAAGGCTTTTCAATCCATTAAAGAAGCAATAAAGGATGCTCCTATGTTGAAGACACCCGACTATTCAAAGCCTTTCCAATTGTTCATGTTTGCCTCTTTTCACAGTGTGGTGGGGGTGTTGTTGCAGAAAAATGATAATGGTTTCAAATAGCCCATAGCCTTCTTCAGTAATTCTTTCCAAGTTGTTGAATTGAAATATGACATAAATGAGAAACAGGCATATGCACTAGTCAAAGTTGTCAAAGTTTTCAGGCCTTACTTAATGGGAGCTGTCATATTTGCATATGTACCCAATGCAGCTATCAAAGACATTTTCACATAGCAAGAAGTGTCGGGAAGGAGATGCAGATGGATTAACAAGATCCAAGAATTTAACATTGAGGTTCAAATTACTAAATTGGTAAGAGGACAGGGATTGGCCAAGCTTATGGCCCAAGCCAATTTGGAGGCCAATCAGATAAACTCACTAGAAGAGGAAAATAGATCACACATATGTGATATGGAGCACTCTAACTAGTACAAGGATGTGATCTATTATCTGCAGAAGATGAAGTGCCTTGAAAATCTTGGTGAAAATGAAAAGAGAACAATAAAGCTACATGCTATCAAATATGTTATCATAAAGGGAAATCTCTAGTGGAGAAACAGAGGTGTCATGCTGAAATGCGTGGATCAGAATCGGGCATTGGAACTGCTAAGGGAGATGCATGGTGGAGTTTGTGGCGGACATTATATGGCCAAAAAAACTACACACAAGGTGATGAGGGCCGGTTTTTGGTGGCCTACTATATTTAAAGATGCACATCAGTTTGTGAAGACATGTGATGCTTGTCAACGTTTCTCTAGTAAGCTGAAATTCTCTGGTAACCTTCCTCTTAGACCAGTTGCAATGCAATCTCCATTCCAGACTTGGGGCATTGACTTCATAGGTGAGATATCATGCAAATCTAGTGGAGGCCACTCCTGGATATTGGTAGCCACTGATTATTTTACCAAGTGGGTGGAAGCAATCCCAACAAAGAAAGCAACTAGCAAGGTGGTGATTGATTTCTTGATAAACAATATACTGGCAAGGTTTGGATGCCCATAAAGAATTGTATCAGAAAATGCTATGTGTTTCAGATCTGAAGAATATACTGAGTTTTGTGAAAGATATGGTATCCAAATTTCTTATTCATCACCATATCACCCACAAGGAAATGGATAGGCTAAATCAAGCAATAAGAGCTTGATGAAGATCATCAAGAGAATCTTGGATCAAAACAAAAGGGCCTGAGATTCTAAGTTGAAATTGTCACTCTAAGCAGACAGAGTAACTGTGAAGAGGGCAATAGGTTGTACCCCATTTGACTTAGTTTATGGGATAGGTGCTAGATTGCCCCAAAACAACCAGATAGAGATGTACAAGTTTATCCAGGTTTATGATGATGAAATTGACAGTGAGATGCAATTGAGAATGGATGCTCTCACAGAGCTGGATGAGACTAGAAGGGATGCTCAAAGGAGAAATTCCAAGTTGCAAATGCAAGTGAAGAATCTGTATGATAAAAGGACAATTGCAAGGAATTTTGAGAAAGGAGATTTGGTCTTATTATGGAATGCCAGATTGGAAGATAAGAGAAAACATGGCAAATTTGATGCAATCTGGCTAGGTCCATTTGTGATCAGCAGCAAGTGGGGAGAAGATTCATATGTTCTCCAGGCTCTGACAGGTGAGATTCTTGAACTGCCAGTTCATGGACAGTTCTTGAAGTTATACTTCTCCTGAAGTATCTTATCCATGAATGTTAATTTAGGATTTTCTTTCTATTTTGTTTTCTTTTTGTGTCTGCTGGCTCTATCTGGGCTAGTTCTTGGTTTGTTTTGGTCTTTTCTGTCTAGTCTGCTCTCCCTTGAGATTCTGAATTCTTGTTATGCCCACTAGGGGCATACATCTCCAACTGGAGCCTATGTTAGTGCCTATTTTGGTTCTCTAATTTTCCAGTTGTTTGCCTTTGTTTTTCTTGACAAATCTTTAGCTTGGGAATTTTCTATCATTTTGGCACGTGGGGTAAATGGGCTCCCACCAGGGTTGAACTCAGCGTGCTAAGGGTTCATGTCTCAGATGGCTAGATCTTCCTTTTCTTCCTTGCCTTGTGTTTTTCTTTGCCTGGCGGGGGTGGGACTAGGATGGAATCAGAATCTATTTTTGGCCTTTGGTTTCTCTTTCGGGTTCCATTCTAGCCCCGGCTCTGCATCCTCAGTTGTCTTTTGTTTTGTTTCCTTTGGTGGGTGCGGGATCATAACGAAACTTGTTTTGGAACCTTTTGCGTACTTTTCTAGTTTTGGGTTTTGCTCCGACCCCGGCTCCGCTAGCTTTGTTTTCCTTTTGCTTTTGGTGGGGGCAGAGCTGGGTCGGGGGTTTGTCTTGGAACTTTTGCAAGGTTCTTGTTTCCATTTTTCCTCTGACTTTGCGGTTTCCTCTTTCGGGTTCCATTCCGACCCCGGCCCCGCTTCTTCTTTGTCTCGTGTCGGTTCCAACTCCGCCTCCGTGGTCTTTTGCGGAGGCAGGGGTGGAATGGTTTTCATCTAGGTGTTTTTGTTTTTGCTCCTTTTTGTTCCCTGCTTCGGCTATAACTCCATGTCTTTCCCGTCTCCGGCTCTGACTTGGTCTAGTTTCCTTTCCGCCCTTTGGTTTTCGGTGTGACTTTCCCCGACATTGAAGTCCTCCCATGTTAATGGCTGAGCTACTAATATGACTTCCTTTGTGCACATGTTGATAATCAACATCCATGATGAAAAGTTACCTGACGGTTACCATGAAGCGCTTTCCTAGTCCGGTCTGCTGAATTGCTGACTAAGGTTTTTAGTCGACGTGACAGTTCTTTTCACCATGACATCTCACTAAGTGTGAAGACCTCTGGGCAAGCGTTGGCTTCTCTTCGCTATGAAGTCTTGCAGTCTGGCCGACTTTGTTTTGTTACGCCGACCCCGCCTTGCTCTTGGTGTGATCTTTTGGTTTCATTGTGATCTCTAGGTGACTTCGGGATGTCTCCCCGAGACCCCCTCATCTCGGCCAGTGTTTTCTTTGTGTCGAGGAGATGTCTCCCCAAACCCCATTTTTCTGGCTGACTGTGGCGGCCCCTTTTTACTCTTCGGTGTGACTCCCTTCGGCCAAGGTGACTTCGCCATGATGTCTGGCCAACCTGGCCATCTCTCCTCGACTTTGTGGTGCTTTCGATATAACCTGATTCTCTTCGCCTGAAGGTGTCCCCATCTTCCTTATGTCTAGCCAATGTGCTCAGTGACTTCGCTGGGATGTTTCACCGACTTGGTGGCCTCTTGCTGACTATGATGACGAGTTAATTCCCGAGCAACTTTAAGGTCGCAAGGGCACACGTGCTGAGTGTGAATGGTGATGTTTTAATCAGAATGATACAGGTGCTCGATGGTTATCAATGGTCGAATGATAGATATGCCATGCAGAGGACCACATAGATCAATGGCCCGCTATGGCTGATGACAGGGATCGAGGGCTCTCATTCTACTCACTGATATAAGATGATCGTTTAATACACCCTGCGAGGAATGCGATGGCCGTCTGATCATGGATGATCAATGATCGAGTTTCAAACTGAACCACAGTTAGGGTTTGGTGTTGATAGTGCACACAAAAAATAGAGGCATGGAGCATTCATGGTGACAGTAAGTTGGTCACTGGCTTAACCGAGCTAGCATGCATAGCGACACGACTCTGGGACAAGGACGGCATGGCTCGAATTTGGATGCATGGATTTGGTCATGGATTTGGTGCAGGTTGATTGATCTTTGTCATGTGGGAATGTCTCTCCTGACAGAGATCCAACCAGAGGCATTTATGTGACTAGAGAAGTTGTTGTGGGGTCATAGTGAGGGTTTTTATTGGTCACGATGCAGTTGGGGTCTGACGTGGCATATTGATGTGGCTCTGAGCTGGGTGGCAATCCCTAGCCTATTTAAAAGGAATTTCTGAATCATTTGTATGGGTCAAGGGGGCCAGGAATTAGAACCAATTCTGAAGGAAAGAGCACTGAGTTAAAGTGTCAAATTATTGTCAGAGTTTGAGGTCTGGGTTGTGTAATCTATAAATTGTAAGGTCTTGGATGCATGTATGGACTTGAATGTATTTTTTAGGTCTTTGAGTCTCTCCTTTGGATTGTACATGTGAATTGTTATTGAAACTGATCAAGGATCATTCCATTAGCCTTTGTAATACTTTCTTGCATTGTCTATTTTTATAATAGCTCATGTTCAAGGAGCAAGTTAAATTGCTTTTATCATCTTAGAAATTTATATGTATAATTGAAGGATTTGATAAGTAGTCTTTAAGATCTGATCACTGGCTGTGGAATTAATAAAGTTAGTTTCACATAGACTTTAATGTCCAGAGTAATGGTTCCTTCTATTTGCAGGTTATTGTGACTCCTAGCCCAAGGATAATGGCATTAATCTGATATTTGTTGTATATCTTTAGGGTTCTAGCCTTCTTTCTCAAGATCAAATATTTTAATTAATCAATTCTATTTCATGTTATACTATATATGTTTTATCATTCTCAGCAGGATATACATTGTTTGCTCAAAGGAAGCCATCTCTGAGTGAACCCTGGTATATCTGCTATAAGGAGATTGAATCTGCTTTGTTCAAAGGATTACCCTCCTAGGTCTTGTAGAGCCTGAAGTGAAGGAGATTGCAGCCACAAGTGTTTCATCTCGTCTATTGGCCACCTGTCTAGCGAACATTCAGGCATTGAGCTTGGCTAGCTCATAGGTGTTTGCTCATAGCTGCTGGTTTGTTGTTTCCTAAACAAGAAAAATGACCAACAAAAACCATACCCAACTTTCGTCTGTCATATGCATCGTCCTTTCTTTTCTCCCAAAAACATTTGGGTAGCATGACACACCATGAAGACTCCATAATATCTTAGTTAAATTGAGAATAGAGAAGAAGTAAATCAATGCCAAATATATTATAAATGATATGAAGAACATCAAGTTGGTGAAGTATATATAGAATAATAGAAGTTAGCAGGGTAAGTGCACCAAGATGGTCGCACTTTTGTGGCCACAAAAGTGAAAAATGAGACAAAACGCGTTCGCGTTATAACGCGAACGCGTTTTGTCTTTTTAAAAGCAAAAAAAAAAGTAACATTCTTCATTTCTGTTTTTACTGTTTTCTATTTCTGCCCGCGGCCAAGAACCCTGCACTACGCACTCGCGTTGTTGAGGAGGTGACTACTTCACATTTGATCAACTTGAGTTCAATTTTCTTCACAAATATGGCACCCCGACGACGAAAAGATGCAAGAGGTAAGTTTTGTTTGGTATTTGTAATGAATTTTTTTGTTTTAAATTGATTTTGTTTGTTTTAGTTTAGAAATGAATGATTTTTTTTTAATTTGTAGGAAATCCTCAACAAGAGGAGTAAAATCCTCAACCAAATCAGCCTCAACAAAATCAACCTCAACAAAATCAACCTCAACAACAAAATCAACCTCCCCCACCATTCTCTCAATACCCTCCTGGCACTCAAGAAAATTTGAGGAGTGAAATTGAAAACAATAAAAAAGAAGTTGAGGATCTTATTAGTAAGGTTGAGTGATCAAAATTCTTCAACCACGAAAGGATACATCTAGCGGTCGTTGAAGTTTGTTAAAAAATGTGGATGCAATTACCCGACAAATATACGGATATGGCAAAATAGAGCAAACATCGGGCATATTATGCGGATAAATTATCATATAAACAAGTTAAAGATTTAAAAAGATTACTAAGAAGCGATTTGTGCTCTCTATTCGCGACCCTAGAACAAATCAAAATCTCACCCTCGATACAAAGGGTTTCCTATCCATTGGTGCCACCGC
>VDFB02072274.1:42793172-42926543 GCA_007258455.2 Sequoia sempervirens | reverse complement strand
TTGAAAATTCAAGAATAAAAATGGACACATGATTATATAGTGTACGAGTGGGAGTAGAAGTATTTGGGTCCTTCCAAACAGTAGGCCTTGGGGCTATCACAGTGGAAGAACCGCACATTCAGATACACTAATATGGAGAAAGGAACTTGAACATATCTTCAGTGATCATAGGTTCCTTACGAAGATTAATGGACTATGGTGTCACAAGTGTTGCAGACTTCATTAGTTATCTACTTTCTTTGTTTTATATTTTAATAAAAACTAATGTTTAGTTTAGTTTATATGAAGAGGCATGGATTTTGAAAAGATGCCATATTTTGTAATGGTTTGAAGCTTGTTGCTTCTCTTATAAAAGAGAAACCAAGACTGAATTTTGATATCATAGACATTTTTAGAAACATATATGAGGAGACTTATGTTATATTGTAATATCTATTTGAAGCAATCAATGGACAAGAAGATTTAATCTGGTGCTCGAATTCTGGTCTCAATTATTTGTTGATAATACTATGTATGATTGGTTTTTTTTGTATTTTAGGTTGGAATATAGGGGTATATTATGAATTCGTATCAATTATTTGTTCATAATACTGTGTATGATATAATAAGTTGTGGTCTCGAATTGCGGTATTGGATTTTTTATGTATTTTAGGTGGGAATATAGGGGTATATTGTGAATGTGTAGTATTTTAGATATCATTTTATTGAAAAGATTGAACAATTTTCTAATTTTACAGACTCTTATTTTTAGTTTTCAGTGTTAGTCATACCTAAGAGATCATTTCTTTTTTGGTAATGAGGAGGCTTATTTCACCTAATTTTAAGATATTTATATGTATTATTAAATCATATATGTCCATTATTGTTTCCTTCACACAAGCATATTCAATGTATGTGGAGGCTAGAAGTTGTACTACAAACTAAAGATATCATCTAGGACATACAAGAAAATTCTAGCATCTAGAAAACATATAGGAAATACAAGAAATTATATTCTAAATAAACAAAATTAATTTCAACCAAAGTAAGAAAACTAAGAAGAATGAATTACATTCAATAATAAATTACACCATACATATAACCAAAGTTTAGGTGACAAGCTAACCTCTTAAGGTGACAAGCTAGTTAAGGTGACAAAACATCATCATAATCATTTGCATTGCTGATTGCATTACATTTCACATCTTTCAAACTCAAAGCATTACTTCACATTACATAACTAATAACTAGATGTTGATAAATGACAAAATTTCAATTACAATATAGTTTATGCAAAGTCAACCTAAGCAGTTATGCAATTACTTCACATTGCATAAGTAATAACTAGGAGAAGCTGCCAATTGCATTTGCTTGTCATGGAATTCAATGAGACCACATTTATTTGAGAATTTTTTTCAAACAATTCACTACCTTATCTATGCTACCACATTTTTCATACATATTATCTACCAAAGCATTTTATCAAATAGTTTACTGCCTTGTTGCTATGGCTAAAAGCCTAAAACAAGTTCTTTCGAACAAGCTATGGATGCTTGGAAAAAATCTATCAAATCATAATAGTAATAAATAGCATAGAAAAGGCAGTGAACTGGTTGAAAAAATTCCTCAAAGAAATGTGGTCTCATGGTGATGGAATACCATGACAATCCATAATAATTCACTTGTCATGGCATTCGTCATGGCATTCCATCACCATAAGACCACATTTATTTGATGAATTTTTTCCAAAGTTCATTTCCTTTTCTATGCTACCACATTTTTCATACATGTCTACCAAAGCATTTTATCAAATAGTTCACTACATATATTTGTGGGACCCTATGGACTACTCTTGCACTTCTAGGGTTTTTCACCTAAAAGGAGGGAGATGGAGCCAAAAATGCTTATGTATCACTCAAATTAGGACGTGTGTGATGTGATGTGATGTAAATGAAGTTAACTAAATGAAATTGACTATTCTAGGTGACTGAAAATGAATGCAACACTAAGATTTATAACTTGTTTGAAAACACAGTGTGAAATGTAGGTAACTATGTAAATGAGGAAATGTACTGAACAGAAAGAGATGGGATGAAACCAAGTGCACCTAGACAAAGTGTGAGATTTCTAAAGTGTTCTGGATGCTGATGAATTTCACTAATTTTCCACAGTGGGACTCATTCACCCAGGGTGGCGAATTAGTCCACCTGTTGGTGAAAAACTGTTGGGAGCTAGTTTTTGTCTATCGGGATCTGAAATCTGACAAAACTCAAGTTTCCAGTCCTAAGGTGGGACTCATCCTCCCCCAAATTCTTGGAAAACTAGAAGACAACTCTGCAACACCATATTTGAGAATGTTTGCTTGTCGGGTTGTCGAAGTCAAATCTACACAAAATGGACAAATAACTCTCTCCAAGCTTGATTTTGACTTAAGTTGACTTGAAAATCACTCTTCAACACCTAATAACCTGTCAAATTTGCAAACAAAGGGCTGCAAACAAACAAGCAAAAGGAGAAAAATGATTAGGGTTAGTGAATAGGGGTTTTCCTTGATCAAACCCCACTTTTGGTAATTAAACCCTTGAAAAGACAATGTAATGAAAGAGAAAGATAAACTAATAACATGCAAGTGCTATCAACTCACCTAACTCTTGATAATGAAAATCTGAAGTAATGTCAATGGCTACTTCAAAGTGCTTGAATAGTGCTTGAATTTTGATGTAAAATGCTTGAATGCTTGAATATGATATGTGAATGTTGGAGGATTATAGGAGATGTAAAATGAGGTGAAAAAACACCTATTTATACAATCTTATGCCTTAGTAATCCGTTAATACCTCATCATAGGTCGACATCAAGTGATTTTGAATAAAAACCTAAAAGGAAATTTAAAATATTTGTAATTGGGAGCCAAGGGGGGCTCATTCGCCACCTATGGTGAATGGGTCCCACTTAGGACCTAAAAACACGCCTCAAGGAAAAATGTTGTGTTTAATATTATTTGTCAAGATAACATTCAAAATATACTTAATTAAGTCATATGAGGGCATAAAGAGACAAAATAAAGCATGAGAAGGGTGTAAATAGTGAAGATATGCCTAGAAGAACGTGAAAGCTTGTTACAAGACTTTACAACACTTCAAAATAGGGCTTGTTGATGTGTGAAAAGGTGAATTTTAGGTAAATTGAATTAAATAGAGTCTAGAAGAATGTAGAAATTTCTTACAACACTTCACAACACCTTCACAAGACATCGTTCTTTGAGTTTTAGTACCTAAATAAGCATGTTCAAGCCATGTTACAACATAAAATCAAAGCAACATAGTTCCAAAACCATGAAACAAGACCTAAAAGGCCATGAAAATGACAAGGGACCATTTTTCTATGGCACAGGCTAAAATCCTAAAAAAGGTGATTTCAAACAAGCTATGGATGCTTGGAAAAAATCTATCAAAGCATAATAGTAAGCAACAAGTTATGGTCTCATGTTTTTTTTGGTGTGAAAATCAACATGATTTTATTTGCATTTTTTTTTAGGTTTTAAACACATTTTTTTGGTAATTTTGTTATTTGAAATGGGGAAAAATATCTATGGATAGTTTTGTGCATTTTTTAATTGTAGGATTCTCACAGTTAGTGAAAAAGGTAGTGTTCATGAAGGAATGGAAAAGATGCGTAGAGCCTTTGAATTATACCGGTACTATGCAATGACATTGAATCATTTAGCAAACCATTTTTTCTTCACTGGACAACATTTTCTTGTGGAATAGTTGACTGAGACAACTCTTGTTTCAACTGCCCGCCCTCTCATGAAATCTCATTAATATTATAATCTTGCATGATCTTATCATAGTAAAGGTGATTATGATACCATTGGCCACTACTACATGGCATCAGTCAAGGAAAGCCAGTGGCCACAAGATTTTGTGGACAGGTTCAATTGAAGCTGAGACATCTTAAGATTTCTCTCTCAAATTTTGAAAAGGTTCTGGAGGTCCACCCTGAGAATTGTGAGAGCTTAAAAGTTGTAGGCCATATATATGCTCAACAAGGGCAGGAAGAGAAGGCTTTAGAAATTTTAAGAAAGGAAACTCAAATAGATCCATGTGATACCCATGCATTTATCAAGATGGGTGAGTTATTAATATCGACAGACCCTAGTAAAACCTTAGATTCTCTTAAGACAACAAAGTCTCTTCTGAAGAAGAGTAGAGAAGAAGTACCCATTGAATTTTTAAACAACATTGGGGTTCTTCATTTTGAGCGTGATGAACTAGGGTTGGATCAAAAAAAAATTATGGAGGTATTAGGAAATGACATTTGGGTTGAATTCATAAATAAAAGCCCTAGTGCCAATTCTCTAGTTTTGTTTGTGTGCTTTAAGGATATGGAATTCTTCCATCGACTAGAAGAAGGTGGTGTTTCACTTGAGTTACAATGAGATAAAGTTACAACACTATTTAACCTTGCTAGGTTGTTTGAAAAGCTACATGATACTGAAAAATAAATCTTTTATATAGATTAAAATTGTTCAAGTTTCCTTATTATGTGGATGCATATCTACGTCTTGCAACCATGGCTTAGGCTCGGAATGAGATCCAACTAAGCCTAGAATTGATCAGGGATGCACTTAAGGTGGATAAAAACTCATCAAATGCTTTATGTATGCTTGGAAACATGAAACTGCAAATAGATGCTTGGATTAAAGTGAAAGAAACAATTAAAGTAGCATGCCAAATTGTCTTGGCTAATGAATCAAAATGAAAAGCTGATGAAGAACAAAGGATTCAGATGGAAAGGAGAAATCAAGAGGAAGAACTTCGGCTGGTGATGCAAGAAGAGGAGAAATTTGAATGTGTGAAGGAATTATGGAAGAGTAAGCGTAAGGACAGGGATGATGACGATGATGAGGCTAGTCAATCTGAGAAGAAACAAAAGAAGGAAAAGAAGAAAAAAAAGAAGGATAAGGACCACAAGGCTTATGATTCTTATATGGAGGAACCTGATGTTTCCATGGAAGATGAGGAAAATTATATGAGTGATAAGGCACAAGATGATGCAGAAAATTCCCAAGATCTTCTTGCAGCTACAGGTCTAGAAGACTCTGATGATGGCAAGAAAAATTCTCTAGTTTCTACAAAAAAATGAAGGAGACATGCATACTCTAATTCTGAACATGATGAACCATTACAGAAACAAAGTCTGAGAGAAGATGATCCATATGATGATGATGTCTAGGCTTCTTGAGATTTAACCAAACCTAGCTCCTATTTTCCAAAATAAAAAATACCCAAGGCCCATGGGAAATGAATGATGAGAATTTGAGTTTCAACTTGGTTTCATTTCGAAAAGGGGACATTACATTGTACAAGATTTGTTTAACAACAGAATAATTTAGTCCACCTATTTGGGACTGTAAAATAAAAATAGATGAATTAATATATTTTCAATTATAGGTTCTTTTAATCTAGAATTTGATAGAAAGATAAAGCATAATACATTGAAGGACACATAAAATTTTCTAAAATAAAGACTAAAATAGGTTTCCCATAAAAAACAAGAAAGAGGAAAAATGAAAAGATAACATATAGATGATTCATTTGAAGTTTTCTATAAGATCTCATTTTTAATTATGTCAAATGGATTTTGAAGGGACAAAGCATATTTGATTGACTAAAATTTTGAGGTAGCTTATCCATTGTCATTGTATGCATCATCTTCTCTTGGAATTTGTTGAAACTCAAATGCTCATCATTCATTTCCCATGGGCATTGGGGATTTTTCTCTTGGAAAATAGGAGCTAGGTTTGGTTAAAGCTCAGGAAACCTAGACATCATCATCATATGGATCTTATCTTAGGCTTTGTTTTTGCAATGGTTCGTCATCTTCATAATCAAAGTATGCATGTATCCTTCATGATTTTGTTGAAACTGGAGAATTTGTCTCACCATCATCAAAGTCTTCTAGACCTTTAGCTACAAGAAGATCTTGGGAATTTTTTGCATCATCTTGTGCCTTATCACTCATAATTTTCCTCATCTTCCATGGCAACATCAGGTTCCTCCATATAAGAATCATAAGCCTTGTGGTCCTTATCCTTCTTCTTTTTCTTCTTTTCTTTCTCTGTTTCTTCCCAGACTGACCAACCTCATCATTGTCATCATCCCTATCCTTATGCTTACTCTTCCATAATTCCTTCACACATTCAAATTGCTCCTCTTGTTGCATCACCCGCTAAAGTTTTCCTCTTGCTTTCTCCTTTCCATCTGAATCCTTTGTTCTTCATCAGCTTTTCATTTTGTTTCATCATCCAAGACAAGTTGGCGTGCTACTTTAATTATTTATTTTAGTCAATCAAATATTCTTTTTCCCTTCCAAATCCGTTTTACATAGTTAAATGAGATCTTATCAAAAACCTCAAATGAATCATTTGTATATTATCTTTTCATTTTTCCTCTTTCTTGTTTTTTATGGGCAACCTATTTTAGTCTTTATTTTAGAACATTTTATGTGTCCTTCAATGCATTATGCTTTATCTTTCTATCAGATTCTAGATTAAAAGAATCTATGATTGAAAATAGATTAATTCATCTATTTTTATTTTATAGTCCCAAATAGGTGGCTTAAATTATTCTTCTATTAAACAAATCTTGTACAATGTAATGTCCCCTTTTCGAAATGAAACCAAGTTGAAACTCAAATTCTCATCGTTTATTTCCCATGGGCATTGGGGATTTTCTCTTGGAAAATAGGAGTATAATAATAACTCAAGAGGATCTTAATGTCATAAAAGGGGCCACTTAAGTTTTGGCATAGAGACTAAGAAATGTTTATGTTGCAAATGGGGTAGCCATTGTGCTAGCTGAAAGGGGTGAATTTGATATTGCAAAGGAAATTTTTGCATAGGTACAAGAAGCTTCTACAAGAAACATCTTTGTTCAAATTCTTGATGTGTGGGAAAATCTAGCACATGTTTACTTTGCACAAGGACAGTTTGTGCTTGCGGTGAAAATTTTTATGCTACAAATGGGGCAACCATTGTAAAGTGTTGGCACAAAGACTAGGAAATGTTTATGTTGCAAATGGGGAAGCCATTGTGCTAGCTGAAAGGGGTCAATTTGATATTGCAAAGGAAATATTTACACAGGTACAAGAAGTTGTTGTAGGAAACATCTTTGTTCAGATGCCTGATGTGTGGGTAAATCTAGCACATGTTTAATTTGCACAAGGACAGTTTGTGCTTGCAGTGAAAATGTATCAAAATTGTTTGAGGAAATTCTATTTTGGCACTGACACCCAATTTTTATTATATTTAGCTCGAACACATTATGAAGCAGAATAGTGGAAAGATTTTGGTAAACAATAAGGGGTATCTTAGAGAACTAATCCTCGATAAGGTGAATCCTTTTAGTTAAGTAAGGGTTTGGAGGTGCTACATTATAAAGGAGCATAATAATATATCTTTAGAGCCTAAATAAGGCATTGGTTCAAATATTTCAATTAAATTCTTTGGTGTTCCAATGGATAACATTTTAATATGTAGGTAATATGAAAGGAGAAGGTGCTAAAATGAAGTATTGATACAAAGGGTACCACCCTTCATCCAAGATATTTTATCCTTACTCAAATATTGGTGATATAGATTTGGGACATGTAGACATGGATGAGTTCCACAAAATAATTAACAATGAAGCAAAAAGATCAACCAAGGCCACCTCTTTGGCTAATTCTAGGTTGGTGGAGGTAGTTTCCTTCCTAGTTTTAGTGCACTACCCTAAACTAGTATTAGCATGTGCTCAATAATATAACCACAAACAAAGGAAGATATTGGGACCATCTCGAGAATTTATTCTTGAAATCAACCCAAATATAATTGAAAAGGTATTCAGGACCCCTCCCTACCCCAAGTATGACGCTATTTACATGAAGAAAGTAGTTAATTGTTTTGAGAAAAATAATGCAAGATTCCTCAATGTTATCAACAGTCAAATGTTATCAACAGTCAAATGTTACTCAACCCTACAAAGTTAGCTATCAAAATGGACAAGCTGTTATTGGTTTTTTTTAATGAACTAAACTTGGTCTCAACAATTGTCTATGAATTTTCCATAATTCAATGATTAACAGTTGTGAGGATTGGCCAATGACTAGGTGAAATCTTGCTAGGGTTTCCCTCTACACTTTAGGCTCTGCAGGACCTAGGAGGGTGATCCCTACAATGTACTTAATGATACTCTTGTGCCAATTATCACAAAAATTGTAAATAACAGATACATTCTCATAGATTGCAAATTAGATGAAATCATTCAAGAATATGGCTAATTCTCTAAAAAATAATCATCTAAAGTAGAGAATGGACAATCTCTCATAAAAATTTAAATAAAACAACTTAAGGTGTATGAATGATTTTCTATAAGAATTTGTTCTTTGAAAGGCAGGGCTGACTCAATGACTTCAAAGCTAACCAAATTAATAGAACAATGCCTTATCCATTGGGTAACGAATTCAAATATGAAATAAATTGTAATAAAACAATAACTAAGCTCAAAATTTATAGACTATTGTGATATTGCATTACAATAAAACAACTCAAATCTCCCAAAATAAAAAATACTTATCAAATCCCCATACTTAATCACACAAACCTATGATTCCATCAAAGCATTTTAATTAATTCCTTGAATTAAAGTAGAGAAAAAATCATACATTCAACCAAAATTATTGAAGACCAATAAAAGGATCCTTGATCATTTTATTAATAATTCATGTATAACAAAATACAACAAGAGAGAATTTGTTTCAGAGTTTGCACTTTCTCATTCAAATGTCATCACTATTGTAAAACCATTATGCCTATTACATGCTCTAATTTAGACATAAGACTCAATACTAATTCTATTTCCTTTGTGCTTGTATTACAAAATGCTAAACATGAGTTAAAAAGCTCTCTCAACCAAAGACTCGTACAATTGGCCTTGAATTCCCTTTTATAAGAACAAGGGAGCAAACAAGCTTCAAGCCAAATTACACATTTGGTCACATTTTACATTTGACATACATTTAAATTTCATTTCAAAACATCCCCAAATCAGTTACATTGCATTCCTAAAAGGGGAAAACTCATATAAGACAAAATTCCTTTTCACATTGCTGAAGAAGATAGTTCCCGCCCTCCAAAAGGTATCTTTCAACATTGTAGTAGCATCAACCATGAGCAAAGCATCTTTTCCATGAGCAAAATTGTATTCTGCATGCACACCCAGTCAACAAAAACTAAAACATAAAAGCAATAAAAGGGAAAAACATAAAACACGTCCACATCAACACATCTTGTCATCAATTTCATAACTGAGAGGAGATAATATTTTACAATACTTCATCCAAGGCTTAATGTGTGAACTTTTCAATCCATGTATTATACTCCTCTTCATTAGGCCATTGTGTATCTAGTAACCTCTTTACCTTAGTGTCATGCTATTTATACCTAGAATCCATTAATATATTTTCCTCCTTTACAAATGTATCCAGGCGCACCTCAATTCATGTCATGTTATCCATAACAACATTCAACATGGTATAACCTGCTAGGCTGATTGCTCTATTAAAGTGTGGGAGAATACCTTTGAACTCATCATTCCAAGTAGCAACATCCTTCAACTCACACTCATCAATTCAGTATTTTTGGCATGTCAAGCCCCTCCATGTCTCTAAAAATTTTCAATTTATTTTGCAACTACATACCCAACTTACCATGAAATGCTGAAATTTCACTTAACAAATCAACTGCCTTTATCAAATTAGGAATGTTGGTTGGATCCTTAGAGTCTTCTTGTATATTAGGTATCATTTCTTTAAGTTCTTCGACCCTAGCACTCCACTTGTTCCAATCATTTTATAAAAAAAATTGGACCTACACATACCTCTTATGGGCCTCATGAATGTTTTTATAAACATCCCATACATTGTCAAACTTGCGCACTAATTTTGTAACCCTATGCTTCAGAAGGTCATCAAAATTGTTATCAGCAACCTTGGTAGTTTCCTCCTTGGATTTCTTAACATTATCTTTCTCTACTTGCAACTCCTTTAAAATCTAAATTCTCAATGCCAAGGTTTCTCTATCTTGTGTGGATAGCTCGGAGGAAGAAGTTGTTGGAGAGGGAAAATCTCTTTGTGTTGAGCAAGCATCAGTAGCAACCATTTTGTTATACTCATCCAACAACTTCTTGTATTTATCCAATAATTTATCATGTCTATCTTGTGAAATCTGAGTTGTGTCTACACTTAGCATAGCAACATGCATAGTTAGTTGTGTAGCTATAGTAGTAGTCATCTTAGTAGCTCTCTTTACAACTATAGCACCAATTAATTCCTCCACAAATTTGACAACTTTAGGCTTCCCAGTGTTCTATGCCATAGACCAAATTGCAAGGGTATGCAATTTTGGGCTGAATCCTGAACCAAACACCTTGTTGTCAAAATTCTCTTACAAAATAGAAACATTGGGATCCCTTCTTATTGCATCCAATGCAATAGCATATGTGAGCTCCCACCTGGGAAATAATAAAACTCCACTTCCTTTGACCAAATCTCTTGCCTCTTGGGGTGATATAGCAACAATTTATTTCATTATTTTATCTTCTTCTTCCTTCTCAACTTCTTCTTGTGATGAAGGATCAACATTTTCTTTTGCTTATTCTATCCTCTTCTTGATGTCTTGGATTTTTAGTTGAATGACAATGTCCCTGAACTCCTTGGTTTGGACAAAAATTTCATCACTCATGAAGTATCTGCAAGCCTTTATTCTAACACCATTATCCTTATCTTCATCATATTCCCATTTTACTATCTTGCTAGTAGGAACAACAATATTTAGAGCATACTCCCTCTCAGGGAGGAGAACCTTTGATCAACTTCTTGTTCCATGGGAACATGCTCAACAGACTCTTCTTGTGCATAATCTTCACCACCTTGCTCAGTTGCTGAATAAGTCACCAATGGGGCAACTGCAGGTTTATTTCCTGTATCCTTTGTCTACACTTGAATGCCCTGAGTTGTAGAGTGAGCTGGTTGGCTCCTCACTTGTGCATCATGATGCTCCTTAAAAAAATTGGTTTTTACCTCAGGCCCTTTAACCTTATCAAAAAAGCTTTTATCTTTAAAATCTCTCAACATTACCTTAGCCTAAACATCTTGGTCCTTTATTTCAAAATAAGGACTCACATAGAATGGGTTCTCTTTTAATATATTTTCTTCTATGGCACATATCTTTCTCCATTCATTCTTTCTTTCTGCAACCTCTATATTAGAAGAAAAATTTATGATCGCGTCTTTTGTATATAAAAATTGATGTTGCTTTTCGGACCTTCCTCTGGCTCTCCTTTCTGCATCAATCACTCCTTCAGGATCACAGTATCAAGTACAATATCTTGTTTCATCTTGTAGTTATTCAAGAGAGTTCCAAACTTCTCAATACCTTCCTTTGATAAGCATACAAGGTATGCAAATCCACACTTAGGGTTTATTAGTGATGCCTTCCTAGCATTTCTAAAATGCTCTTTTTCCATGGCATCCAATTGCCACATTATTTCCATAAATGCAAGTCTATCAAATACATATACAAGTAGCCAATGGGGTGGCACTGGAGATCCATAGATCCTAATTGTAGTGTAACTGGTATGTAAATACCAGTCCCCCCAATTAAACTTTTGCATTGTATTTTCTTCAAACTCCACGGGCCTCAAAATTTCTTTCACACCCTTGGATATCCTATATACGGGCTTCAAGCTCAATTCCATCACAAAAAAATTTGAAACCATTACAAAATGCAACATAATTTGAGTTAGAACAACGTATATCCCAAATATATGTCCACATTTTCATGGGTAATTCATTGTCCATGTTGTCTCTTTCTCTCAATCTCATGAAATTTTGTCATACTTTTCTGCCTCTCCATAATAATATATGCATTAACAATTAATAGTGTTTGCAAGAAAATGGAGGCTTTGCATCTTTCAATTTTATCAAATCATCATGAAGTTGAACAACTATATAAGAGGTATAATCAAAGGTCCTATTTTGATACTTGTTATGTATGTTAATATCCATAACCATTAGAGAAATTATCCATCTTGATATCAAATTTCTTATGCAATACTTGGCACAATGCATAATATATGTTTTTGAAGTAGTCCTCAAAGTCATCACAATCAAAAGGCTCAAAATCCTTAGGCCCAAATGATACACCTCTCTTGTTCAATTCCCACCTCCTATGCCTTGGTAAAACATTCTTTCTATAACCAAATTTATTCTGCTCATATTCTTGATACAAGGCATGGAATTTAATTGACTTAGTGGTAGAAGGATTCAAATTAAAGACCTCAACTATCTAGACCCTTGTAATATCTAGCATGGGGGCTTCATCTGGAAATCTCTTGATCACTCTATCATTCGGTTCATAGCACCTATCCAACTCTAGAATCAAATCAACCTCCATGAATACATTTGGGACAACTAGCTTTCCAATGTCACAAGTCCAAAGATGACATGTGGGGTGACTAACAAATCTTCTATTGAAGGCATAGAGAAAAAGGTCCCAACCACTATGTGGCACCACAGTATCACCAACTCCAAAAGTGAAGACTTGAAATTGGCTTGTCAATACACCCTCACTAGTCTTCCTCTTCCTAATTGGTCTGACCTCTAAGGCAGTCTCTTTAGAATCCTCCCCCATAAATCCAGTGTATTATTTCTTCACAAAACTTTTCTTCTCAGATGTTTCAAGCACCTCTAGATTAGGTTTATCATCTTGGTGTTTTGGTTTTTTTAACTCTCTTCTACTTAGGTTTTCTTTTAGGTGTGGCAAACTCACTAGGTTGACTCATTTTGCATGGTACTATGGAACTAGGGTTTCAAAATAACTAAGAATTACAACCTTAATTCTCAAATTCACAAGGTCTATACTTAATTTCAACAAATTTTATCCCACTCCACAAACCCTATGTGAAATGATTACAATTCCTTTTTTAAACAAAGAATGGTAACCCTAACTACAAACTCTAGCAATCCACCCAATTCTCAAACTACCCAGTGCTATAAAATTACTCACAGGGGCATATAAAATTGACTTACCCAGGATAACCAACACTTGCTCTTCGAATTCTTTTTGCTTAAAGCTCACCTTCTCCTTTTTCTAAACTTGACCAGTTCTTCTGCTTTCGAACAACTGTAATTGTGAAAGAAAAGGACCAACTACCTCCTTTATGGCTCAAAAATGGAGCGTCTTCACCATTAATGCCTGAAAGAAAGCTCGTTTGGGTGAACTAAAATTTATCCATTTAGGTTTGAATTCATTTCATTGATCATTTTGATTTAAAATATCATCAATGGTTCTCCTTGATCATCTCCTTTTTCTTTCCACTACCGTGCTTTAAAACAAAGATGATATCTTAAGAAATTGCCACATGGCCACTCCACATTTCTCAATAGTTCTCTTACAACTCCATCGCTCATCATTGTAATACCATCACTTGATCAAATGGAAGAGAAATGTGAAGAGTATCCCTGATGGAGGGAATATTTTCCAGAATATTCACCCATCACCCATCACTTATCATTGTAGTGTTTCAAAGTTATACTTATACTTCAGTGATGTGAAGATCCCCAATGATGCAAAGAAGATTTCCCTCGTCCATCATTCATCATTGTAGTTCATTTGAAATGAAAAGGCTTTCGATGACAGGCAATATGGGCGATGACACAAGATACTGACAAGTGGCATGATCATAACCCATGATTGCTTACTTCCTATTGCTCATCACTGAGGATGAATTGAGCGACAAAATTTTTCTACAATGCAAAGAACTAGCATGATGTAAATGGGATGCATAGGCCATTGCGCGTCACTGTAAAGATTAATTGAGCACAAAGACTTCAGAAATACGAAGGATAGCAATGATGCAAGGATAACACAAGCCATCGTGTGTCACTGAAGTAGAATGAAAAGGCCAAAAGCTTTCAGCGATATGCGATGCGAAGGAAAATTGGTTCATCACTCATCACAGAAATGAAACTGATGAATCATAAGGTTTCAAGGTTGAGCGATATAATGACTTTAAGTGGTAGTAATTGAGCACATGCTTTACAATTTGTTCATAAATAGGGTCTGCCTAGGTAAGACGAGGAAAAGGGACTTAAGAGGACCTAATACCACACTTGATCAAAGGTATTAGAATAATATTTCAAAGCCCCCAACTTTATAAAATATAAAACCTCAGACCAAAATAAGAGGGAAATACCATACAATGGGGTAAATGGGAGACCTAGGCCAAAGGGGCTGGTAACGAAATGGGCACAAAGGCATAAGATGTAACTTAGACAACTGGGAGCCTAGCCAGTAGGTCAACAAAAAAATAGATCAAAGGAATAAGTATTATGAAATAGGGGAAATATGCTAAGTAAAACTCACCCAATAGCATAAAACCATAAACCCATGCAACATTTCAAACCAAGAAGCCACCCAAGTAAAGACATTAGACCAGTGGAACATGAAAATTTGAGGGTTCCACCAGGTATAACACAAAAATGAATTCTAGGAATGTATTAAGGATCAAATCACACTCCTTATTAGAGTGTATGATTATCCATATGCCATGGATTTCTACCACTAGATGTGTTACTTCACTTTGACCATCATAGGAGACAAGAAAGATAGATTGGGTTACCATAATCAATAACACTCTTCGTGTACAAATCAAATATGTGTTAAATAGTAAAAAGCATTATATGACTTTGTATTTGGTATACCTACTAGATTATTAGGAAACTTTCCCAAGACAAGGATAGGGTCCCTTCAGCTGAGAGAAGTTAAAATATATGAGCATTACCCATAGCTAGAATTGAAAGCCAAAAAAATGAATTTTTGTATTGTAAATGACGCTTTCCTCTATTCTATCATAAGTGGATTAGAAAATGAATTTTCCCAAAGAATTTTTTTGTAAGCAATGGAAGAATTAAAGAATTGGGGGAATTAGTACATCCAATTCAAAACATTCTCATACATTAGGGTAGCAGGTTTCCATAAGGCTCCCTTCAAACTACCAAGGTACCCCACTAATAGGATAATCCTATTAGAATTATGTAGGCAAGTGATAGAGATCCATAAGCTAATTTCTAGAAATCATAAGTCAGGATACTCTTTTCCTTTAAAATTTGGTAGCTACCAATGTGCAAATATGTAGAATGCAAAGACTCTGGAGGTGGAACTAGTTGTATACACCATGGAATTATACAATGAACCAAGGGCTAAATTTGATCCAATTGGGAAAATTAGAAAGGTCATAGGCTCATTTTTCAAACATGAGCCTACTCTAGAGGACCATTGGTTCAATTGTAAAGATAAATTTGAGGCGAGGATGAAAGACTATTATAGATTGATAGTAGACATGATGAGAGCTTGTAATGTGGCCAAAGTGCTAAAATCTTTAAGGGATAATGGGAAATTTTGGACCCTATTTACAATGTTTAGGGAATTTTCAACCAACTAATCTACAATGTAGACTGCTCAATAATAGAAGATATAGGCATGGAGGGAAGAGTAGCTAGTGTTGTAGCTAGTTCAAAAATATGGTTGATGTATCATCTCCCTATGATGGAACTACCATGACCAAAACCTTAGTCTGAAAATCCCAAGAAGTTTTAGGGTCCAACTACTGTCATAGTTGAAAAGGAAAGGTGACCATCCTTAGTAGTAGGGTCAAAGAGGAAGAGAGTGGATGAAATAATAATGATTGAAACAAGTGGAGAAGAGAGTGAGGAATAAATTCCTCTAAAGAGAAAGAAAAGAAATCAAAGCTCCTCTCGAGTTGCATCCTCTTCTAGATCACCCATTCTCGACTCTATTTCACCTACATCCTCCTCTTCCCCACCACACAAGTCTCCCATTCCATCCCCTTCACTTATTCCTTCTCCATCACCTCAAAATTCATCTCCTCCCCTAGATTATCCTTATATTCCTTCTCCTCAATATCCTCATATTCCTTATCCCCCTCAAGAAAAACAAGAGCTACAAGTTGCAAAAGAGGAAATACATAATGAAAATATATTAGGAGAATAAATTGGAAGAGAAGAGGTAGATCAAGGAAAATAAGTACTTGAGATAAAGCATGAGGACTCTCAGGCTTCACATGACATAGAGGTCATTCCATCTCCTCATCATGAACTCTCTTCTACTCTCCCAGTATGGTTAAACGTCCATACTATTTAGAAAAGGAGGACATATGTCCAAGAAGAAGAGAACTTTGTTATTCTTGTTGAGGATTTCTTTGCATGGTCAACTCAATAAAACAACCCTCAACCATATGATGAATTGAAAGGGAGATCTTCAAAGTTTCTAAGGAGAGCTTGTCACCTTCGATGAATTAAAAGAAAATTTGGATAACTCCACATTTTATCAAAGGATAAAATTGAAATATCATAAGGAGACTGTTATGGAAATAATTAATGAATTCATTGATTCTTTTCTAGAAATATTTCTTTAGTGATGAGTGATAGAGTAATTAAACTTTATTATTTTGATTAATTTTGTAATAAATCAATGTCCCAGGTGGTAAAATTCCAATCTAGTGTTGGATTTCAGTTAGACATTAGTTCAAGAGTTAGCTTTTAAGTTTAGTTAAGTATATTTCCAGTTAAGGGTTAATCACTCAATTTGAACTCTCAGTTAACTTTTTTTAGATCCACATGATATGGAACACGTGGTTCCTATATATTTTTGGCATTTAAAAATTGTTAATCATCATAAACTAATACAATTTCAATGTGGATTTTCCTACTAAATTTTTTGAAGCATTTTATAAAATATTGAAGATTTGTACCAATTTCATGCATATGGGTTTTGATCATTCGTGATGGTATGCATGTTTTATTTATCTCAAGTGAATAAATTAGTGAAATCAATCTTTTTATAGTGACGTTGAATAGAGTCTTGTTTCAAATATGTGCATGCTTTATGGTGATTTAATTTGATGTGGCTTAATAATATTGAAATTATAATTTCCCTTTGATGATCGCATCAACATTATTAGTAACTAAGTGAATACTAATTATGATAATGTTGATTTCCTTGATTTTTATTAACCATTTTAGAATTGATAGATAGAATGAGATTTATCTTTGTCCATTCAGTTTAATTTATTCTTAAATTATCTCTCCACCCTAATCTTTTGTTCTTTATTTTATAATATTGTGAATCCTTGAAAGAGCATAGTAATTGTATGGATCTTCTAAAGAAATGTTGTAATAGCATGTAATTGATATTAAATTCTGAGAAGCATATGTCTTTATTTAATATTGAATGTCTTGAAGATATTTTCTAGAGTATCTAAATCACTTAGGCCCCTTATTGAACAATTTTACATGAACCACTAAGCTATCCATCATAGTCAAGACCTAACCTAAATGGAACCTTGTAGTAGGAATCCATAATTTTCAATAGGAGTGATTTATTGTTACTCAGTAGTTGGTAGTGCTAAAAATACCATCAACACATGGCCCCCCCATGACCATATAAGGAATACATACAACCTCCAACACGAGGTGACAAAAAAACATGCTTCGGGAATACTTTAGGACTCATAGATCTCAAAATCATTCAATTTGGGTCAAAAAAATATGAAGACCTAAAAACATGTAAATTCAAACCTCTACTAGCATCAATAGAACCAAGGAACCATACAAATTATTTCCATTGCATAAGCATTAGATCTAAAACATCCTTAGGGTAAAATGTAACGCCCCGCCCACTAAATTTATTGCAAAATTTAGAGGATATTTTCATTTTCTAAATTTAAAACAAATTTCTAATTTCTAATTGAAATCTCATGCATTTTTCAAAATTATTTAAAACAAAAGAATACAAACTTGCAAAGAAATTGTTTTATCAATAATTTTCAAAAGTGAAATTAAAACACATTCTCCTTTTTATTTATTTATTTTAACTTATCTCCAACTATCCAAATATGATTTATATTTATATTTTGATTAAATATTAATATCCAACAATTGCCAAATCAACTATCACATTTAATAAATCACCCTTAATCTAATTTTATTAATTAAATCAAATCAATCAATAAAATAAATGATGTTTCAACATTGCAAATACATGCATTTAAACATCAATTTAACTACGCAAGCCATTTAATAACCTCTATAATTTGCAATTAAATAAATTCACAAGGTGAAATTGACCAAATTAAAACTAACCCGACAACCATTCGACGACACACTATGACTATGGTAACGACTTGGCACGAAAAACCTAGCTACTATCTCCTAATCAGTTTATGTTGGTCAATGGACACGCTCAAACCTGTGAACCAGGTGGAGTCGATGTCATGTACCTATCAACCTGCAACCAAAGAGTACATCGAACATGCATATATATATGATATGATCAAACACACTGTGAAGAGGAAATCTCAGAATCGTAGGGCACTCGCAAGCGAGTGATACAATCCCATCCCCTTCACCAATACACAATTACTAACTGACGATTCTAACATCAATGATATGACCAACAGCATAAAACATCATTAAATCAGTTATTTGCTAAATTAATCCAAAACATGCCATAAAGATAACATCAGAGTAAAATATCATCACATTAAAATATTACATACGCATCGCTTAACAGACCATAGTCAAAAGTAACCAAGTTCCAAATTCATAGCATAAACAGAACAAAGCCTTACAAAGAAAACACTGCCGAAAAAGGAGCCAAAACAGAGGGGTGTTACATAAAATGCATAAAATCCATAATTTTGGGATAATAGAAAAAATAGAAGGGGTATATCTTCTAAGATTCAATGTTTTCAATAATATAGTCTTTGAAACATGCAGATAGACTATACTCAAACATTTTTTGAGATTAATATGTCTAATTGTTTCTTCTAGGCTAATATATTCTATAAAAGTTGTAATTCTAGCATTTTACTCTAGTTCTATGTTTCAAATAAAAATTATGTCTATGATTTATAGGAAACCTTAAACACTAATATAAATATGAGACAACAAATCTCCTCTCCCTAAGAATGAGTCATAGTCCCTTAAAAATGGGTAATTATCGTTGAGTAGATTACACACATTGGACAACTAAAGTCTATTTGATTTCACACATTTATTCATAACCAAGAGGGTATATCAAATAAAATTGAGATATCCATAGGAGTGGGTAATCTTTCTTCTACTAGTTCCACTTTATATAACGAAGTCAAAATTAACAATACAATTTTTTAATACATCTAAATTGTTCACCACACTCTTAAATTAAATTATTGATCAACTTAATAATTATATGTAATAACTATTATCAATGAGGAATTTGAGAAGTAACTAATATGATGCTATATTTAATAACATTTGATCATTTAGTGTCTTTTTATCAACCATTGTAAGTGAATCTACTTGACACTCTACAATCCATATTCAACTTTTATCAAATAGAAAAATACCATATTCCCTTTTTATATTAATTTATATTATGAAACAAAATTCTTATGTCATATATCCTCCACCTCCCCTAGTCCAATTTTGTGTGTATATTCTTCCTCTTCTTTCCCCATATGTTTGTATAAGGTCCCTAAAATTTTAAGTTTGAAGGCATGCCAAATATTCTAAGTATTTTTCAACCATTGGAGTTTTGAAGTGTCTTGTCCAGGCATGATTTCCTATCTAATTCCAACCTTTCCTTGGTTCCCATTCAAATTTTAGAATTTCCCATCCTAACATTCCTTTCCTCCCAACTTCGCTTTTCCTTTTGTGTCTCAAACTACCAAAAATATCCATCCAAGAGTATCTCACATCTATCCCCAACCTTCATTCCTTTCTCTTTTCATGCTATTTGATTTGTCCATCTCACCATCTATTTCATATAAACCCCACTTTGTTCCCTTGTTGTGTTGGAATTTCAAAATTTTCCTTATTTTCATGCCTCCTCTTTGAACTTCGATCTCTACCCATTGGTAAGAGTCATGAATTATCTACAATTCATGAACTTTGAAACTCCCACCATTTTTCACTATTCACTTCACCTACCTTCTTGCATGACCAAACTTTCATTAATTCTCAAATAGATGACATGTATTTCAGAAGGATTTTTCTAGGCATAAATGAATCATTTAATAATAGGGATGTGAATCCATGTGTACCTTTAGTTCTAAAAATTAAGACATGGTCTTAGATACCATAAGTGTAGTAGTTAGGATTTAAAACCCTATTGGATATATCTCCATTATTGTAGAGAAAATTTTGAGGTCATAAAAATATTTCTCCTTACCTCTTATGTATGTGTAGGGGAATGTGACATGATTTCAAGTGTATTTTGAAGGAAAACAACCTTCATTAGAAATGTGAACTCTCTTCCACTTATTATTCATGAGATCTTGGAATTTAATGTAGGTTTTGACATTCCTTCTAGATGTATTAAGGATGTAGAGTCAAAATAGAAGGATTATTATGCATTCTTATAAATATAAACCCCAATTCAAAAACCCTATTTTGAGCACTTGTGTTTAAACATTTGAGTTCAATTATGCAAACCTATAGATCTATTAATGATGAAATTATTAAAACCCTTTTGGATTGTGCACATAGAGGATGAAACCCCTCATGTTAGAAGACAAGCTCATCTAGAGTTTTTATTTGAACTTCATGGTTGTGAATCTCATAGATATTGAGTTTACATGACATTGCAATAGTAATAGGTGTAAGAATTCATGTTCTAGTTTGTAATAACTATTGTAGTGGTGTAATGCAATATTTATACAAACCCTTTTAACAATAGATATCTATTATATTGTATGCATTTTGTGAACCTAATTCTTATGAATAATAATTATAATTTTGGTGTACTCTATACTATGGTTTATGTCATTGTATCTAAAATAAAATAAGGGTATGTGCAGGATCATGATGGGCCAAAAAGTGGCGATATGATGGGTATGTGTAGGGTATGTGGTTGACAACCTTTTTTTACCCAAAATTAATGAAACGAAAAGGGTTTTTAAAGGAGATTCCCAGCTTTCCACCAATATAAATTATGTTTTACTTTGAATTTAATAAATAATTGTTATTCATTTTCTATTTGAATTACAACTAAAGTCCTGATTGATAGGCTGATTGAAAATATCTATAGCTTTCAAACGGTATCACATTTTTAAATCCAAAATATGTGTCACATTCTATGCTTTGCATACTATAGGATTAAAAAAAATGAATTTCATGAAGTTTTGACCAAGTTAAGGTCATCGACATACGAGTTTTTATATTTTTAAAAGTTGTAATAAAAAATTCATAATTAATTATTTACTTGAAAAAATTACAAAAAATGCATCACATCTGACATGAGTCATCTACTTATATCTAAAATATTATAAAAAATATTATCATTTTATTGTGGTTAGGGTGGTCGACAAACACCTACTTGTTATTTTTCCCGAAATTTACTCTGCATTAATTTCAAATTTTCACCAAATAGATTTTTTTTTTAAATAAACCTAGTAGTTTAGAAACTACATTCAATTTGCTATAGATTCTATTCTTACATATTTTTGAAATAATATAGATAACTTATTCAAATTTTTATGTCAGGTTTCCTAACTCTGATTTTTCTGAATTTTTTGCCACTTAAGGGCCTATTTTTTCCATGATGATCCTACACATACCCATAACTTACACAATAGAGGAATATGATAGAAAATATGTTGCAAATACTTGATAATGACTAAGAATAACAAGCCACTTTGAGGTAGAAAGCCTCCAAATATCTCTAATGAGAACACAATTCACAATATGATGATGAAATAAGACTTGCAACCTCCTATACATACCTTATTTATGCCTAGAATATCACCCAGGCCAACTTAGATAACCCTATATAAGCCCTAGGCTGACCTAATTAACTAAATAACAATATAATAATAATAATGACTTAATTAGGATTTAATATAGTCACAAGCCAACTATTCATAACCCGATGTACTCTAATATTAAGGGTGTAATAGTATCCCCTATAGTTACAATATTTTGTAAGCTATTTGTGGACTTATGTAATAAGGAAAATATTTGTGATTTGTTTAACAATATTTTGGACCTAACCTATAAACTAGGTGTTCTTTGTTAATACAAAAAATCATGTTTTATAATTTGGGTTTAAATTTTGATTTGTAAATATGAAGGAAGATTTAGGGTCTTGATCAAATCCTACTAAAAACCCTAAATATGAAGTTTATCAGTTCAAACACTTAAGTTTGGGTTTGTTAGTTCAGGCCACTACTCAAATCTGCTATATATTTATCTTTATTTTGTTGAACCAACCTATAATATTAAGGTTCGAGTATATTTCGTAAATGTAAAGGAGAATTTTTGAGTTTTGAAAAGAGATTTGAAAAATATTTAAATAAAAAATTAAATTGTTACAAGTTTAAGTACAACTCACTATAGTGATGTCATATCAGCCAATTAAATATCATTTGAAGAAATTTATTAAAGTAATTCTATTAATATTTGGCTCGAGGTATTATAAAACAATTCTTTACTTCTAAGGTCTTTGCCATGTATATCTCAAAATATTAAAATTTTATTAAATACTATCATTGGCAAGGACATGCATTTTTCTACCTTCTTGATTGTTAAAATAAGGAATTTCAAATATTTATAAGATCATAAAGTATAATGGAGTTGTGACGTTCATAACCTATGTCTCTAGACATTACGAGGCATTAATGGCTATCTTCAGAGAGACTAGCCATTCTAGTGCTTAAATATATCTTTCATCTTTTATTTCTCATTCTAGACTTGGTGAAAGACTACTATGTCAATCATTTAGGGATGGTCATTGGATCATCGATAGATTCCAATGATTAACTAAGATCATTGCATCAATTATATAGTAATGGGCATTGGTACATCTTGATAAATAGATAGATAATGTGTTTGTATTCATTGTATTCATACATGATTTACACTCAAATTATCTTGAATTTTTTTTGCATGTGCATATTAGGGACATGTGAATATTTGTATTTGTAACAATATTTCTTTTGATGAGTAAATATTTTAAATAACTAAAAAAGATAAATTAAGTTGATATTATAACACTTTATAAGTAAAATAAGATAAAATTTACTTTTGAAAAACTTTACATGCACTTAAAAAAAAAATCATAAAACTTTGATTTAGAAAAAAATTACACAAAACTTATAAATTTAATAAATAATTAAAATCTATTTATACTTAAATAATATTTTCACAATATATTAAATTATATAATAAAACTGTTATAATTATTTATTTACAGTTAAAACATTTTTTATAATTAATTAAATATTTGAATTATTAAAATTTTAAATTAATTGACATTAAAAAGCCCTAGATGCAAACATGAAAAAGAGTTTAGAAGGGAACCTTCTTTAAAGGGAAAACAGTCTTAAAAAGTAAGATGTAGACGATCTATCCATGAAGAAAAATAGATACAAATCCAAGGAAAATTAGTTCTTATAGAAGCTTCATTAACTTGTTGATTAAGCATAATTATGAGTTAGTTTATCCCATTCATTATATGTGATAGGGATGAGATGAAATAAAAAATAATCAAATTAAATTGTAGATAGGATGAGCTTATTTAATGAATGATTTTCAATGTCGTGAACTTCTTATGTGAGTTTCCTTACCTATATTCTCCATAACTTTAAAGGGTTGGTTAAATATTTTATAGAGATGAAAAATGGACCATCTTCTTTTTTAATTTAATTTATATGTGTATTTGAAGTCTATAATTTTAGTATTTAATTATGATTGATTAAATGCAATTGATGAATTAGATTATATTTTATATAAAAATTATTATTGTATTTTAGTTTTTATATTATTATTTTTTGTTTAGATTAAGATTATTTGAGTGAATTTGATTTAATTTAAGTTTGCAAGTATAATTAAAGTTCAATTTAAGGTTGGTCAAGGGTTTTAGTTCGATTGGTTGAAAGCATCTTGTTGTAAGCGAGTGGTCATGAGGTCCAATCTCCCATTTGTGTGGTATCAAAGGGCATGTCACACTAGTGTCATCAGTCACGAGGTCCAATCCTCCATTTACGTGGTAATAGAGGGGATAAGTCAATTCATGCAGTCTTCACAAAATTACAAAAAAAAGTTCAACTTAAGGTCATTAATATGATCTTGACTTTCTTTGTTCAATTTTAAAATTAATTATATTTTAAGGTTGATTCGACTTCAACTAGTCATTACTCATTGATTTTTGCATCAAAAATTTAAAATTATGCATATAAGACTAGTATAAAAAGATATCACTCGTAGGTCATTTCAACCATTCATTCCAATTAGGACAATCCACCCACATCTATTGTCACTAATAAAATGGACCATCTAGTAGTCACACCTATATTTTTCATCAATCATCTCATTTACATCAACATATGTCAAAACCTTAGTTCTTGCACATGAACTTCTACTCAAATACTTATTACACTTCATTTATTACACAATATCAAGCACTTAACATCATTGGACCACATGATTGTTAATGACTTACATGTCTATTTCTATATTATTTGGTGTGTTTTTCAATTTTTTACACAATCATTGAATTAATCAAAAGACTTCAACAAAATGTAAAGATGAAGTTAATACACTTCCACACCCTACCTAAACAAGTTTTTTGAAGTTTTATATTGACGGGTACAAGTATAGAGGATTAATTTACTAAAACTATAGATTATCAAAGTTCAAGGCTCAACAAAAAATTTAGGTCTAAAGACTCATTTAAGAAATTCGGGGTCATACTTGTGACCTTGATCCATATCTTTATATAATTTCAATTTTCATATTTTTACATTTTTTATTCTCACATCTAATATAAAATTTTAGATATTATCTATCACAATCAAATCAATCTCCTCTTCAACATCACAATACACTTTTAGTTCAACCATTTTGTTTAATTAATTACTCTTCATTGAAACTAATGCACATACATTTGATTTAACCTACCCTACTTTTTCACACTCCCAAAAGAAATGCTTCTTGATTTGGACCATTGACAACCTTTATGTGGACTTTATTTCAAGAAAATAATGCATAACGAACAATTTTAGCCATTTGGGTGCGGTCCATCAAATACTTAGAAAAAGATTGGGAAAAATATTTGTCATACCTTAGAAAAAAAGTAAAGCCAAAATATTTGATGTGTAGACTTCTAGAAAAAGAAAAAGAAAACAAGCATACACATGCACAACATTGTTGGGATAAGGTGCCATTAACCTTGTAAATCCCAATATTGTATTTATTCCATTTATTATTCTTAATTTGTAATTACCCATAAGGGATGAATAAGTTTCACCACAGTTTATTACAGAGTTACTTTTACTGCTCAAGGAATCTTGGTAAATAGTAAATGAGGTGAGGTGGAGAATCTTGGTGCCTATCTTTGGGAAATGTATTTTTGGGCTATTATGACACATGTCATAAGTTTGTAAGAGCATCTATGACAACTTACAACTGTCATAAGGTGTAAGAGATTCTATGACAACATATGACAGCTATTATTATCTTGTAAGTTCCTATTCTTGGTTCTAGGTGCCTATATTGGGAAGATGCCTATGACAAGTGTAAGGGAATATGTAAGAAGATGATTTTGGTGTATCCCAAGATAGAAATATTGGATTTTATCCATCTCCCACGAATTCCTTTGGTGGGTACTCATTTTGTATAAATATGAGACTTGAGAGTGAAGTTTATGAGAGAGAGAGAGTAACAAGAGTAACAGGGTGCTGCAGGATTGAAGACTCAAGAGGAGATTGGAAGTGGATGTATTGTAATCTTGTTTTGAAGATAATACAACTTGGGCCTCTCTTCTTGGTGGAGTTTTTTCCTGCAAGGGTTTCTCCACGTAAACACTGTGTTATGAGTTTATTCTTCTGTTCCATTGCTACCTTGTGTTGTGAGATCTTGCATTCTTATGTTGCTGATTTGTGCCTCTTTGTTGCTGCTATCCTCAGATACACCTTAAAATGGTCACATCACATTATCGGGTAATTAATTAAATATTTTTAATATTTAATTAAAATCTTCAAATTCTATCTGCATATAAATAAATTTAAATAATTTATTTGTATTTCTTCATTCTTTCATTTCGATTAAATAAATAAGTTTATTTAATCATCTTTTTGTATTCATTTCTTAATTAATTAAATAAACATTACGATTTATTTATATTAATTATCAATAATCTTCGTTTGAATATTTTATTCAAATAAAGATTAAATTATTATTCTTCTTCTAAATATCATTTAAATTAAATATTCCAAAATATTTAATTATTTCCTCTAATTCAATTATTCATTCTTAAAATCATTTCTAAATTCTTCATAATCTATTCATAATTAAATATTCTAAAAATATTTAATTAAATTCTTCTAAATATTTCATATTCTTCTAAAGTCACATCATGATTAAATATTACAAAATATTTAATTAATTCTTCTATAGTTTTCAAAAATCAAAAATCAAATATCAAAAGTAATAAATGAAATTAAATAAATTTAAATATTTATTTAATTTGGGATTTATCTTCAACTCCCGGGAAACAAACTGCCAAAACAGAAAATTAAATTTCTTTGTTTCTGTGCAGGTTTGTTCCCGTGGGTTGAAGACAGGATTCCATTCTTCTCTCCAACCTCTCAACCTCCCCCATTTTCTTCTCAACCTCTCAATCTCTCACCATTCAAATTTACCAGACAAATTCATAGCCGTAGATTCTTGCCAGCCAGGATGGAGCCTGCAAAAAATCTATAAATACAGCTGCCGGGAGCTCCAAAAATATATAGAATTTTAAGCAAGTAAACTATAGGAAAATTGCATAGTATTCCCAGCATTCATAGAGCATTTTCATAGCAATAGCATAGAATCATAGCAATAGCAATAGAACCATGATACATATCATTCACAGCCCCTGTGCATAATCACAGCCCCTGTCCATATCCGTATCAACAATTCCATCTTCACCAACATATAGAATAGTTTTCCTTTGCATACTCGTTCTGCAGCAGCCATTTGGAGAAGCTAAGCTTACACAATCTGAGAGCCAAAAAGCTTCAAAAGAATCTCTGTGGATAGAGAAAAATGGGACGGCACTAAAGATTTTGTTTGTTTAAATTTAATTTAAATTTCTTTAGTTTAAGTTTCATTTAGTGTTTTATGTTTTCATTTAGATTACAATTAAGCATTTACACATTTTTGGCGCCCACTGTGGGGCCCTTGCCCCCTTTTTTTAACATCTTTTTGCAGCTTCTTTGGATTGATTATAGGAAAAACAGCGGAATAGCGCAGACGACACGTTTCGGAAGAACACCTCCAGTTTAGCGCCTGTGATGATTATTTCAGCGCCCGTGACTACTGTTTCAGCGCCCGTGACTACTGTTTCAGCGCCCGTGACGAGTATTTCAGCGCCCGTGACGTTTATTGCAGCGCCTGTGACGTCTGTTTCAGCGCCGGTGACGTTTATTGCAGCGCCCGTGACGAGTATTGCAGCGCCCATGACGAGTATTGCAGCGCACATAATATGTTTTGCAGCGCAAATTGTTAGAAGACTGTAATCTGTAACTGTAGTTTAGTCTAACTGATTCTGACGCAGCCGCGGACAGTTATTAATTAAAAAAAAAAATTATCAATCCTAGGGTAGTCATCTAAAGCATAAAATTTATCAATCATAGGGTAGACATCTAAAGCATAAAATTTAACCAATCCTAGGGTAGTCATCTAAAGTATAAAATAAAGCAATCCTAGGATAGACACTTCATTTTTCAATTTAGGCTTAAAATGAATTTTTTGTTTATGTGAAGCAACATCTTCACTTAGTTTAGAAAATTTCCATTTGGTGCTTAATAATTGAACCTAGTGTTTGCTTTGTTCTCGGTGATAGGCCTATGCTCTCCCCTTAACTGGGTGATCAAAATGCCAAACTCGCCTATTTCTTTTTATGCATCTTTAAGCTTTGTTAAAACCTTGTAGAGAGCCTGCTCTTGTGGGAAAAACTACTCACCCAAGAGGAACGACTCGAGTGGGTTCAAGCCAAAGCCAGGCTATTCCACCCCACTATTAAATTTAAAGCAAAATTGGGGAAACCCTCTTTTGACGGTAGTGTGCATTGATAACCATCCCCAAAGCCTTTGTTCTAAAGGTAGGGAGGTCTCTCGAGGGAGTCTATCATTTGCCGCACCGAACGGAAACCCTTACTAAGAACCTAGTGTAGTATCTTACCGAGTCAGTTTCCGAACATCATTTTAATCACAGTGCAGGGGAGGGAAGAATCTACCCCCAAGATACTCACCATATAACTACCAAGGATTGTTTGCTCAGGGGATCCGGTATCCACTTCCGTCACTCTGAGTACGCACCTGGAAAAGACAAAAACACGGGCGCCCTTTCGGGGGTGACACGGCTGTGTGAGTCGATGCAGTTTTAAGATGTGGGCTGTTGATTGCTATGATGACCTACTTGAGAACTAAGAGTGAGTCTGTTTGAAGTGCTTGTCATGTGTAAAACCTATTAAAAAATTTTTGAAAAACATTTTGGTTACACACTTGATGTTTAGCATAGGACTTAAAACAACTGTTTTAAATTTGTTTGATGTGTTTTCATTACATTAATTTAGATAAAGATCATCCAAAACACTCATTATCATATTGATCAATCTCATGTTACGAGATTGGAAATCTACAAAATTTGTAAAGAAATCCGTTTCCAAAAGGATTAAGAAGCCAAAGAAACCTCTCAACCACAAGAAATTATTGAAGAAACAACAATTCTTATATCAAAGTCGAAAAGTTTTACTTAAATATAGAACTTTTCTTCATAGGTATCATGATTGTGTTAGAGGTCTTTCAGATGATTATGCCATAGAGCCCTTGTATTCACAAGCTTATTTTCAAAGAAGAGCCCTTTCTCAAAGGCATAACCATAGTCAACGCATCCATTTTAGTTATATTCCCCAACCAGCAATCGAATACTCTACTCGTCCAAATCAAATCTTACAATAGAGAACTTAGAATACATTAGGCATCTATCACAAAATCCATCTTTTTACAAAGCCATGATCAAAACTTCATAAAGTGCAAAAATCATCATTTTCTTGATCTTTTGCTTATATTCCCACTAACAGGATTTTTATCCTTTCACTTAGGGAACAACACAAGCTACAAGATTAGAAAATTTCGTATAAGTCATAGAATTTTCATTCTATTCTGACTTTCATACATACCACATCAATTGCACTATTTCACTCTTTTGATCAAAAGTAAGTAAAATTTGGAGTAAAATCTATGCCTGTTCTCACAAGATCTCAAAAACAAATGGAAAAAGACGAGGGAGAAACTACAACGAGCAAAATGGGTGACCGAAATGAAAAAGAAGAGGAAACATTTAATCTTGATGAGATAACGGAAGAAAAGCTTCAAGAAGCAGAACAAGATCCTCAATTCCATACTCTTATGGAAAGAATCCTAGAACGTAACAAAGAAAAATACTTCCTTTCATTAGCTAATCAAGGAGCTAAGTTGCCTCACACCTTTGACATAGAGGGGATTAAACAAAATCCTGAAAATCCTCCTAATGACTTTAGTGCTCTTAACCAACAGATAAAAGAATTACAAGGGCAAATAAAGGAAATGCAAGGAGGTACAACAAAGAAATATGTTTTGGAAGACATATCTCCTTATCCATTTGATAGGAGTCTTCAAATGATCCCATTTCCAAAACATTGCGAAATTCCTAAGTATGATAGGTATAATGGAAAAACTGATCCCATAGACCATGTTAGGGATTTCCGAAACATGAGTCTTGAATTCGCCTATGATGATACTTACTTGATGCGATTATTTCCATGAAGTCTAGGTGTACAATCCATGGAGTGGCTTTCAAAAATCACTCCACCTATCAAAACTTTTGAGGAGTTGATAAATCAGTTTATCTCACAATACTCCTACAATATTCAACATCAAATAACAATGCTTGATCTTTGTAAAGTAAAACAAAAAGTAGGAGAACCCTTTACTACATTTTTACAAAGATGGAGAAGGTTATTTGCACGATATTCTCGTCCTATTCCTGAAAAGGAAAAGATGGATATTTTTATCAATAGCCTTGATCCAGAATTAAGCTATAGGCTTAACCTTCATTGTCCTCATAACTTTGAAAAACTGATTGAAAATGCAATCACTATTGAAGGGGCCTTGGTTAAAAGAGGAGTGATAAAACTTGATAATCCAAGTACATCAAATCAAAACAACGATAAAACAAGGTTTTGGAATAGAAACAAAAATGTTGTTAATGATGGTATAGTGGATGCAAATAATTTACGAACAAGACCATCCGTTTTCAATCTATCAAGTGCTCCAAGAAACAATTCACAAGGAAATACAATTCAACAAGGAAACAACAATCAACAAGGACAAATTTCCAAGCAAGAGAACATGACCAATCAAAATACCAATCAAAATCATGGTAATTTCAATAATAATCTTGGCAATGCCCAAATATCAAATCCGTCTAGACCTTCATTCTTTTCAAATCGACGGACTTTTACTGCTTTGGGTCAATCTCTTGAATCTGCTCTCAAGGAACTTCTTGATAATAAGGTTATCACTTTACCACCACAAAGAGATTATGAGCCACGAGTTAAACCACCATCATGGAATGACTCGTATTATTGCAATTATCATCGATGTAAAGGTCATAGAACAAACAATTGTCAAGCTTTGAAAAATCTAGTACAAGATTTAATTGACAATGGTACTATTACAATTGAGGGACATCATACCAATGATGATCATCAAGCATTCAAAGATCCTTTGCCAAACTACCAAAAGGGGGAAACATCGGATACCAAAGCCAAAAGCATACATAATGTTGAAGACAATATAATCCGCCATATTTACACAGATGATAATCGGATTAATGTTATCAAAATTAAAGGAAAACAAGAATATCAACAGGTTAATGTAACAACAAGAGGTCAAGCAAAGGTTGTTTTAAAAGGAAGTTCATCTAAAACAACTATTTCTTCTCCAACTCAGTATAATCTGGTTGATCAATTGAGAAAAACATCAGCTCAAATTTCTATTCTTGAACTTCTTAAAATATCCCCTATACACAAAAATATTTTAGAAGAAGCGCTTGTGAACACAACTGTTGATACTGATCTAGATGCAAACAGATTTCAAGCCATGGTAGGACATTTGTCTTCCCCCACTTGTCTTTCATTTTCCGATAAAGATGATGCTTCTATGACACATCCACATAATTCCTCGCTCTATCTTGAAGTCATGATCCATAAACATCGAATTAGACGTGTCTTAATAGATGGAGGAGCCGGTTTGAATATTTGTACCTTAAAATTGATAAATGCCTTAGGAATTTCAGAAAATGAAATTGATTCACGAAGGAAGATAACCATTAAGGCATATGATGATGAAGAAAGAGCTTCTAAGGGATTAATATTGCTACCTATCAGAGTGGGACCTGTTGTGAAGAATACTTTTTGTCAGGTTCTAGATCGAGATCTGTCTTATAACATACTTTTGGGTCGTCCGTGGATCCATGATATGCAAGCCGTACCATCAACATATCATCAATGTATCAAGTTTCCATATGATGGACAAGAAATAACTATACAAGCTGATTACAATAGTACCCAAACTTGTTCCAATCTTAGGGTGAGTCAAGATGTCTTTGTGCCACACAATAGAGAAGCTCTTGTTGTTTCTTCTTCCAATCTACAAGTCCAATTGCAAGAATTGACAAAGAATCTTGATACTAAGCTGAAGTTTAAAGACAAAGGGGTAGGTGAATATTCACTATCTCTTTCTACTTTACCTCTTTCTCCAAGATCACATGGATTACCAACTTTATCAAATCAAAAGATTGCGACTGCTTCTACATCTCAAACTTCCGTGCCAATCACAAAGTTTGATGGAAAATTCATTAGAGCTAATACCACTGAAGAAGAAGCTGAAGATAGGGACATCCTAAATTGGCTATACAAAGATGAAGATGAATCTCTCTTACACATTAAGTTACCTAAAGAACAATATGGTAAAGGGTACGCTATCATGCAAAAGATGGGTTATGAAGGGAATGGTCCTATAGGGAAACGAAGAGAAGGAATTGTGGAACCAATTCAGCCTATTTCAAAGCATTCAAGTGATAAAACAGGACTTGGATATGGTAAAGATAAAGAAGAACTTACTTCACAGCAGACATCATTAGTTCATGAAGGAGAATCCGTGTCAGATAAATCTCATAAATCAGTTTTCCAATTGCAAAATAGTTCAGATACTGATTCTAATGAATATGAATGGGACACCATTTATAATGATGAATTCTGGAGGGATAAACAAATTGATACTATACATAAATATGCACCTGTTCTTATACAAGGAGAAGGATCAAGGCCTCCACTCGATTATGTTTTACAAAGCGATCATGACTCAAGTGAGGAAGAGTTAGATTCTAACGAGATTGATAATCAACAGGAGAATACCATTATAGACCTTGTCTACCATGAGGATGACAACCATATCATGACTTTGACGATTCAAGACCTTACCCAACCTAATGATCCTATGCCTTTAGTTTATCCAGAACTTATAGATTGGGACATTGACGCACCTATCCATATTCCTACATTCAGTAATGATGAAGATGTTATAACTTTCCTTTGTTCCTCAAATGAAGAAAACAATTGTTTCATTCAAGAATCTTATACTCATGATTTTGACAAGGAGAGTGTCAAGTCTCTTAGCTGCAAAATAAATGAAATAAAAGATGGATCTATTGATGAAAACCGAAAAAAGGCAGTGATAGATCAAAACAAGAGAAAAATAAAGAGCGAATCTGACAGTGAAAACCTTTCTGAGGCACTGAAGGATGAGAAACTTGACACTCTTCCCAAGTATTATCATGAAAGATCTTCTATTTTGATTGAACCAACAGAATCAATCAACATAAGTACACCAGAGCAGCCAAAAGTTTTGCAAATTGCAGCATCATTAACAGTTGAAGAAGTCCAGAAATTCATGCAATTCTTGAAGGATAATCAAATTAACTTTGCTTGGTCATATGCTGATATGCCAGGGTTAGATCCTAATCTGATAATGCATCATTTATCTATCAAACCTGGGATAAAACCTGTAAAGCAAAAGCTCAGAAAGATGCATCCACATGTTGCATTATTGGTCAAGGAAGAATTAAAGAAGCTTTTAGATGTTGGATTCATTCGAACTATTGACTATGCAGAATGGATTTCAAACATTGTACCTGTTTCAAAGCCAGATGGAAGGATCAGAGTTTGTACAGATTTCAGGGATTTAAATAAAGCATGCCCCAAAGATGATTTTCCTTTACCTAACATAGATCTGATTGTTGACTTAACTGCTGGACATGCAATGTATTCATTAATGGATGGATTCTCAGGATACAACCAGATAAAAATTGCACCAGAAGATCAAGATAAAACAGCGTTCACATGTCCTTGGGGTACTTATTGCTGGAATGTAATGCCATTCGGGTTAAAGAATGCTGGAGCTACTTATCAAAGAGCAATGACAACTATTTTTCATGATATGATGCATACATTCATGGAAGATTATGTTGATGATTTACTTGCTAAATCTCATACACGAGATGAACACCTAGAAATCTTGTCAAAAATCTTTGTCAGAATGGAAAAATTCAATGTTCGACTGAATCCAAAGAAATGTGTCTTCGGTGTTACATCTGGAAAACTCCTAGGGTACATTGTTTCAGAAAAGGGTATAGAAGTTGATCCAGAAAAGGTACAAGCTATAATGGACATGCCTCCACCACGAAATATCAGTCAATTAAGATCCTTGCAAGGAAGATTACAGTCCATCAGAAGGTTTATAGCTCAACTGGCAGACAAAAGCTTGCCATTCACACATTTATTGCATAAAAATGTTCCATTTAAATGGGATGACAAATGTGAAGCAGCATTCAATCAGATTAAGCAATATCTTACACATCCACCAGTTCTAATTCCACCTATTCCAGGAGAGCCACTTATACTCTATATTTCAGCAACAGAAGTATCTTTGGGTGCATTGCTAGCACAAGAAGACTCTACAGGTAAAGAAAGGGCTATATATTATATCAGCAGAACCTTAACAAGACATGAGTTAAACTACAGTTTCATTGAAAAAGCTTGTCTTGCAGTAGTGTTTGCTTCTCAAAAGTGGCGACATTATATGTTGACTCATACAGTTAAGCTGATAACAAAGATAGATCCATTGAAATACCTATTAAGCAGAGCCACTTTAACAGGAAGACTTGCAAAATGGGTAATGATCTTAAGTGAGTTTGATATTCACTATGTAGATCGAAAAGCGATTAAAGGACAGGTCATTGCAGATCAGTTAGCTGAAGCTCCTTTACAAGAAGACAATCCAATGCATATTGAGTTTCCTGATGCAGATGTCTTTACAACAACAATTCAGAGACCGTGGGCACTATATTTTGATGGATCTTATACACAATATGGCTCGGGGGCAGGGATTCTTTTTGTTACACCTGAAGGACATACCATCTCACGATCATATCGGTTGATGTTTCCTTGCACAAATAACATAGTAGAATATGAGGCATTACTCATAGGATTAAAGATAGCTTTGGAATGGCAGATTACAGAGCTGGAAGTTTATGGTGATTCACAACTTATCATTAATCAAATTAATGATGACTATCAAACCAAAGATGATAAGTTGCTACCATACAAAAACATGGTGGATGATTATAAGAAATATTTTGTGTCAATCAAGTTTTCACAAATATCAAGAATTGACAATAAAGCTGCAGATGCAATGGCTACCATTGCTTCTTTATTACAAATATCAGAAGATCAAACCAAGTATGAATTCTTGGTGGAACAATTGTTTTCTCCTGCATATGATAATCCTGAAAACCAAGTTATATGTCATTTAACCGGTTCAGATTCACCTTTATATGGCAAAACTTATACCTATTTGAAAGATAACATCTTGCCTTTAGATTTATCCCGCAACCAAAAATGGAATTTCATACGCCAATCATCCCGTTATACCTTAATTGCCAATATCCTTTATAGACGTGGTCTTGATGGTACACTCCTTAGATGTCTTGAACGTGACGAATCTGAAAAAGCCTTACAAGAGGTTCACGGTGGTATTTGTGGAACTCACTCAAGTGGTTTGACCTTAGCGAAGAAACTTGTCAGAATGGGATACTATTGGCCTACCATGGAGCAAGATTCTTTTACTTTTGTTAAGAAGTGTTCTAAATGCCAGATCCATGGGAATCTTATTCATGCACCTGCACAAGAATTGCAGCCTTTTATTTCAACATGGCCTTTTTCTCAGTGGGGATTAGATCTTGTTGGTAAAATACATCCTTCATCGTCAAATGGTCATAAGTTTATCATCACAGCTACTGAGTATTTTACAAAATGGATTGAAGCTGTTCCTCTAACAACAGTGACTGGTAAACAGATATCTTCATTTATCCTGAATTACATTATTTGTAGATATGGAATTCCTAATTCTATTGTTACTGATAATGGAAGACCTTTTAAGAATCAGGATGTTGATGAACTTTGTGAAAGATTTCATATCCAACACAGGTACTCTACACCTTATTATCCACAGGGTAATGGTCAAGCAGAAGCTTCTAACAAAACCATTTTGAAGATATTGAAGAAGACAGTAAATGATGCTGGACGTGATTGGCATGTTCAACTCAACCCAGCTTTGTGGGCATATAGAACTAGTATTCGCACACCAACAGGAGCTACACCATATACTTTAGTCTATGGAGCAGAAGCGATCTTACCATTGGAAGTTGAAATACCTTCGCTTAGGGTTTCACTTAAGGGATTGATAAGTGATGAAGACTACCGAGTTTCTCGCCTTCAAGAGCTCGAACTGTTAGATGAAAAATGCCAACATGCAGCTGATCACTTGAAAGGTTATCAACAAGTCATGTCTCGTAGTTATAACCACAGAGTTAAGCCACGGGCATTTCAAGTGGGTGACTTAGTTTTGAGGGAAAATCCACGTAATCAGCAAGATAGAGAAAAGAAAGGCAAATTTGAACCTAATTGGCTTGGTCCATTTGTTATTGTAGCAGCATATGGTTCTGGAGCATATCAGTTATCCACATCAGAGGGGGACCTGTTTGAAGAGCCAATCAATAGTATTCATCTTAAGAAGTTCTATGTCTAAAAAGTCCTGAAAAAATCAAAAAAATCATAAAAAGTCCTTAAAAAAAATAAAAATAAAATCAGAAAAATCCTAAAAAAGTGCAATAAAAACAAGTGGTGAAAACTTGGCAAACAAGCGCTACTTGTGATTACAATGGGCTCCTCCATTTTTTAGTTTATGTCTTATTTTCACTTTAGGCATCATTCATCCACGTCTATCATCTGTATATATCTTTCATTATCCATACCATATAATGGGAATCTTTAGGTTTCATCATGGCTTGATGAATTTGTACATATCTTTTATCTTTAGGTTGTGTTTACATTGGGGGAAAAACGCAGAAACATACAAGAGAGGGGCAACGAACTTTCAAAATATCACAAGCAGACAAATAACAGTTTGACAAAATAAAACAAACATTGTCAAATCAAATCAATCACAAACATGTTTATGCCAATGAGAATCAAAAACAACATGATCCAAACAACTATTGAAGTGAGAATATCAATGATGATAACCAAATTGGATGATCTTAATCTGAATAAATGTTTGAAATGCCTTAAGCAGAATTTGAATAGTTGTTTGATTTTCTATCATATCTCTGGAGTAATTCGATGATGTACTGAACTAGAAAAGCAAGGAAGGAGTATGATTTTTCTTTGTCTTCTGTTTGTGAGGAAATCATTAGTACTATGCAATTTGGTCGCGAGACATGCTCTACTATGGATCATGGATGACATTTGGGAATTTGCATGGGAAAAGGGTTAACTCTTGTTTGTTTATGCAAGCAATACTCAGGTCATCTTGGTTCAATTATACCTAGATGTTTGTATTAACTTGCTATATTAAAAATCATGAAAGCAATACTCAGGTCATCACTGGTGCTAACATACCCTTTGATGCTTGTATTAACTTTCAACATTTCAAAGCTCTATGATGATACAAAAATCACACATAAGCTCTCCAAATAGCAATATTGTATGAATGTCCTGCATGGTTAGTATAGATTGCATTCATGTTAGAATCTACATTTTGCATTTATAGATTTCTAAAAAGCTGGCAAAGAATCAAAGATTTATATCTTTTCAAATATGACTGAGTATATTTTGACATTCACAAAATATTGTTTTATACATTTTACATACCTTTGCATTGAGAAAATCATAAAAACAAAACATACATACATCATACATTCATTCATCAAATAAATTTCGTCTCATACCATCATGTATATAAATAATCATAAATCATGAAGCCATCATATAGTACACATCATATATATACATCATGTAAAATCATCACTGCATTTCATATATTTCAAAAATGAATGTCAAAATGTACAAGGATGTCAACTACAAGAGATATAATATCATCAAAAATGTGATCATCTCACGGTGTATACAAAATGTCTCAACAGAATATCATAAAAGAATCATGTACAATGCACTAGGCAGAGCTATCCTGTGATGGAGCTGGCCTAGGACCTATACCACCTGCCCCTGATGGACCTGTATCACCTGCCCCTGATGGACCTGCTCCGCCTGACCCCGGTGGCCCTCTAGGAGGTAATGGCTGTGTCACACCCCTACTGGTAGTACGAGAGCGACCATGAGTAGATCGTGACTGAGTGTAGCTCTCTCTCTGCTCAGCTGGGACTGCATCATGATATCTAGTGCGATAAAACTCTGCCTCTCGAGTAGCCCTCGTAACCTCTCTCATCATATCACCTGGCAAAGTGCTACCTGCCACTCTCTGTAGGCTATCTGCTAAGGCAATGGCCTGCTCACCCCGCTGTCTAGCTGCATCTCTCTCGGCAGTGATCGAAGTCACCTGACCCTGCAACTGTGAAATCAAGGCCTGTGCCTGTGATAGCTAAGCCTGCAAGCTCTGTACTGTGCTCTGCAGAGAAGATATCTGACTCGCTACTGTCGGATCCACTGACGGGGATGGGTCAGTATGCCTCATCCATGGTCCACCTCTGCCTGCCCTACCTCCTCTACCACCTCTCCTGCCGCCTCTCCTGCCACCCCTACCATCACCACCATCATCTCCATCTGAGTCATCATCTCCACTACCCTCCTCGTCATCACTGTCCTCTGAATCGTCATCACCTGACTCTGAGTCTCTCTGTCGACGTCTCTGTCCAATGACAGGAGCAATGGCCTCATCAGGATCAAACATGCGTGGAGGTGGATGCTGTAGAACATACTGAACATACTCTGGTGTCGCTCCTGCATCAAGAACATCCACCTGGTAATCCCACATCTGTGCTCCTAAACTGATGAACTCTGCCACAGCTGCATCATAAGAGATCCGTGGGCCCCACACTGCAAGCTCTGACTGTCGCCGCGCATAAATAGCTGAACCAACAGGCATACCCTGAGTCCGACCAAACTGTCGCAATACACGTCCAGCAAGAAATCTCTCCAAGATCCATGTGGTCCGTCCAATCAAAAATCTGGAAGTGCATACAAAAGGCATCTCCCTCGCATCCTCTGGCCATGGCTCACAATCCAAATATGGCCTCCAGCATACTGTGTCCAAACTATCTAAAAGCCGCTGCCAATACACTAGTTTGCCCAGTCTAGGCTGAGCAATAATATGTGCATATCTCCATCTGTATGCTCGACCAGCTGGTCGCTCTCCTCGAGTCAATGGACGTAACACTGCAAAATGCTCCCATGCCCATATCTGTAGTAATGAGCATCCAACAGCAAAACTCCGGCCTCTACCATATACGATATGATGTAGCTCGTCATATAGGTGGGCTAGCATACAAGTACCCCATGCATATCGTGTCCCCTGCATCACCATGCTCTCTAAGACACGACCTCATCCGATCATGAACCCCTTCGACCTATGGTCGGGGCACAACACACCTCCAATGAAACCTGCAAGCGCAGCTGGTAAAGGTGGATAGGTATCTGTAATCTCACCCCATGGGATGAAGTACCCAGCTATCTGAGTATCTCTAAATATCCGTCTCAAAGCAAGAGTACCTCCAGCCTCTCGTCTGTCAAAAACAACAATCTCTCCCATCACTGGGATCCGTAAGATGCGATATACGTCCTCGGGAGTCACTGTAATCTCGCCGGTCGGTAAATGAAAAGTGTTGGTGTCGCTATGCCACCGCTCTGCAAGTGCTGTCAATAAAGCCCTATTGAGGCGAACCTCGGGCATATCAAGTAATGAAGTCAAACCACAAGCATCAATCACATCTCTATCAGACTGTAATAAATGAGGAATCAATGACCATGTACTCGGGAAAGTCTCTCGTAACTGCAAGACACCTAGTCTCTCCTGTTCATATACATCATCAAAACAACATCAATATCAAATCATCTTAACGTATCAATCCAAAATGAATCAATCAAATTATTTGTTTTTCATTATCATTATGAAATGCGAATAATATCAAAATCATGTTTGTTTTTAACAATCTTAGAAGCAAACAAATCAATCAAACTATTTGTTTTTCATCATCATGGAACGCAAATGATCAACGCAAATAATCAACATCAAGTTTCTTTCTAACAACTTTAGGAGAAAACTTATCTATCCTATTTGTTTTTAACAACTTTAAAAGCAAATTTATCAGCTACTATTTGTTCTCCAACAACTTGGGAAACAAATTTATCATGTGGAACAAAAAGCGCTACAAAACTAGTTGTATGCGCTACAAAATTCTTTATCAGCGCTAAGGAAATTTTTGCGCTACAGAATCAATTAATGGCGCTATGATTTCTATCAACGACGCTATGGAAAATTTTGCGCTACAAGATTTGTTAAGAGCGCTATAAAACATTTCAGGTGCGCTATGATATCATATGCACTATGAAAATCACCAAAGGCGCTATGAAATATATCACGGGCGCTATAATATTATATGCGCTATGAAAATTGTCAAATGCGCTACGATAAGTCTTAAGAGCGCTACAGTATTAAACGCGCTACGAAAATTATTGCATGCGCTACGATAAACTTTAAGAGTGCTAAAACTCAATGTTTTTGAATTAAAACATTAAAAACGTGCGCAAAAACAAAATTTTCGAGAGACAGGAATTTACGAGACACATACCGGAGGTCCGTAGTGCGCCGGCCGCTGATGACGTCGGATACGCTCGAAACGGTGCAGGTGAACTGGAAGTGCCATAATTATCAACTCAGAGCTCAATATTTGCAAATTTTACTAGGTTAAAATTGAAAATGACATGGAAAATGACATTTTTAACCTATATAATGGTAAAATTGGGGCATTTTATCATATTTTTACATACCAGGGGCAATTTCTTCATCAAATTTTCATTTCATATCTTATCAGGTCAATTTCTTCATATCATAAGTTTCGAACGATAAATCGATATCTTTAAAATCATAAAAATCCATAAAAATTCAAAAAATTAAAAAAAAATAAAAAAATAAAAAATAAAAAATTCAAATATCGATTCATCGTTCGCGGGGGCATACATCTATCAACATTTCAAATCAATATTTGGGGCAAAATTTCAAAATTCTTTGAAGTAATGCGTAAAACACATCACTTCAAAGAGGGGCAAAATGTATACACTTAAAAATGGTCATATCACATTGTCTGGTAATTAATTAAATATTTTTAATATTTAATTAAAATCTTTTGATTCTATCTACATATAAATAAATTTAAATAATTTATTTATATTGTTCATGATTTCATTTCGATTAAATATTTAATCACCTTTTCATATTCATTTCTTAATTAATTAAATAAATGTTACAATTTATTTATATTAATTATCATATAATCTTAGTTTGAATATTTTATTCAAATAAAGATTAAAATATTATAATTCTTCTAAATATCATTTGTAATTAAATATTCCAAAATATTTAATTATTTCTTCTAATCTAATTTAAATATTCATTCTTAAATCATTTCAAAATTCCTCTAATTCAATTCAAAAATCTATTCATAATTAAATATTTCCAAAAATATTTAATTAAATCTTCTAAATATTTCATATTCTTCTAAAGTCATATTTAAATATTCCAAAAATATTTAATTAATTCTTCTATAGTTTTCAAATATCAAATATCAAAAGCAATAAATAAAATTAAATAAATTTAAATATTTATTTAATTTGGGATTTATCTTCAACTCCCGAGAAACAAACTGCCAAAACAGAAAATTAAATTTCTCTGTTTCTGTGCAGGCTTGTTCCCGTGGGTTGAAAACAGGAATCCATCCTTCTCTCCAACCTCTCAACCTCTTCCATCTTCTTCTCAACCTCTCAATCTCTCACCATTCAAACTTACCAGACAAATTCATAGCCGTAGATTCTTGCCAGCCGGGATGAAGCCTGCAAAAAAATCTATAAATACAGCTGTCGGGAGCTCCAAAATCATATAGAATTTGAAGCAAGTAAACTATAGGCAAATTGCATAGTATTCCCAGCATTCATAGAGCATTTTCATAGCAATAGCATAGAATCATAGCAATAGCAGTAGAATCATGACATTTTTAATTCACAGCCCCTGTCCATATATCATCTGCATTTTCACTTTCAGCAGCATCTAGAATAGTTTTCTTTTGCATACTCGTTCTGCAGCAGCCATTTGGAGAAGCTTACACAATCTGAGAGCCAAAAAGCTTCAAAAGAATCTCTGTGGATAGAGAAAAATGGGACAGCACTAAAGATTTTGTTTGTTTAAATTTAATTTAAATTTCTTTAGTTTAAGGTTTCATTTAGTGTTTTTGTTTTCATTTACATTACAATTAAGCATATAACACAGCAACCAATTCCTCAAGATGATCAATTTTTTTCTCTCTCGTGGCTGTCCCCAAGTCAATAGTAGCAATATTATAGCTGACTCCTCCTTCCACCACTGGAGTAGCTATCTACATGGTCCTGGATCCTGATGCATCCATTGTCAAATGGGATTTGATCCTTGGTTTCTTTTCTTTCTTTGTGCTTATTTGTGCTCGAGCATGAATGGCTTCCAGCCTTGCCTTTGGATCCATAAGGGTAGGGGTTTTCTTCTCTAATTACTTTTCTAGCCATTCAGGCATCTGGGACCCCTCCTTTGGTGATTTACAGTCACCCTCCTCTTCTTGAGTGTGTTGAATTCCCATTTCTCTGTTGCCTAGAGCCTCTTGTTCTGCCTTTTCTTCCTCTTCTTCACTTGAATCTTGGATAAATATAGTATCCTTCTCTAGAGATTCAGTGGCTATATGTTCCTTGGGGCTATCTTCCCCTTCGGATCTCTTCTCTTCTTCTTCTTGTTCATGCTCTTCATGAGGCTCGGCTTCTGGGATCTTTCTTGTTTCAACCTCCTCTTGAGGCTTTTCTTCTACTTTCTTTTCTCCTTCTCTCCCTTCTTCTTCTCCTAAAGGTGGCATTTCATTGCCATGACTAGGGATTTTGTCTTTTTCCCTGATTGGAGGTTTTGTGTTCACCTCCATTTCATTGTTTGTATCTTTCTTCTCTTCAGATGATTGCTTCTCAACTTCTTTTCCAACATCCCTCAATTGCTTGGAAAGTTCCTCCTCAAGTTCCTGATTGGAGGTTTCCATGATGTACTTTGCACTGGGATCTTCAACATCTTCCTTGGAGGACTATGTTTCCTCCTCTTCATGCACCACTTCATCAATAACCAGGTGATGGTGCTCTGGGTGCTCATGATAGTCGTCAGATTCCTCCTCCATTTCTTTGGTGGCTTCCCTTTCTCATCTCTCCAATTCCTCATAGATCTGCATTGTTGTTTCCATTCTCGGTGGCTCGGTTGGAGGAGTAGGAATAAGAAGGTTGGCAACAACTTGTTCTAGAGCAACCTACACCACAAGATTCATCAATACTCCTAAAATATTAGTGGGTATGTTTTGCATGTGCGAAGCAAGGGCTTCTGGGAGTGAGAGGGTAGGCATTATTGTCATTGCGGTGGCCAATGGAAGGGTTGTTGTCAAAGAAATGGATGAAGAGGAGAGGGGAGAAGTGGTAGTAGATGAAGAATCCACCATCAATATTGGTGTAGTGGGAAAGGTGGACTGATATTTCCATCACAAGTGGAGAAGAAGCAAGCATTGCTTGAGAAACAGGTGAAGGAGTAGGGGTAATGGTAGCAGCAACAGTTGGGGAAGTGAGAGTAGAGGCAGTAGGTGGGGACTTCAGCTACTTAGCCTCTTCTTCCTCTCCCTCATGGAGTGGGTCTTCTTGAATGGTGGGAATCTCTATAAAACCACCCAACTTCTATGATTTCTTGGAAGGCTCTCCTTTTGATGCCTCTCTTGAATATAATCTATGTTCAGGCTGACATTCAACCACCTCTTTTCTTTTTCTAGATCTGGTAGCTAGAGGAGACTTTGATGTCTCCCCAGATGGGGTAGCAATAGTTCCATTATTGATCTTGCTCTCTCATCCATCCTTGAGCTCACTATATATTAAAGTAGCTCCTTGTAGTTTCAATTGAGCAATCTTCCCATCAATCCATTGTTTTGTTCTTGCTTCTATGGGCTTCATCAAAATATCAAGGTCATTGACCTCTTCCTCATTCCAATCAATCAGTGGTAGTGGCAGGTTGGTGATGGAATTTTACCTTGGGTCTATCACCATGTTCTCTTCCACAACATGATCTGGTACTGGAAACAAGTTGATTGTCTTGAAAAAGTATGTCATCATGCGCACCTCTTTGTCATCCCTGCAATTTTCCCAAAAGTCTTCAACATTGTGGATGTGGGCATATTCTTTTCCAACCATCTTTTTCAGCTTTCCATATGGATCCATATGTGACCTAGCAATGTGGTGCTCTAACTTGTATTCATTCAACTCCTTCTTAGAATATTTCACACACTAAGATGTGGGGATTGCATACATTCCCTACTCGAATGTTAGAGGGTATGGAATTCTCGGTTGATTTTTTTCACTTAGCAACATGTGAGCATGATGCAATTTCCTAGAGAGCTCAAGTAGTACCAACCGATCATTCGGGTACCTCGGCAACTTATAGGGTCTCTCTAAAAAATCCTTGGTTCGGATGTATGTAAACTTGTGAAATTGGATAAATAGAAAGTCAAACCAGTGGATGAAGGTACTGACACTGTGTGTGACTCTCCTTTCAAAGTCACCCCCAAGAAATCTAATTATGTGCCTGATGAAGCCATCATTGACTCTACAGTAGTCCCTTTTGAAGTTCCTGAATTGAAGCTAGGGGTATCTGACATATACCTTCAATTCTCTCCTTGGAGTCTAGCTTGGGGATAAAAATAGAACTATGTATTGAGCACAGTTGGTGAGAAAATAGACTAGATAGAAAGTCATATAGAATTGGGAGGTTTTCTTCACAACTACAAACTACTCATGTAGGCAGTTGCTAATCATCCCTGCCCAATGGAATTTGGTCTTTCTCTTGATGATTTCTTCTATAAAATAGAGAATCCACTCTTGGAAGAATGTTGTAGTTGGAAGACCCATAACTCTGCTCAGTAAGGTCACCAGATCATGGTAGTCTTTGTAGAAATCACTCCTAAAGAGCTCTTGGGGTACCTTATTTATGCTACCCCTCTTCTCCTTCATCCAGTACTGATTAATCAACTTTTTGCACTTGAGGGGGTCATCCTTCCATGTGCTTTCAACATACCCCTTAGTTGTTTCTTCCATTTAATCAAAGGTGGGTATATGGAAAGTTTTCCCAATGGACTTGGAGGACAAGTCAGCCAATACTTTGCCATCCCTGTCCATAATTCTCTTAATGCTCTCCTAGTATGCATCTCTATAGGCCATTACTAATTTGGGAGCTATGAGGGCAGGCGGGAAACTGGCAGCCTTGGCCAACCCACTTCTTTTGATCCTTCTTGCATTCTTTGTGGTAGGATTGATGATGACCCTCTACCTAAATTGATTGAGGTCTATTTATCCTAGCTGAGTATCTGAGACCTTTTCCCAGTCCATGGTGACCCTAGTACTGATTTCTACCCCTTGAAACTTGTATTTCATTTGGCCTTTATCTTCTTTTCCCCTTGGTGCTTTGGCTGGCTTCTTGCTCTTTTCCTTTTCTATAGACGCTTCCGAAGGTTCTACAACTGGTTCCATATATCTTGCAAGCAAGGGAGCAGTAAGCACATTCAAGTGTAAAACATGAGAAATATTAGAAAAATCCTATAAAAATGATGTTAGATCGAGTAATTGATCATTCCAGGATCCTAACATTTCTTTCAGATCACCTTTAGCCTTTCTTTTGAAGGATTTTTTGCAATGCAGGCCTAAGGGTGTGGACTTCCTTGGACTGGTGGACGTTTTGAAGGAAGCCACAAATGGATGAAAATTAGGGCAAGATGACTTGCATGGTTTTACCTGCATTAGAATATTTTCATCAGGTGGGGCCCACTGAGTAGATCAGATCATTTTAGCATGTGGGTCAAATCAATTTTACAGTTTTGAAAACATTAAGTCAATAATTCTGCTATGCGGGTGTAGGGAGTCTCTTGGCTATTTGGAAGCTTTGTCATTTAGAAGGCACTTGCAAGGCAGCACCCCACATTGCAAGGACCTACGGGCTCAAAGGAAGGCAACACTTGCTCCTTCAAGTTCATCTCTTAACCAGGCACGGGTGAAGAGCTGCAGGAGAACGCTAGACGTTAGTCGCTCAGAACGGCGAAGGAAAGATGACAGTCCACATAGATCAGCCCACATGGTCGGGTCTAGAGGCCTCCCTAACAAAATATATTGGGTTTCTGCTCGCAAATGATCAAAAAAAGATGACAAGGTTGGGTTCGATGCAACGGGCCGACAAAGGTAATTGGCAATTTCAAACAGTGAGAGCGGGACAAAGTTTCGCATGTGGCCACCCACATGGGGCAGCCTATATGGAATTTTAGACTATCATTCATTTCAAACCCCAAATGAAGGTTGTGATTGTGGGTTTCACAAGGCAGAGGGATGATAAGCTAGGGCCATTCAAAATTATAGTCACTCAATGGAAGCCCGCGGACGAAAGTCCACATCAGACAACCCACCAAAGGGGTTGACACTTAGGCATTTTGACGTAGTGGACCAGATGGAGATGGTTGGGGCGGGGTTCGACTATCAAAATGATCTCAGGGTTTCACCATTTTTGAATGGTTGTTTAAGCGATAGTGAAAGGATAGTGGAAGTCCACATTGGATGGTCCGCAGGGTGGTTTCGTGTTTAAGTTAAATCGGTGGGCATGGTGATAGCGGGACTTGCAGGGTAGAGGGATGAGGTAGGTTTTCCATTTTATGAATGATGTATCATGAAGGGGACTCTGTGGGAAGACACCCACACTTGCAATTTCACAGGAGTGAAAAGCCTTTGTTTTAACTTATGATTTTTCTTAGCTCTGAATAGCGAGGGCAAGATGTGAGTGCCCTCTTGCATGAGAGGGACCGAAGGAGATGGCGGTTGGTTGTGAAGTTTGGAATTTGGAGGAACAAGGAAATGGTGTTGGGTGCTACATGGACCTATAGGGCATGATTGCCTTGGGTCAAGAACTACCACGGGGGCTTCAAGTTCTATAAGTCTTTAACAAACAAATTTTCAAAGGTCCCTTAAATTCTAAAATATGGGTTTTGTTCGCCCAGGGGTGTTCTAACTAGTTTTTAAGTTTTCCCTCTTCAAAATTTAATAACTTTGTGACAATTGAAGAAAATCTATGACACATTTGACACTGAAAAACATAACTAAATAAACTGATGAATTTTGTGAAGGAGTTGTAAATGATAGCATTTTGGATAGCATAGAGACTCTACAAGCACGAGGGTGGAAATCGCTAGGGCTTCTGACGAGTTTCCTGAACATTTGAGAGTGAAAATGACCCTTCAAAATGTCTATTTATAGAATTTTATGCATTTAATGCCCACCATTAATGCTGGTACGGTGATGGGAATAGCGAGGTCCACAAAGCAGACAGCACCAGCTAGTCGGTCATCTAGCAAGTCATTAATGAAAACAGTGAAGGGAGATGCGAATCCCATGAGGTGGGAAGATGTCTCGAGTCAGTCATTTGTTACAATGGAGACAAGGCAGAATTCTACACAAGGTGGCCCATAGGGGCAGACCCGCATGACTCGGAGGATGACAATTTGAAAGTTCAAAGGAAAATTGCCAAGGAAAAGGCATAGAGGCCATAGACTTAGGAATTTTGAAAGCGATGAAACTTGGTCAACTTGAAATGATAACTTTGGGGCTCCCTAACCACTTAGGACTCCAAAATAGGGGGCATGCAAAATGAGGTGAAGGAAACAGTGACCTAGCAAAGTGAAAAGACAGGGTCCCCATTTTGAACGAGGTGTGTGTGCTATAGTCACAATAGGATTAACTCACAATATAGAGTAATTGCAAAACTATTTACAAACAAGTTCACTACCAAAGGGCTCACTACCCATAGATAGGACTCACTGTCTAGATAGGACTCATTGTCCAAAAGGGAGGCTCACTGCCTATAGATACAAAAAGATAGAAAGAAGAATGTTACACCAAGAACACTTTCTGAATGCAATAAAAGATCCAACACAATAAATTACACACATTCATAGCCTTGATCAAAAAATTGCAAACACCATCAACTCACCGCTTTCAGGAGTCTAACACATTAAAGTTCTTGTTTCCTCAATTTACTTTCACACACTCTTGCTTCTCACACTTGTGGCCTACAAAGCTTAACATCTTGACTTGTATTTATACTAGCTTCATCCTTAGAAACTTTCTCCAAGGTTGGCTACACATGCTTCATTTTACAAATTCAAATTAGGTTGGAAACTCAACATTCTCGTGGTGGAAGAGAATGAGATCAGACCAAACCAACACTTAACCAAGATTCAAAATAACATCTCGGATAAATCACACTCTTCCTTAATTGATACTTATCCTTCACATGATGTGTAAACACCAGGTTGGCCTAACCTAATGAAAACACAAGTGAACTTTGAAGTACATGATTTTTCAACAAGAAGATAACATATGAACCACACAACATGCTTCACCATACACTGGAACACATCTTAGATGCCTTCAGATTCATTCGTAGCTAATGCAACAACCTTCATACATATAGCACTTTTAATTAGTCCATCTGGACTACACAGACACACATAGTAACTCTGAAACAAGTCTTCTAGAGCACCAAACCATGAACACCTTCTATACAATACAGATAACACCATTAAAATCCTTCTTCTAGATCCACAAACCCTAAAACAAACTAGCAAAGGACTGCGGAGCATATACATTTCTCCTAGTCCATAGATAAAAAACTTTGCCAGACCAATTCACAAACCGGTGAACACAACTTTCACTCTTCATCAAAACAAAAGCTATAATCTAGGATATATCACCCAAGAATGCCCATAAATAACATTGTAGATCTGTACAAGCATAGGAGTAACACAAAATAAATTTGGAGCACATATCGGAGCACATTTTGAACACACACACAATTCTAACTTCACTATTTATTAATTTTCTCAAAAGCATTTGGTAACTCAGCATGTCAGCACACCTGCAACACCATAAAGATAGCTCCATGTACTCACAATATCTCTACATTATTTCAACTATACATGCACAACTTGCAATCACTTTCTTCCTTTCTCTGCAATAACCTATATTGTGTTGACATCAATGACAACATTAATGACAACACCACCATACTCATTCATACTTGCAATAATCTCCTATTGCAAGTATGAGCTAGTTTGGTAGTGTTGTCATTAATGTTGTCATTGATGACAATACAGTTCAGTATGTTACAGATTGTACTTGTATAGTTGAGATGCTACTGAGATGTTGTGAGTACATGGAGCTATCTTTATGATGTTGGAAATGTGTTGAATTGGTGTGTTTCCAAGTGCTTTAGAGAAAATTAATAAAGAAGAGAAGTTAGAGTGATGAATGTGTTTAGAATGTGCTCTGATATGTGCTCCATATTTCTCCTGTGTTGATCCTATGCTTGTGCAAATCTAAAGGTTGAATAGTGATGGTCTAGTGGTGATATCTCTTGAGTTTTAGCTTCTAGTTTGATGGTATGTGGAAGTTACGTTCACCGATGTGTGAACTATTTTTGCAGAGTTGGTCTTATGTGGACTAGGAGAAATGTTCTTGTTCAGCAGTCCTCTGCTATTTTGTTTCATATCTTGCAGATCTAGGAAATGTCTTGTGGAGGTTTTCTTTGGGTTCTGGCAAAGAAGATTGAGGTTTGGTGGTCTAAAAGTCATGTTTCAATGTTGTTGTGTGTGTTTGCACAATCCAGATGCACTTGTGGAAGGTGTTCAATGTTTGAAGTTTGTTGCACTTGCTACGGATGTATCTGGAGGAATCTACGATGTATTCTAATGCTTAATGAAGCGTGTTGTGGCATCCACGTGTCATCCTCATGTTGGAAAGAATGTACATCAATGTTCATTTGTTTTTTCATTAGGTTTGGCCAACCTAGTGTTTACACTTCATTCAAAGAATAAAAGTTAATTAAGGAAGCATGTGGATGATTCGAGACATTCTCTTTTGTTCTTGGTTAAATGTTTTATTGGTCCACTCTCATTATTTTGCACCACGGGAATGTTGAGTTGCCGACCTAATTTAAATTTATGAAATAAAGCTTTTGTGGCCAACCTTGGAGAAAGGTTCTAAGGTTGAAGATGGTATAAATGTAAGTTGAATTGTGAATAATTGTATGATAGTGTGATGCAAAGTGATCAAGTAAGCCACAAATCATAAGAGCAGAAGAGTGTGAGAGTGAGTTCAAGTAGCAGTTCTTCATTGTCTTGGATTCTTGAAGGCAGTGAGCTGAATGTTTTCGCAATCCTTTATTCAAGGCTGCAGATGCATGATAATTGTTGTGGTGGATCTTTTGTTCTCTTTTGTATATGTAGGTAGTGAGCCTTCCTGTTGGAAAGTGATTACTTTCTGTAGGTAGTGAGCCTTTGTACTTAGATAGTGAGTCCTCTCCTAGGCAGTGAGCCCTTCACATTGAGCCTTTGTATTCAGTTTTATAATATCTTTATATTTTGAGTTAACCCTCATCATGGTTTTTCCCTCATTGGGTTTTCCATTTAAAAATATGGTGTTCATTGTGTTGATTTAATTTCTATTATTTATGTTTCATGCTCATACTTAATAACAAAATAGTGTGGTTGATGAATTGATAAGTGTTGAAGTTTTTAAGTTTGAATTTTGTGACAACTAATTCACCCCCCTCTCTCATTTGTCCTGTGCCTATTTAACAATTGGTATCAAAGCTTTGGTTCCTTGGTGTAGAGCTTAACCACTTAAGGAAGATCTGATGGTGCACAAGTTGGCAATCCCTATGTTTAATGGATCTGATTATAGTGATTGGAAAGTGCAAATGAGAGGATATATTGTTTCTTTTGGTTACAAGACTTGGAAGGTTGTTGAGACGAAGTATACTCCTCTAGTGAATGGTCCTACTTATGTAGATGAGGTTTCTGCTTATGAGGAGAATGATAAAGTGAGGTATGCTATTTATAGTGCTTTATCTAAGACTAAGCTAACTAAGGTTCTTTCTTTATATACTACTTATGATGTCTCGAAGAAGTTGGAAAAATTGTATGAAGGAAATGAAAGAGTAAAATTGACAAAGAAGCTTGCGACAAAAAGAAATTTTGAGAATTTGAAAATGGAAGAAGGTGAAGAGTTTACAAGCTATTTCTAGAGAGTTGAGATGACAACAAATGAAGTTAAGAATCAAGGAGGAAATTTTTATGATGAAGATATTATTGAGAAAATCTTGATCACCCTACCAGATTGCTACAGTGATAAGATCTCAATTATTGAAGAGATGTATGATCCTACGAAGTATACTAAAGAACAATTGTTTGGAACCTTGCAAGCATTTGAGATGAGAAATTTTAGGAAAGAAGAAAAGATAGAGACAACATTTAAGGAAATGAAGATTGAAGATGATCTGGAGAGTGATGGTTTAGAATATTTTGAAGTGAACTTCACTAGGAAGTTGAAGAAAGGTACCTGAAAGTATAACGGTATGTTTCCCTTTAAATGTTTTAGTTGTAGTAATAATGGTCATTATGCTTCAAGATGTCTAAATAGAGCTATACATAAGAAGAACAAGGATTATAAAGATAAGGATAGGAAGGATAAGAAATACAACAAATTTTACCATGTTAAAGAAGAAGTTGGAATCTTTGATGATGAATCTGAAAATGAGGTTGATGATAGTGAATGCTTATTCTTATCTTTGGAAAGTAAATCTATATCTGCTAACCCTGGAAAATGTGCAAGCAAGAAGGCTATGGAGAATAAGAGGAATAGGATGGAAGATACTTTGGTTACCGCTTTTCATGCAAGACAAGATGAAGACTACTGGGTAATTGACAGTGGATGTTCTAATCACATGACTAGAGACAAGAGTAAGTTCACTAAACTTGAAAAGTATGATGGTGGTTTAGTCATGTTTGGTGATGATTCAGGAGCTAAGATTTGTGGGAAAGGTTCAATTACTTTTGATAGAGTGCACAACACTAATGATGTATATTATGTGAAGGTTTTGAGGCATAACCTTTTGAGTGTTGGTCAAATGTGTAGCAATGGTTTTAAACTCGTGTTTCAAAATAATACCTGTGAAATCAGAAAAGGATCTGGAAATGGAGATATGGTTGTTGCTGGAAGGAGAACTCATGGAAACATATATCAACTTAAGGGAGTTGATGTTCAATTCCTTGTATCTCAAGTTAGTGAAAGTTGGTTATGGCACCTGAGAATGGGACATGTGAATTTTGATAATTTAGTCAAGATCAATTCAAAAGAAATTGACTGAGATCTACCTAGAATTACAAGACCTGCTAATACTATTTGCAAAAGTTGTCAATTGGGGAAATAGACAAGATGCAACTTTAAGGTAAAAGAGCACTCTACTACTAGAATGTTGTCTAGAGTTAGTTCACACTAATCTCTATGGTCTGACTAGAACAAGAACCCTGAATGGAGACAGGTATTTCATGCTTCTTATTGATGATTATACTCAAATGACATGGGTTTCTTTTCTTAGAGAAAAGAATTAGGCTCTGGATAGGTTTAAGGTATTCAAAGCAAGAGTGGAAAATGAAGTAAATTTGAAAATCAAATGTTTGAGATATGATAGAGGTTGAGAATTCACTTCTAGTGAGTTTAATACATTTTGTGAGCAACATGGCATAAGAGATAATTTTTTTCTCTGAGAACCCCTCAGCAAAATGGGGTAGTTGAGAGGAAAAACAAGAAAGTACAGGAAGCTACAAGAACCATGATGAAAGAATCAAATGTACTAGATGTGTAATGGAGAGAGGCAATACACATTGATGTTTATGTTCTTAATAGAGTTCATATTATAAGCAACATCACAAAGACTCCTTTTGAGCTATGGACTGGTAAGACTCATACTGTGAAGTAATTCAAGGTATTTAGAAGCAGATGCTACATTAAAAGAGATGATGAAAATAGTGGAAATTTTGATGTTAGGTGTGATGAAGGAATTTTTATTGGATACTCTACTACTAGCAAACATTATAGATGCTTTAATAAAATATTGAGGAAGATTATTGAAAGTGTTATGTGAAAGTTGATGAAGACATACACAAACTTATTGAGATAAGTGAATTTGAACCTAATGATCCTATATGTCAACATGTACTTGAAGAAAATAAGGAGAAGGAAGAAGAAGAGAAAGAAGAACAGGCTGAAGAAGAAGAAGAAGAGAATGAGTCGAAACCTACTGTTAAGACTCCTAATTATGTACAAAAGAATCATCCTGAGGAACATATAATTGGAGATAAGAGTGAAGGTGTGAAGACAAGAAGTAAAGTAGTAGCTGAGGTAAATCTGTGTTTACTTTCTAAAATCAAACCTAAGTCTATGAATGAAGCATGTGAAGATGAGAGTTGGATGAAAGCTATGAAAGAAGAGTTGCAACATATAGAAAAGAATCAGACATGGGAACTAGTCCCTAGACTTGTGAATAAGCATGTAATTGGTTCAAAATGGGTGTTCCAGAATAAGTTGAATGAAAGTGAAGTTTTAAGGAATAAGGAAAGACTTGTATGCAAGGGATATTCACAAGTTGAAGGTATAGATTTTGAAGAAACATTTGTGCATGTGGCTAGAATGGAAGCTATTAGGATGTTTTTGACATTTTCTTCCTACAATAATTTCAAAGTGTAACAAATGAATGTTAAATCAACATTTTTAAATGGTGAATTGGAGGAAGAAGTGTACATGGAACAACCTGAAGGGTTTAAGTTATTTGACAAAATGGGCATGGTGTGTAAGTTGAAGGTCTTGTATGGAATGAAGCAAGCTCCTAGAGCTTGGTATGCAAGATTGGATAGATACCTAAAAAAGAAAGGATTCAATAAAGTTTTTACTGACAACAATATGTACTTCAAAGTGGAAGGTAACAAAATGTTGATAATAGTTGTATATGTTGATGATATCATTTTTGGTGGAAATAAAGGCATGTGTAAAAGGTTTGCTGAAGAGATGCAAAAAGAATTTGAGATGTCCATGATTGGTGAATTGAATTTCTTCCTTGGTCTATAAGTGAACCAAATTGATAAAGGGATATTCATTTCACAATCTAAGTATGTAAAAGAGCTATTGAAGAAGTTTGGGATGGATGATTCCAAACCAGTTAGTACTCCTATGGTAACTGGATAAAAAATGAGCAAAGATGATGAATCTACTAAGACTGGTTAGAGAAAATATAGATCTATGATTGGTTGACTGTTGTATCTTATTGCTATCAGACCAGATATTATGCATACAGTATGTTGAGTTGCTAGATCTCAAGCAGATCCTAAAGAGGCACATGTTATAGTTGTAAAGAGGATATTTAGATATCTTAAAGGTACATTGGATTATGTCTTATGGTATCCTAAGGGTGTTGATTTCACCCTCAGTGCTTATACTGATGCAAATTGGGCTGGTTGTGTGGATGACTAGAAGAAATCCAATGGAGGTGATTTCTTTCTTGGCAGAAGATTGGTTTCTTGGTTGAGTAAGAAACAAGACTCGGTTTCTTTATCCACTGCAGAGGAAAAATATATTGTTGCAACATCCTATTGCACACAAGTTTTTTAGATGAAGAAAACTCTAAATGACATTGGAGAAAACTCTAAAAGACATTGGAGTATTATGTGATGAGCCCATTCCTATTTTTTGTGACAACAAAAGTGCTATAAATATTTCAAAGAATCTAGTTATGCATTCAAGAACAAAACACATATCTATCAAATATCATTTCTTGAGAGAAAAGGTGCTGGAGAATGAAGTCAAACTAGAGTATGTGACAACTAAGGAAAAAATTGCAGATATATTTACTAAGGCTCTTCCGAAGGATACTTTTGAGAATCTTAGGGATAGGTTGGGGTTCATTGGCCCTTCGAACTAGGTGCACATGAAAGTGCATCAGTCCAGTGGATTCATAGATTCTTCATTCATCTAGACTGATAAATGGGTCTACTTCACAGGGGAAGTAGAAAAGGTTTTCATTGTTGCAGTATGAGTTTAATGGGTGTACTCCTAAGGGGGAGTGATCAGAGTGTTTGTTCTTTTCCAATGATCTCAAAGGGGGAGAGAAAATCATGTGAAAAATATTTTCAGAGGAAGGGAAGGTGTTCTCTTAGGATATTGTGAAGGATGTTGTCTTTGATGGTTTTTCACATTTTGTGTTGCCATCAATGACAAAGGGGGAGATTGTTGCAAGTATGAGCTAGTTTGGTGGTGTTGTCATTAATGTCAACATAGTTCAGTATGTTGAAAAGTGTACATGTATAGTTGATATGCTACTGAGATGTTGTGAGTACATGGAGAAATCTTTATGGCATTGTATAGGTGTTGAATCGGTGTGTTTCCAAGTGCTTTTGAGAAAATTAATAAAGAAGAGAAGTCAAAGTGATGAATGTGTTCAGAATGTGCTTTGATATGTGGTCCAAATTTCTCATGTGTTGATCCTATGCATGTGCATATCTGAAGGTTTGATAATGATGGTCTAGTGGTGATATCTCCAAGTTTTAGCTTCTTGTTTGATGATATGTGAAAGTTACCTTCACCGGTGTGTGAACTGTTCTGGAAGAGTTGGTCTTTTGTGGATTGGGAGAAATGTTCCTACTCCGCAGTCCTCCACTATTTTTTTCAGATCTTATGGATCTAGGAAATTTCTTGTGTGTTGAGATTATGGATGCATAGTCCTTGAAGCTACAATCTATGATGGAGGACCTTTAAGCCAGGAAAGATAAGCAACCACCTAGAAAGTGTTGCAACTAGGCATGCACAATAGAGATTCTATATTGATGATATGATAGTCATATTGATATTGGATATGTTACAAATGAACAAGATTCCTGATTAAATAGGAAAGAGGTAAACCCTAATATGCATGAGATGTTGCCATGTGTCTTGATCTAACAACATGTGACAACATGTGAACCCTATCTAGATGATCATTAAATGTTGAGATAAGTTCTAGAAGGACAACTCATCTTCTAGAAGGAATCTTATCTCCTACAAATAAGGAAGGGAATATTATCCCATTTATTAAATGATTTATCTAATAATGCAACCTGGGACTTAATTAATTAAATGCAAGACCGAAGTTAACTTATGCTAGTGTAATAATTAATTAATTACACCAACACCCCCCCATAAGTTCAACTTAGGGAGGTAGATGCAATGATTATGCAAGATGATGATGGGTCCCGGCTACGAGGCCATGTTAGGTACCCATGTACATGAAGATGCAGAAAATCTCCCACAAACGGAGAAAAGGGGAAAACCCAGTAGGAACAAAACTGCTCTCCAAAAAAGGAGATGAAAAAGTAGAAAATGTGAGATAGGATGGGAAGGATGGAGGACTCCCAAATACCCCCCAAGTACACCATCCATCACATGGATACAATAGAGAGAGACTAGATATCCCCCCCAAAAGATGTGATCACCTGCAAAGAAGGGAAGTGTTTGAAGACAAAATAGGATCTAATGTCGACAAACAACTTGTCTCCCTTTCGGAAGAAACAAAACCAATTGGAAGTGCAGAGATGCTTCCCATTCTGAATAGGAATTGAAGGAAGGAAGGATGAAGGTGGATGCCAATGATGTCTCTGAATGATGCTCAAATGTCTCCTTTCCTGATGAAGAAGAGGCCACAATCAATGAAGAGAGTGATAAACCAAGATGATGAAGAAACAGATGCTGAACAATATCCAAAGACGGAGATGGCATGAATATGATGGAGACTTGATAGCCCCCCTGAATGAAGTGTCCTCAAAACCACTGAAAGAACTCAAAAATAGATCCAGTGGTTGATGCTGAAGAAAGTGCAAATCTTGAATGGAATGGCAGGGAAGAAGTCTCGGATATGAAATCTCTGAATAGAGGAGTGATACCCCCTCAAGAATGTTCTCCAAACTTGTAGAAGTAACTAAGTCAATGACGCCTGAAACAAAGCCATCCTATGATGCCAAGTCTGAAAAATTGAATGTGTCTTGATGGATGATGATGGTGGAAGCCTTAATCGATGACTCTGGACAAGGAATCACTGATTGTGAAGGGATACCAACTATCTTTGATGAAGACCGAAAGGAACCTTGTCAACCTCTTCGGAAAGATCAAGGTAATCAACTTCTTGCATAACAATATCATCATAGGGAACTTGATATGAAGAATGAAATTCTAAATTTTGACCAATAGGGAATGGTGGAGTATCTGAATCTCCATAGATCTCCCAAAGCTTAGTCCAAAGAATGTGAGGACAATCACAATGATCAATAGCATTCAAAATATCACAATCAACTTGCATAGAAATGATCTCCAAAACAGTGTATCTGCAACAACTCCAAGCAAGTTCATGAATACCTTCACTCAGATGAGGAACTATACCAAATAGATATGGCAACAAATCAAGTGAATGAAGATGGTGGCAAATCCCATCACGCCATTTCTTATAGTTACCCTTGTGCAACATAACCAAAGAAGGAGAGAAATCTGCAAGCCCCATAATGAAATTTCTCCACAAACACAAAGACAAATGACCTTCAACAGCAAATAAAGACTTCCAAATATAATGTACAACTGAATTGATGCAACCTGGATCAAACAATCTTTTCCCAAGCTTTAGGATGTCCAGGTTATTGAACAAATGCACCAAACTGAAAAAATCAACGCAAGAATACCTGGAGCTGAAATTGATCAAGGGATCTAGACTGTTGAAAAAAGCTCTGAAAATGCTTCCTGATGCCGCTGGAATCACCAAAATTTGATGAGCGATTGCAAAGTTATGAGCCTTTATGTCCAAATTATTATTTGGACTTTAGTTGAATGTAGAAATTTTTGTGGGAAAATTTTCATGGAATGGATGTCACCACTAGAAAGTACGTGAAATTCCCTTTTCGACAGTATATCGTTTGCCAAATTTTGATAGCTTGGGTGAAAGTTGTGATAAAATGAAAAAAATGCCTTGATTAGGCACCTGCAAGCTAAACTGGGGAAAAAAATTAGCCCCTCCGAGCTAAGCTCTCGGTCCTTAATGTGACCTTGGTGCTAAAATTGGAAAAAAAAGAAGCACCACCGGATAGGTGGTGGAAGGGCTGAGATGTCGGGCAGAGGTGGTTGGAGGTGCCACTCATGCAATGGAGGTGTCGCTTGGAACAAGCAGTGGGCTTCAGTCTTTGATGAGACCGTAACCTCAGCGGACGGGCTTGGGCATAAACCGGCACCAGTCGGGAAGCATATAACAGCTTACAAACTCCAATGGGTGGTGGTTCCAATGGAAAAGACTGGCCAAGAAATAGACCAGCAGGATGGAGAATCAGCCAGCGGATGGCCGGAGAATATGCGGGACGACGGGATAACGAGCCAGTGGTTGGCGACGGCAGGATGGCCGGTGACAGTGGATGACTGGTGATGAACGGGCTGGTGAATGAAGTATGGCTGTCAGTCGGTAGGGGACGCTATCAGATGTACATCCCTACAAACAATGAATATAGCCGACACAAACTTTCTGCAAATAAAGTGAACTAATAAAATTTTGAATAATGCCTGAGGGAAATTCAAAATTTATTTTAAATATTGATGAATATATATCGACAGAAAAAAGAATACCAATAGATTAAAATAAATAATGCCGATGGTGGATGATTATCAAAAAATAAAACCCCACAATTCTTAATAAAAATTTTGATGCTTTTAAAATAAATCAACCCCTTAGTTGCATAAAAATGCCGACCGGTGATTTAATTGAAGGTCGCACAAAATTGATTTTTTTTGCGAACTATATAAAAACCAAATATATTTTTTTGCCAACAAAATAGATAAATACCCTAATTTTTTTTTTCTGAAAATAGAAAATGGCCTACGTATAAAATTTTTTTTGCCTCAGAGGACAACTGACCGGGATGATTTTTCACTGCAAATTGTATGGATAGTACAATTGATTTTGCAAACCCTAAAAATACCTCTGAAGTTCCCAGGTTGATGTTTCTAATTTTGATGAATGGGAAAGTGATCCTAGGGTTTCGAGGCCTTCTGAAGACAATGGTGAGCTCGGATTTGACTCAATCTGCTTCAGAAATCAGCTTGGTTCCCTGGTGGAATCAAGTAGCCTTCAATGGAAACCTTCAAGCCTGCAGAGAATCTCGCACACCAACTTTCTTGATCGAGGGTTGATGTTTCACTGGAAAAGCTCTCATACCATGTTGAGATTATGGATGCACAGTCCTTGAATTTGTAGTCTTCAATGGAGGACCTTTAAGCTAGGAAAGATAATCAACCACCCAGAAAGTGTTGCAACTAGGCCTGCACAATAGAGATTCTATATTGATGATATGATATTCATATTGATATTAGATATGTTACAATTGAACAAGATGCCTGATTAAATAGGCAAGAGGTAAACCCTAATATGCATGAGATGTTGCCATGTGTCTTGATCTAACAACATGTGACAACATGTGAATCCTATCTAGATGATCATTAAATGTTGAGATAAGTTCTAGAAGGACAACTCATCTTCTAGAAGGAATCTTATCTCCTACAAATAAGGAAGGGAACATTATCCCATTTATTAAATGATTTATCTAATAATGCAACCTAAGACTTAATTAATTAAATGCAATACCTAAGTTAACTTATGCTAGTGTAATAATTAATTAATTACACCAACATTGTGAAGGTGTTCTCTAGGTTTTGGAAAAGAAGATTGAGGTTTGGTGGTTCAAAAGCCATGTTTCAATTTTTCTATGTGTGTTTGCATAGTTCAGATGCACTAGTGGAAGGTGTTTAGTGTTTGAATTTTGTTGTTGTATAAGAGTGAGTTTGCACCCTCTATGCAAATCCCTTTTCTTTCCCTTATTCACTTTATAAAACTAAGTTCGAAGGCTTAATTCCACTTAATCCCACTATTGGCAGTCCACTTGGTGCCCGTTTTGAGCGTCGGTGGGGGTGTTTCTATCAGGGATGGCAACATGGCATGCAAAATTTTGTGTGGCATGCTTACGTCCCTAGTAGATTCCTATGGCTGAACCTATAGAGGCATTACACTTCTCATTGGCAACGAAGTTGTAACGCCCCCTTCAGCCAACCGACCTGAATATGACCATTTTCTTCCTCCCTTCTTCATATTTAGTCCTTCAACAAGCATTTAAACTCTTCAATAGATCAAGCCTTCATTCTTGCACACTTCAAGCTTCCATACTCACACTTTTTCATCCATTCTCACTCACTCTAAGCATTCAATCATTCCATTGCAACAAAAGCTTCACTTCATCACTTCAGTAGAGCACGTTTGGGACCACACCATTGTAGAAGAGGCTTGATTTCCTCTCATTTCTCCCATAAGAAACTTTGAGTGCTCTTGGTGGAGGCGGTGAGCTTCCCTCTGCTCTCCTCTATCACTTGGTTGAGTAGCATAGTACTACTTTGTTGTGTTTGTGTTTTCTTTATTACACTATTTCTTTATCTCGTTTCCTTGGTTGTCCATGGAGATGGAAACACCTAAACGAGGTTCTGACTGAGGTAGACCCCTATTCAGTCACCCAACATTTTCCCTTTTATTGTGTGTAGGTGTGCGTGTTGCGAGGAAGATCAACTGGTGAATGAATTCCTTGGTGAGATCCTTCTTACTCTTCTTAAACTTTCTTTTATACTTTATAACATTAGAGAATACTTTGTTTATTTACTCATTTCATTCTATCCTTTTAGTTGAGTAGCTAGGTCGTTAGTCATTTTGGTGAGTTCAACCTTGTCTCTGCTATTGTCTAGCTGTATGAACTATAGTGCACTTTAGAGACATTGACGCACCATGTTGTCATCCAGAGACAGTGTTGACATCCTTGAGTAGAGAGCTCCCTAAGGCACATAGTTGAACCTAAAAATTGACTCACCTAACCCCACCTTAGAACTCGAGATTGTAGAGTGATTGTAGGACCTCATAATCCTCATCATTCTCATCCTCATACCCTACACATTGCACTTAGCTAAGGTAAGTTAGGACAGACTCTCGTATCTTGGCCCTCTGTGACTTGGGGTCTTGCACATGGTGGTCCCCCTCTCTTACATTTTTGGTGAACCCGACGTGAACCAACATCTATTCATCTGACAGTGTTGGGACTTCCATCAGATATTTCATGATTGTTGTGTTCTTGAGTGTTGTGAACATTTATGAGCATCACAACCCAATGCACAACTTATGGACATATCATGAGGAGAAGTGTATGGAACCTCCTGATGGATAGGATGAAGGTCTCACTTGGTCTCTCTATAGGCCTTTTCTCTGGTCCTACCATTAGTTTGGCTGTGCAGGAGCAGTTATCAAGTAATGAGATGGGATTCACTAATGAAACCAATCACATTCCAACTCCTCTTGTGTCTCCCATGCTATCATTGGTGGATGAGCATGAGGCTGTTCAAATCCTTGTTGAATATGTGTCTGCCCTTGCTAAAGGGTTGGGTGACCTAGAAAACCATTTGGAAAGGAACCTGAAGATGGCTAGGGCTGCTTAGGTTGTTAGTGAATTAAAGCATATGATGGGTAAAGATCAAATAGGCATAGAGCTTCTAAGTAGTCTCCTCGGTCTCGCTGAAGTGTGCACTCCTTCGAGCAACCCTAGCTTTACACAAGGGGTCACCTTCGAAGAGCATGAGGGATAGTTAGGGGTATCAATGCCTCCCACTTCCGTTTACATGGTTGATGCATTCCCTCCCATCCCTAAGCAACCTAAAACTATAAAAGTGAATAAGGTCCCATTGGGCTTTAGATTTACCCAATTTTTCACCTCTGGTGGTGAAGGCCATGGAAGACTAGATGGTGGAGGCTTTGGTAGTGGCGGTGGATTCGGTAGCGAAGGTGGTGCTGGCAGAGGTAGTTCCAATGGAGGCCATGGTGATAGCTCTAGTGGAGGCCCTAACAGTGGCAATGACTCTGGTAGTGGTTCTAGTGGAAGTCATACTGGTGGTGGTTCTAGAGGTGGACTTGGTGGTGGCTCTGGAGGAGGTTCTTTTGGCCCTATTTCTTCCAATGACCCTATTTTGAACACTCTGCTTCAGAATATGGGTAAGATGTAGAGCTAGTTTGTGAGCCTTTCCCAGGCCTCTACCCAATCTATCTTCTAGCCTTTCTTCTGACATAGTCCATTGTTGGTTTCCATCTTGAACACTCCCTTCCCTTAAGGAATGGAGATCCCTAAATTTGAGAAGTTTGGTGGCAAGGGAGATCCGCAGACACATGTGTCTACCTTTAACACCCTTTGCAAGGACTTCTTCCATCATGATGCGTTGATGGCTAAATTTTTTCCTCGATCTCTCAAGGACACAACACTCGAATGGTATTGTTCCTTACCCGACAATTCCATCTTCTCATTTGATCAACTTGTAAATCAGTTCCTTAGACAATTCCAAGCAAACATCGGGCCAAAGATGACCTTTTTGGATCTCGTCTGATGTAAACAAGGAGATAACAAAAAGATTACCAATTTTATAGCACATTATCAAGCGCTTCTTTGACAAATCTTTTATTAACTACCTAATTCTAATGTGTAGAAGGTGTTCATAGGCAACTTACAAAGGCCTTGGCAAGAGAAGTTTGCCTTGATGAAATACCCTTCTTTCGCGCATTTGTGTACAGTTTTACGAGAGCACCAGGAAATAGTTGCTCAATTCAAGGGACCCTCTTCATGTTCCCATTTTGAGGGAAAATCCATTGTATCAATCTTTGGGAAAGTTAAAGTCATTGTGAATGTAGTAGCCGCTTTCAATGACAACGGCCTTAAATGCAACTAAAATTTCATGAGGTTGTCAGAATCTTATACTTCCATCTTACAAAAGTTGTTGAAGCATAAGATCATAACTTTGTCAATCCCTAAGCCTGTTAAGGAACCTTACCCTAATTGGTATGATGGGAGCACTTATTGTTAGTACCATTTTGTTAATGGACATGATACCGAATGATGTATGTGTTTGCGTCATGAGATACAGGACCGCATCGAGGATGGTACCATTCGTCTCGATGGGAATAAACATAACACCAACAAATCAGTAGCGAAGGAAAATAGTGAATTGTAGATATACACAGATCCATTTCTATCACACTCTGCTAATATAATTGTTAATCCTACTGATTCTGTTACCCAACCCAAGGCCTTTGTTGATATGGTCGCGGTAACTTCCACTGTTCCACCCACACCCAGTTCACTGGATATTACATTTACATCACAAGATTTTCCCTTAAACAACAAACCTTCAATTCTCTACATTCCTGCTCGTGTCAATGGTAACATTGTGATAGGATTCTTGATTGACCCCGTGAGCCATGTGAATGCTATTACTGAAGAAACATTAGTATTAAATTCATTGCAAAAGGAGAAATATGAAGAAATGATATCTATCATCCGCACACACGATGGTATGAGTCTTAAACCCTATGGCTCAATTACTTTGTCCATCCTAGTTGGACCTAGGACTGTTGACACAGTCTTTGATGTCATCCCAAAGTTGGATCTGTTCAGAGTGAAGCTGGGCATTCCCTAGTTAGCTTCCATGAATGGGATTTCCTCTGTTATTCACAAGTGTTTAAAATTTTCCCGTGAGTGTGTCTTCCATGTAGTACATGACACCAAATATTAGCCCTTGTTATATCATGGTGGATATTTATTGGATCACTTTTGACCCTCCCCAGTCAATCTGCTTCCTTTGAGAATGGACCTACTTTACAAAAACTATGTGAAGTATCAAACTAGGGGAAAAGGGGAGCCAGAGCTGGCCCTTCCTAAGACGGAGCAATTGGTTGCCTCCTCTTCTTGAGAAGAGAAGAAGAAGCCCATGTTGACTACTATTCCTTCTCTGAAAGAGTAGGAGAGGTCCATGTCGGCTCCCTCTCCTTCCTACAAAGGTAAATAGAAGGTTATACCGACCACTCCCTCTTCCCTAAAGGAAGAGGAGAAGCCTATGATGGCTCCCTCCCCTTCCTGCAAAGGTAAAGAAAAGGTGACTTTTTCCTAGACTGCCCCATCCTCTCCCCTTTCCTGGGAAGAGAATTGGATGAGTAGACCCAATGGCTACCCACTAAATCTGATGATCCCTCCTTGATGTAGGCCCAAGATCAGGATCGCAGACCTCCCTAATGAATTTCCTAGATCGTGGTATTATTTATATGGCAGAAAGAAAGGTTATCGCAGAGAATTTAATCCACAGCCTCCTACTACTCCTACTTCTAAGGAAGTGGGTAGAAAGAGGCCCACTGCCAAGGCTCTTGAGTCGACTCCTCTAGTCACTCCTCAACCTGTTCCCCCTACTCCTGTGCAGGAACCTATTCCTCTGCCCGAAACGGCCATAGTGGACGTTCCTATGGTTGAGTAGGAATCTCTTGTCCCTTCGCAAACTCTAGCCTCTAACTCCAAGAGCCATAGAAACTGCCTTGCATGTGAATGCAATCACTAGAAAAAGGCTCTCCTGGCCGACCAAGCCACCTCACAACTAAAGGAGGAAGGAACGACCACTCCTACTTCAGGATCTCCTACAACATCTTCTTCCTCCCTTCCTTCTACTTCTCTCTAGTCTTGTGCACTCTAGGCTTCTATTGCGAGCACGAATGTGCCTAACCCTAAATGGGTGCAGGTGTTCATCATTCCTTCAATGGAGCCCCCTTTGCTCATGACTGTTCTAGATATTTAGCCCTTCCCAAAGCCCATGGATATGGTTAATACCTCAGTCTTATCCATTGTGGTTCTTTCTTCCTCTTCCTCTACACCCCTAGCTTCATCTATGGGGAGTTCATCTCCCCCAATGAAGAAAGAGGCAGAGGCTTGTCCTTCTAGTAATGAAGGGCATAAGAGGATTCCACCTTCCTCGCAAGGTGGTCCTATGTTGACTTGTTATGTCCTTGTAATAGAACCAGTCCCAACTTCTCCCAAGTTCGTCACCACTCCCAAGTCATTCAATGAGCTTAGCAGTGAATCTTAGGCACAACCTGTCCTGTTTGCTGAAATAAGACATGGCACTCCTATGGGGTGCATGTTTTACTCTATGAATGAGGTTCTAGCCTTGTCTACAATCTTCATGAAATCACTAACTTTGAATCCATAGGAGCTCGGTGGAGAGGACCTTAAGGGGCCCTCTTCCTTGGCCCTTGTTGTAGGAGGGTTGGATGCTCCTCCTCTTAACATCACACCATTGCAGGCTCATCCTCCTTCCCCTTATAAATATTTAGATTGGAAAGCAAACAACCTCTTGGATGATCAATGTTAGGAGGAGGCCCTTTCTTAATCTTATGTGTGTGTGTGTTTTGTGATGTGTTCCCCCGTACTTGTGCTATGTGTTCCTAGATGACCCTTGTCACCCATGTTGGTGCTTGGATATAGGTGTAGTTTTTGTGTCATAAACCTTCTTCTATTTGTATCATCATTCTTCCATGTTTGTACTTGATTTTTGATAAATTGGGGATGATGCAAAGTGTTGGGGGCATTTGAGCTTCCCTTCCATGTTGACCCAATTTTTTATTTTACTTTTTTTTCTATGCATTCTTCTTGATCTGGTTGGGGATTGATGATATTTCACCTTGCATTGCAGTTACCTATTATTATGAGCTCAGACAAATCTAACCCCGCTAAACTAGATCCCCCTGTGCCCTTTGTTTATATTTTTCGCTTTCTTTTGTTTTCTCTTTATCTTTCTCTCTTCTTTGCTTGAGTTGTCCCTCCTATGTGTGACAACGTTTTCTCTTTAATATCTCAGTTTTCAAGAAATGCATTTGTTGTCAACAAATCTTTTTCTGAAAATCTACACAAAATTTTCTTTGGAACAGCATTCTCAACTTGGAACCCTAACAAAACATGTTTCCTTCATCATGGGTTCGTAAAGAAAGGACTTGAAGACCTTCTCCGCACATGGGGGCATATCCTTCCTGTCGAATTCCTTGATGAAATGAACATCTTTTGAAAGGATTCCTTGATGATGGATCACTATGAGAAGAAAAGAATATTTTCTTTCAAACTATGTGTCCCTTGAGTGGACCCCTCTTTTTCTTCACGACGGGTTCCCGAGGGACCCTCCTTGAAATTCCTTACTTTGAATGGATTCCTTCACGTCTAGCTCGGGGGCAGCCCAATTAGACCCGTTTCATATCTTCCCATCTAGCTTGGGGGCAGCCTGACTAGACCTTACCTTTCAATACAACACGTCCCTTGAGTGGAACCCTCTCCTTTTGAAGGGTTCCCAAGGGACCCCTTTGAAAGACTTTTGAATCATCGATGGTCTACATGTTTTTTTGCCTACTTTTCTATTTGGTTGCTTCTTGACTCTGCAGAGTCTGCTTTCTTGGGTTTTCCTTCATGCTATATTTTTTGGGGGATACCTTCCTTGTAGGTCTATAGGCCTATAAGGTGCTCACTTTATGGGGCTTCCTTCATGTGAGAGATCTTGGGGGTTGCCTCCTTGCAGGTCTGTGGGCCTGTAAGATGCTTTGTTCTTCCAACTTCATAGTTTCGATTAGCTATGGAGTCCTTTTCTTTTCTTGCACCTTCAGGTACACCAAACCAAGTGCCACTTCCTTGACAATTCAGGTATACATTTCTAACCCTACACTCTTCTTGATCTACTTTAGCAAGCACTCATCAGTATTTGTGCTTGTTAAAGTGGGGGTAAAATGTATAAGAGTGAATTTTCACCCCCTATACAAATCCATTTTCTTTCCCTTATCCACTTTAGAAAACCAATTTCGGAGGCTTAAAACCACTTAAGTCTGCTGTTGGCAGTCCACTTGGTGCTTGTTTTGAGCATTAGTGGGGGAATTTCTATAGAGGATTCCCGTGCAGTGCACAGACATCTATGCAGCACACTTACGTCCTTGGCAGATTCCTGCGGCTAAACCTGCAGAGGTGTTACACTTCTCATTGGCAGTGAAGTTGTAACACCCCCTTTGGCCAACTAACCCGAACATGGCCATTTTCTTCTTCCCGTCTTCATATTCAGTCCTTCAACAAGCATTTCAACTCTTCAACAAATCAAGCCTTCATTCTTGCACACTTCAAGCTTCCATACTTACACTTTTTCATCCATTCTCACTCACTCTAAGCATTCAAGCATTACATTGCAGAAAAAGCTTCACTTCATCACTTCAGTAGAGCACATTTCAGACCACACCATTGTAGCAGAGGCTTGAGTTCCTCTCATTTCTCCCCCAAGCAGCCTTGAGTGCTCTTGATGGAGGTGGTGAGCTTCCCTCTCCTCTCCTATATCACTTGGTTGAGTAGCATAGTACTGCTTTTTTGTGTTTTTGTTTTCTTTACTACACTACTTCTTTATCTTGTTTCCTTGGTTGTCTGTGGAGGTGGAAACACCTAAACGAGGGTCTGACTGAGGAAGGACCCTATTTATCCACCTAACATTTTCCCTCTTGTTGTGTGTAGGTGTGCGTGTTGTGAGGAAGATCAATTAGTGAATGAATTCCTTGGTGAGATCCTTCTTACTCTTTTTACACTTGCTTTTCTACTTTATAACATTAGAGAATAATTTGTTTACTTACTCATTTCATTCCATCCTTTTAGTTGAGTAGCTAGGTCATTAGTCATTTTGGTGAGTTCAAACTTGTCTATGTTGTTGTCTGGCCGTATAGACTACAACGCTCTTTAGAGACTCCAACGCGTCGTGCTATCGTCCAAAGACCACGCTAACATCCTCTGGAAAAGAGCTCCCTGAGGTGTAGAGTTGAACCTAAAAAATGACTTGCCTAGCCCCACCTTAGAACTTGAGATTGTAGAGTGATTGTAGGACCTCATAATCCTCATCATTCTCATCCTTATACCCTACATTTTGCACTTAGTTGAGGTAAGTTAGGGCCACCTCTCACATCTTGACCCTTTGTGACCTAGTCTTGCATGTGGTGGTCCCCCTCTCTTATAGTTGCACTTGCTACAGATGTATCTGCAGGAATTTGAGATGTATTCTCATGCTTAATGAAGCATTTTGTGGCATCCTTGTCTCATCCTCTTTTTGGGAAGCATGTACATCAATGTTCATTTGTATTTTCATTAGGTTTTTTCGACGTAGTGTTTACACTTCAATCAAAGAATACAAATTAATTAAGTGTGTGGATGATTCGAGACATTATCTTTTGGTATTGGTTAAATGTTCTATTGGTCCACTCTCATTCCTTTCTACTATGGAAATGTTGAGTTACTGACCTAATTTGAATTAATGTAATAATTTTTTTGTGGTTGACCTTGGAGAAAGGTTCTAAGGTTGAAGATGGTATAAATTTAAGTCAAATTGTGAAGAATTGTATGATAGTGTGATGCAAAGTGATGAAGTAAGCCACAAATCATAAGAGAAAAAGTGAATGAGAGTGATTTGAGGTAGCAGTTCTTCATTGTGTTGGATTCCTGAAGGTAGTGAGCTAAAGGTTTTTTCAATCCTTTATTCAAGGTTGCAGATGTGTGATAATTGTTGTGGTGGATCTTTTGTTTTGTTTTGTATCTATAGGTAGTGAGCCTCCTTGTTGGACAATGAGTCCTTTTTGTAGGAAGTGAGCCTTTGTACTTGGATAGTGAGTCCTCTTATGGGAAGTGAGCCTTTGGTAGTGAGCCTTTGTTTTCGTTTTTATAATCTATTTATATTGTGATTTAACCCTCACCATGTTTTTTCCTTCATTGGGTTTTCCATGTAAAAATTTGGTGTTCATTGTGTTGATTTACTTTCTATTATTTGTGTTTCATGCTCATACTTAATAACAAAATAGTGCGATTGTTGAATCGATAAGTGTTGAAGTTTTTAAGTTTGAATTTTTTGATAGTTGATTCACCCCACCTCTTAGTTATCCTGCACCTGTTTAAAATCTCCCCCTTTGTCATTGATGGAAACACATGACTCTCTATCCCCCTTTGACATCATTGGTAAAGAACAAAAATATTTCACATAATTTTGATCACTCCCCCTTAGGAGTGCACCCACACATCTCATATTGCAACAATGATTCTAATAGATATATGCTTTTTCCTTGAATGCATTATCATATTCTTTAAAATATTTATTGCACTTGTATTATCATAGAAGATTGAGATAGGCTCATCACACATCACTCCTATATCCTTTAATTTTTTCTTCATCCATAAAACTTGTGTGCAACAAGATGTTACAATGTATTCAACCTCTACAGTGGATAAAGAAATTGAATCATATTTCTTGCTTAGCCATGAAACCAACCTACATCCAAGAAATAATGCACCACCACTTGTACTCTTATGGTCATCTACACAACCAACTCAATCTGCATCAGTGTAAGCACTCAAAGTGAAATTAGTATCCTTAGGATACCACAAGCCATAATCCAGAGTGCCTCTTAGATATTTGAATATCCTTTTCACAGCTTTAACATGTGTTTCTTTGGGTTCTACTTGAAATCTAGAAAAAAACATATTGCATGCATGATATCTAGTCTAGGAGTAGTAAGATATAACAGTCCACCAATCGTAGATTTGTACATGCTCTGATCAACTTTAGGAGATTCATCATCCTTACTCAATTTTCATCTAGTCACCATAGGGGTATAGAATGGTTTGCAGTCATCCATTCCAAACTTCTTCAACAATTCATTTACATACTTTTATTGTGAAATGAATATGCCCTTATCAATTTGATTCACTTGAAGTTCAAGAAAGAAATTCAACTTACCAATTATAAACATTTCAAACTCTTTTTGCATTTCCTCTGCAAATCTCTTACACATACTCTCATTTCCTTCAAAGATGATATCATCAACATACACAACCACTATCAGCATTATGTTTCCCTCAACCTTGAAATAGAGATTATTGTCTTTGGAGCATTTGTTGAACCTTTGTTGTGTCAAATACCTTTCCAATCTTGCATACCATGCTCTAGGAGCCTGTTTAAGTCCATACAAAGTCTTTTTCAACTTACAGACCATGTTCAGTTGATCTGATAATTGAAATCCCTCTAGTTTTTCCATGTATACCTCTTCTTCCAATTCTCCATTCAGGAATGTGAACTTAACATCCATTTGGTATACCTTGAAATCTTTGTGAGCAAAAAATGCCAAAAATGTCTAAATATCTTCCATTCTTACCACTGGGGAAAATGTCTCTTGAAAGTCTATTCCTTCAACCTGTGAATAACCTTTGCATACAAGCCTTGCTTTGTTCCTTACTACACCATTCTCATTCAGATTATTCCTGAATAGCCACTTTGTACCAATTATGTTCTTGTTTACCAGTCTAGTAACCAATTCCCATGTCTAATTTTTCTCTATCTGTTGTAACTCCTATTTCATCACTCTAACCCAATTTTCAACTTTGCATGCTTCACACACTGTTTTAGGTTCTATCTTGGAAATTAAACACACATTTACCTTAGTTTTTACCACTTTTCTTCTTGTCTTTACACCCTCACTTTTGTCTCCAATTATATGTTCTTCTGGATGATTTTTCTATACATATTTTGGAGTCCTAGAAGCAGGTTTTGAAGCTTCTTCTTCAATTTGTTCCTCTTCTTCCTCATTTTCTTCTTTTACTTGTTTGTAGATAGGTTCATCTAGTTCAACTTAACTTATTTCAATTGATCTGTGTATATCTTCATCAACTTTTACATTTTCACTTTCAACAATCTTTCTCAATATTTTATTGAAGCATCTATAAGCTTTGCTATTAGTTGAGTATCTAAGGAAAATACCTTCATCACATCTTGCATAAAACTTTCCTAGGTTCTCATCATCTCTTTTAATGTAACATTTTCTTCCAAACAACTTAAAATACTTAACAGTAGGAATTTTTCCAATCCACAGTTCATAAGGGGTCTTTTTGTTGTTACCTTTGATTTGAACTTTGTTAAGAATATAAACAACAGTGTGAATTACTTCTCTCCAGTATACATTAGGTACATTTTCCTCTTTCATCATAGTCCTTGCAGCTTCTTGAATAGTCTAGTTCTTCCTCTCAACAACTCCATTCTGTTGAGGAGCTCTAGGAGCAGAAAAATGCCTCTTTATACCATTCTCTTCACAAAATATATTAAACTCACTAGAAGTGAATTCTTCACCTCTGCCAGACCTTAAAAATTTTATTTTTAGGTTCACTTCATTCTCTACCATAGCCTTGAACACTTTGAATCTATCCAGAGCTCGAGCTTTCTCCCTAAGAAAAGTAACCCATATCATTCTTGAATAATTATCAATTAGAAGCATAAAATACTTGTCACCATTAAGACTTCCTATTCTTATGGGACCACAGAGCTCTTTATGAATCAATTCCAACATTTTGATAGTTGATTGTTCTTTTCCATTAAAGTTGCATCTTATTTGTTTTCCCAAATGACAACTTCTGCAAACAGTATTGGTAGGCTTTGTGATTTTAGGCAGATCCCTGACAACTTCTCTTGAACTAATCCTAATTAGATTGTCAAATTTTGCATGTCCCATCATCTGATTCCATAGCCAACTTTCATTAACTTGAGACACAAAACACTAACCATCAACACCCTTAAGCTTATAAATATTTCTATACATTCTTCTACCTGCAGCTACCATAGTTTCGGATCCCTTTCTGATCTCACAAGTATTATCCCAAAACACAAGCTTAAATCCTTTGCTACACATTTGTCCAATACTCAAGAGATTGTCTTAATCTCTTAACATAATAGACATCATGAGAAATTTTTTTTCAATCAAAAGTAATTGTTCCTTTTCCAACAATATTTGCACCAGAATCATCTCCAAACATGACTAATCCTCCATCATACTTTTCAAGTTTAGTAAACTTACTTTTATCTTTGGTCATGTGATTTGAGTAGCCATTGTCAATTACCCAATAGTCTTCACCTTGTCTAGCATGAAATCGAATAACCAAAGTACCTTCCATCTCTTCCTTCTTGTTTTTTGGACCACATTCCCTTGCACATCTAGACACTGATTTATTCTTTAAGGCTAGAAACAAGAATTCATCATTGTCACCCTCAAAATCAGATTCATAATCAAAAATTCCAACATCTTCTCTAACATAAAACAATTTCTTGAACTTTTTGTCCTTTTTGTCTTTATTGTCTCTTTTTTTCTTATGTATGGCTCTATTTGAACATCTCGAAGCATAGTGACCAATATTTCCAAAACTAAAAAATTTAAAAGGTAACATACCTTTGTACTTACCGATACCTTTCTTCAACTTCCTTGTAAAATTTTCTTCCAACTCCTTTGAACTATCACCATCTGGATCATCTTCTTTCTTTGTATCTTTGAAGGTTTTTTCTATTTTCTCCTTTTCTTTTCCAAAATTCCTCATTTCAAATGTGGTCAAGGTGCCAAATAGCTATTCTTTAGTAAATTTCTTTGGATCATAAACTTCCTTAATAGTTGAGACCTTATCATTGTAACTCTCTGGTAGGGTCATCAAAATCTTCTCCACTACATCTTCATCTGTTAGAGTACCACCTTGATTTTTGACTTCATTTATTGCAATATCAACCCTTTGAAAATAATTTGCAATGTCTTCACCCTCTTCCATTTTCAAGCTCTCATATAGCTAGCTACTTATAGATCTGCAATAAACTTCATTTCTTAACTTCAACATTTTCTTCATATAGGCATAAATATCATTTGTAGAAGAAGGACCACTTGTCGGCTCAACATATTTTGTCTCAACAACTTTCCAAGTCTTGTAATGAAGAGAGATCAAGTAACCTCTCATCTATACTTTCTAGAAACTATTGTCAAATCCAAACATAGGGATTGTCAATTTGTGCTCCATTTTATCTACCTCAAGTGGTTAAGATCTTCTATGAGGAACCAAAGCTCTGATACCAATTGTTGAAATTCACAAGAAAAATGAGAGTGGAGGTGAATCAATTGTCACCAATCACATTCAAAAATCTCAAACAATTATTAACTTCACATCCACTTTAATCTGTTATTAAGTAGCATGAAGTGAAAATAATAGAAAATAATATTAAAAAAAGAAACATCAAATTTACATGGAAAACCCAATAAGGGAAAAACCACGATGAGGGTTAACTCATAATATAGAGTAATTGCAAAACCGTTTACAAAGAGGCTCACTGCCCACAGATAAGACTCACTGTCCAAAAAGGGAGGCTCATTTCCTATAGATATAGAAATATAGAAAGAAGAATGTTACACAAAGAACAATTTCTCAATGCAATAGAAGATCCACCACAACAACTTCTACACATCCGCAGCCTTGATCAGAAAATTGTAGACACCATCAGCTCACTGCTTTTAGGAGTCTAACATATTAAAGTTCTTGCTGCCTCAATTTACTTTCAAACACTCTTTATTCTCACACTTGTGGCCTACAAAACTTAATATCTTGACTTATATTTATACCATCTTCATCCTTAGAAACTTTCTCCAAGGTCCGCTACACACGCTTCATTTTAAAAATTCAAATTAGGTCGGCAACTCAACATTCCTGAGGTGGAAGAGAATGAGAGTGGACCAAACCAAAACTTAACCAAGACCCAAAACAACATCTTGGATCAATCACATGCTTCCTTAATTGATAGTTATCCTTCACATGACGTGTAAACACCAGGTTGGTCAAACATAATGAAAACACAAGTGAACTTTGAAGTACATGCTTTTGCAACAAGAAGATAACATGTGGACCACACAACATGCTTCACCATACACTGGAACACATCTTAGATTCCTTCACATTCATCTACAGCTAATGCAACAACCTTCATGCATAGAACAGTTTCCATCAGTCCATCTGGACTGCATAGAAACACATAGTAACTCTGAAACAAGTCTTCCGGAGCACCAAACCATGAACACCTTCTATAGAATATAGATAACACCATTGCAAGCCTTCTTTCAGATCTGTGAGACCTGAAACAAACTAGCAGAGGACTACATAGCATATACATTTCTCCCAATCCATTGACAAACAACTTTGCTAGACCAGTTCACAAACTGGTGAACACAACTTTCACTCTTCATCAAACCAAAAGCTATAATCTAGGATATATCACCCAAGAATTCCCATAAACAACACTTTAGATCCACACAAGCATAGGATCAACATAGAAGAAATGCGGAGCACATACTGGAGCACATTCTAAACACACACACAATTTTGACTTCACTATTTATTAATTTTCTCAAAAGCACTTGGAAACTCATCATATCAATACACCTGAAACACTATAAAGATAGCTCCATGTACTCGCAACATCTCTACAGTATCTCAACTATACACGCACAACCTGCAATCACTTGTTTCCTTTCTCTGTAACAAGATATATTGTGTTGACATCGATGACAACATTAATGAAAACACCACCATACTCATTCATACTTGCAACAATATTTTTGGGAATCCATGGATATCTGGATTTAGTGAGAACAAGTATTTTGGAAAATCTACCTAGCCATGGATTCTCTGAAAAATCATGACTTTCAAGGAATCCAAATAGTGTTGGATTTTTTGGCTTAGACCCATTTCATCATTTTAAGGGACTTGGTAATTTTTGTATACACTCAAATTTGGTCTAGAGGATTAATTAAATACAAATTATTTAATTAATAATCTTTAATTCTTCTACTTATAAATAAATTGAAAAATTTGTTTATATAGTTCATTTTCTCTAATTCTTCCTATCCTAAATCATCTTCTTCATATCTTAATTAAATGAACAAATTTAATTAGTTTGTTTTATTTAATTAACCTCCTCTCACTAAATTTGAATTTTAAATTTGAATTTAAGCACATGTCTACTAACTTCTTCCCACCTTCCACCTCATCATGTGTCTCAAGAAATTAAATATTTCTAATATTTAATTTGGCATTTATCATCAAAAAATTCTAACTAATTAGGGACACTTGGCCTTCATCTCCATTTTATTCCTCTTCACACTTGGCAATTTTTTCTTATGAAGGGAACACATTTCCCTTTTTCTCTCTAACCTATTCATCTTCAATCGTCCATTCTCTAGATCGAATCTAGATTGTTGATTTCTACCACCTAGGCTCATGCCTTGGAAAATCTATAAATAGGCCCTCATTTATAGCAAAAAGGGAGAGAGTTGAGCATTTGTAGCAATTACACTCTGCAACACTTTAATTAGCATTGTCATTTCAGTGAGCATTTTAGTATTAGCATCAAGCAGTTTAATCATGGAATTTTCATTAGCAACATCTTAATTATAGTATTTTCATCATATCTTTTTCATTGGCAGCATCATAGCAGCATTATTATCTTTGCATATCATCTACAACTAGTTTATCAATCATGTAATGTAGAAAACAACTCTTGCATTTCTAGCATCTCATTCTTCAAGTTTTCATTTGGAGTCATGTGCACAAACAATCTGAGAAAAAAATGATTTAAAGAATCCTTGGAGATAGAGGACAATGAGACACCATTGAGGAATTGTTGCTTTAATTTAATTATTATTTCAATTCCTTGATATAATGTTTCATTGGTGTGTTGTATAAGTTTTATTTGCTTATTCACGTTATTTACATACATGCAATTTCATATGTTAAACATGAGGCCAATTGTTGCAAAGTCAATTCACCCCAAACATTAATGTAATCATTGAAAGTGTTGGTGTAATTAATATTTAATTACACTTGTATAACTTTACTTAGGTATTATTTATTTTCTAGGTTAATTAATTCTCATCTTTATCTTTTGAGCTATCTTGTTGCTCAAGATAAGATTAGGGTTATGCATATCTTGATTTTATAAAGCAAATCATTATCTTGTAATTATGAATTCTCGAATAATAATTATTTGCACATCTTCTTGCAAATCTCTACTTTTTTGTTTTCCTCTTCTGTGGAAGGTCTATTCTGGTTTGCAAACCTGATCTTGGTTTCTAACAGAAACATCAAAAGGGTGAAGTTATCCAACATTCAAAGGACCCATCCCTTAAGAGGAAAAGGAAAAACAAAAAAACAAAAAAATAGAAAGCAAAGAGGTTCACTGCCTTAGGTGGGGTATGTGTGCAGAAATGTCACAACAAATGGCAACTCTATTGGGGAAATGCTCTAGGGAATTTTAATGAGAAATAGGAATCAAGAACCCAGAATCTTTGGTTTTGATTCTCACATTAGGTCAGCCATTAAACCAAAGAATCAAAACCACTGGGTGAACTAACCCTTCATATACCAAAAATCCAAGTGTGTAAATGTATTAATTTCCCTCCTTAAGCTACTACAAAAACCAAGCTCAGTCAAGTTAAGCTACATGAATGATTCTAACTCCAAAATCATCTAGGATATTACCTCATTTTCAATCAGGCACCCATAGCCCTAACAAGGTTGTCACTATGATTCTCTCAAACATAGCTCTATTGCCAACTAGGAATCCATAGCCCTGGTAGAGATATTTGGATCCTCTTGAAGATTGAAAGTCGAGACTTTTAATTTGCATTATTTTCTTTTATTTATTTTCATTTTCAAATTTTTCTTCTTTTACTTTGTTTCTTTCCTTTTCAACCCATAAACAATGAAGCTCACAATCAAGGCTGAGAATCATAGTGGCGCTAAAGTAGACATCTGAGATTTTTCACTCAACATGACCTCACAAAGGAACCTATAGCAACCTCAGGATTCTTAAAATATATGAGAAGTATAATATTTTAGCATATTTCAAGATAAACTCAACCCAATGACTCATCCTCCTTATATATTTAGACCTTGTGACACTAAATGGAGGACCTTTTCCATCCATTCTAGAAAACATGATTAGAGTTTCTCAAGGGAATACTCCAAATAATCCCAAGCACCAAATTTTCCAACAAGAAAATAGAGAAACCCCAAAACTAGAAAAGAAGAAATAAAAACCAAAACCTACACTAACCAGAGCAAGAAAGCAAAAAAAACTGAAAGCAAACCTAAAGCAAAGCAAATAAAACCAAAGAAAACAAGCCCAAAAGCAAACAAAAGCAACCTAACCTACAAAGAAAAAAAACCTAACGTGCTAACTATGTATAGGGTTGAGCTAAGACAACTCAAGCAAGGAAGTAATGCTTCAAATATTGTCCATTGATAGGAAACGTGACATCCTCTCTAGTCATAGTGTTTAAACAAAATGCATTATCTCACAAAATATCAGATATCTAAAAGGGTTGAAGCCAGAGCTTGTCAAATTTCCCATGCTCCCCTTTCTTTTCATGGGCTTTATCCCAATACAAGACCAAGTCAAAAATCCTAAAGGCCTTAACTTTTTCTTTACAATCAAACCAATGCTTAACTATGCCCTGATGCTTAGCAAAGTTCTTTATGGCTTCATCTCTCTTTTCTTCCAAATGGAGAAGTTCAGCCAAAGGGGCTTCAAGTCATTCCCCCTCATAATAATTTTTTCTACTCTTTGTGCCTCAATCACAGTGGTGTCCCTCTCAAACCTAACCTATTGAACCTCTACCTATGTAGCCTATAGCTACATTTATAGCTCTACAATTTGGGAATCCACTGACCTATCCTCTGCCTCCACCTCCATCACCTCAACAATGGAGATCTCCTCCAACCCCTCCTCCATCATGACTCTTTATTCCTCCTCACCTCGTCCAACCTCCTCTACCTTGACATCTATGTTGATGCCAATCTCAAGATTCTCCCCCACCTACCTATCTCTCCTGGTGAGGAGGTGAATCTTCCTGTCATGAAATAACTCCCACTACAACCTATTGGTCATTTTTCTTGTTTGGGAAACAACTAACCAACAGATTTGTGCAAACACCTATGAGCTATCCAAGCTCAGTGCTTGAATGTTCGCTAGATAGATGGCCAACATATGAGATGCAACACTTTTGGCTACAATCTCCTTCACTTCAGGCTCTACAATACCTAGGGGGTAATCCCTTGAACAAAACAGATTCAATCTTCTTATAGCAGATATACCAGGGTTCACTCAGAGATGGCTTACTTTGAGCAAACAATGTATATCCTGCTGAGAATGATAAAATAGATATAGTATAACATGAAATAGAATCGATTAATTAAAATATTTGTTATGTGATTGAACAACTAGGCTAGTGAAGATATAGAAACTGTCACCAGATCAATGCCAATATCTTTGGGCAAGGAGTCAAGAAAATGTGCAACAGAAGGGGTATTTAACTCTAGAAACCTAAGCCTTTATGATGTTAACCTTATTAACCCATAAACTAGTGATTGAATCTATCAAAATTCTTATCAAATCCCTTAACAATGCATAGAAAACTCCAAATTGATTAATGCAATTTAACTCATTCCTTAAACAAGAGCATCAACCAGAACCAGAAAATGAAATGATCCTTGATCATTTAGTTTCATTAAAATTTCATACACACCATTATAAGGAGATATTTTTAAATTCAATCAATCATATTCGTGATCCCATTTATTTCCAGAAACCTTAGATTTAGTGAAATATGACCTAGATCCCAAAGATTGGCAATAATCTAATTTTCCCTAAGTGTTCTTGCTTCAAATCGAGCCCTAGCTACCCAACTAGGGATAATTGGTTCCCTTTAAAATTTTTTCAAAATTGCCATCAAACCCTTACAAAGTGGAAAGAAATCACATTTATATAACCAGGGTCACCAGCCAGCATGAGCACACATGGACAAAAATTGAAACCTTAACAGCCTTAGAAAACATCAAGCAACTCGGCCATGAATCCCCCACCAACCACTCTGAATCATCTTGAAAGCTTCTGTCAGATGGAACAGGGAGAATGTCACACCACCAGGTCGAAACAAGCAAGTACAGGAATGGGCAGCCATGGCAATCAAACCGGGAAGGTACACAGACCATGCCATCTAGGAAATCTGCGGGTGTGATCATCACAAATCCAGAGGCCACAAATGTAGAAGCGATCCGTCCCAACCACCTATCCACCTTAGAGAAACCATTTCCCTAGATCTGCAATTAATTTCATCCTCTTTCGCACCAACTCGCACGAGCAATCGAGGTTCAAGACCAAATCGGAGTCATCATGCCAATCCTATGAAATTTGCATTTTCATTCTCAAACCCAAATAGGTGACCAACTACATTGAATACATCCTGAAATCGATCCACATCGGTCACCTCCCCGGCAGACTAGTCGGCCAGACATAGCCTAGTTGGCTAGACATCATAGTGAGAATCTGTGTATTTAATAGAGCAGTTGAGTCGGCGAGACCAGGTGCACATCAGCATGAGATTTCAACTTAGAATAGTACCCCATCGGTGAGAGAAAGCTCACTCGTCAAGAGGTCATGGTCACACCCGAACAGACACACAATCGGCAAGAGAAGAAGGACTCAAGAAGACATTAGGGTGACAGTGAGCAAAGGGCACAAAGTCATGCCAAAGAGCTCATCTTATCGGCAAGACACCATTAGATTAGGGAGACATCTCATAGAACATTTCTTATCTTTCTGAAAGTCTTCATTCACTTGTATGTTGCTGAGACATGACGGGTTTGCCGAGACTCTACAATGAAACCATGAGTCTTATCCAAATGTTTCCATCCACCATCAGTCGGTGTGACATTGCAAATTCGCTAAGACCTCACACCGATGGCATAGCGAGGGACGACAAAAATATTTCAGGGAAACCAAGGGGAGTCAGGAAGACCTCACCCCAAGCGGACTCTGACAACCAAAGGGAAAATCCCATGGGTGAGACACAAAGGAGTCGGGGAGACATCCTAGCGAAGATAACATGTTATATCAATCACTGAGCACAGTCGGAAAGAGGCCAAAAAGTTGGCGAGACATCTCGGCGAAGTCACCACGGCCGAAGGGAGTCACACTGAAGAGTAAAAAGGGGCCACCACAGTCAGCAAGAAAAGTCGGGGTCGAGGAGGCATCTCCCCAACACAAAGAAAACACTGGCTGAGAATATAAGACCTCAGGGAGACAAGTAGGGGTTGCCAAGATGTCACCCCGAGAGCCAAAGTCATGCCGAAGTAGAAGTGGGACTAGTGAAAGTGGTAACAAGGGCTTGGGGGACCAGACTAAGGTGGAGCCGGAACCAAGAAAGAGAAGGAGCCGGAGCTAGAGTGGGGGACAAAAAGGAACAAAAAAGAAAAGACCGAGACCAAAAACCATCCCACTCCTGCCTCTACAAAAGACCGCGGAGTCAGAGGAAAAATGGAAACAAGAACCTCACAAAAGTTTCAAGACAAACCCTTGACCTGGTTCCACCCCCGCCAAAAGCAAAACAAAGTGAGCAGAGCCGGGGTCGGAGCAAAACCTGAAACCATAAGCATGCGAAAGGTTCCAAAACAGGTTCCATTCCTATCCCGCTCCCACCAAAGGAAACAAAATAAATGACAACTAAAGACACGGAGCCGGGGCTAGAATGGAACCCGAAAGAGAAACCAAATGCCAAAAATAGATTTCGATTCCATTCCGATTCCGCCCCTGCCAGGAAAAGAAAAACACAAGGCAAGGAAGAAAAGAAAGATCTAGCCATCTGAGACATGAACCCTTAGCACACTAAGCTCAACCCTAGTGGAAGCCCATTTACCTCACATGCCAAAATGATAGAAAAATGCCAAGCTAAATATTTGTCAAGAAAAACAAAGGCAAACAACTAGAAAATGAGAGACAACCAAAATAGGCACTAACGTAGGCTCTAGTTGGGGATGTATGCCCCTGGTGGGCATAGCAAGAATTCAGATCTCAGGGAGAGCAGACCAGATAGAAAAGACCAAAACAAACCAAGAACTAGCCCAGACAGAGCCAGTAGACACAAAATGAAAATAAAACAAAAAGCAAATCCTAAGCTAGCGTTCATGGATAAGATACTTCAGAAGAAGTATAACTTCAAAAACTATCCATGAACTGGCAGTTCAAGAATCTCACCTGTCAGAGCCTGGAGAACATATGAATCTTCTCCCCACTTGCTGCTGATCACAAATGGACCTAGCCAGATTGCATTAAATTTGCCATGTTTTCCCTTATCTTCCAATCTAGCATTCCATAATAAGACCAAATCTCCTTTCTCAAAATTCCTTGCAATTGTCCTTTTGTCATACAGATTCTTCACTTGCATTTGCAACTTGGCATTTCTCCTTTGAGCATCCCTTCTAGTCTCATCCAACTCTGTGAGAGCATCCATTCTCAATTGCATCTCACTGCCGATTTCATCATCATAAACCTAGATAAACTTGTACATCTCTATCAGGTTGTTTTGGGGCAATCTAGTACCTATCCCATAAACTAAGTCAAATGGGGCACAACCTATTTCCCTCTTCACAGTTACCCTGTCTTCCTAGAGTGCCAATTTCAACTTAGAATCCTAGGCCCTTTTGTTTTGATCCAAGATTCTCTTGATGATCTTCATCAAGCTCTTATTGCTTGATTCAGCCTGTCCATTTCCTTGTGGGTGATATGGTAATGAATAAGAAATTTGGATACCATATCTTTCACAAAACTCAGTATATTCTTCAGATCTGAAACACATAGCATTGTCTGATACAATTCTTTCTGGGCATCCAAACCTTGTCAGTATATTGTTTATGAAGAAATCAATCACCACCTTGCTAGTTGCTTTCTTTGTTGGGATTGCTTCCACCCACTTGGTAAAATAATCAGTGGCTACCAATATCCAAGAGTTGCCTCCACTAGATTTGCATGATATCTCACCTATGAAGTCAATGCCCCAAGTCTAGAATGGATATTGCACTGCAACTGGTCTAAGAGGAAGGTTACTAGAGAATTTCAGCTTACCAGAGAAACGTTGACAAGCATCACATGTCTTCACAAACTGATGTGCATATTTAAATATAGTAGGCCACCAAAAACCGGCCCTCATCACCTTGTGTGTAGTTGTTTTGGCCATGTAATATCTACCATAGACTCCACCATGCATCTCCCTTAGAAGTTCCAATGACTGATTCTGATCCATGCATTTCAGCATGACACCTTCTCTATTTCTCCACCAGAGATTTCCCTTTATGATAACATATTTGATAGCATGTAGCTTTATCGTTCTCTTTTCATTTTCACCCAGATTGTTAGGGAATTTCATCTTTTGCAATTAAAAAATCACATCCTTGTACCAGTCAGAGTGCTCCATATCGCATATGTGTGATCTGTTATCCTCTTCTAGTGAGTTTATCTGATTGGCCTCCAAATTGGCATGAGCCATAAGCTTGGCCAATCCCTGTCCTCTTACCAATTTAGTAATTTGGACCTCAATGTTAAATTCTTGGATCCTATTAATCCATCTACATCTCCTTCTCGACACTTCTTGCTGTGTGAAAATGTCTTTGATAGCTACATTGGGTACATATGCAAATATGACAGCTCCTATTAAGTAAGGCCTAAAAGCTTTGATAGCTTTGACTAGTGCATATGCCTATTTCTCATTTATGTCATATTTGAATTCGGCAGCTTGTAAAGACTTACTGAAGAAGGCTATGGGCTGCTCGAAACCATTATCATTTTTTTGCAACAACACCCCCGCTATAGTGTGAAAAGAGGCAAACGTGAACAACTACAAAGGCTTTGAATAGTCGAGTGCCTTCAACATAGGAGAATCTTTTATTGCTTCCTTAATGGCTTGAAAAGCCTTTAAGGGCTCTTCTGACCAGACTATCTTCTCATTCTTCTTCAGCATTTTGGAGATAGGTTTGCTGATCTCTGCGAAGTTAGTGACAAACCTTCTTAAGAAGTTTATTTGACCAAAGAAAGATTGTACTCCCTTGACATTCTTTGGTGGCTAGATCTTATCAATGGATGCTATCCTTTTTGGATCAATTCTGATGCCATCTTTTGAGACAATGTGCCCTAGTAACTTGCCCTCCTTAACCCCAAAGGCACATTTCTTGGAATTAAGGGAAATACCATATTCCAATGCCCTAACTAAGATTTTCTCTAAGTGAGAGCAATGGTCCTCTTCTTTCTTGCTGTGAGCAGTCAGATCATCTTGATAAATGGCCAGGAAAAGGTCTAGGAACTCAGCAAAATCCATGTCCATGGCCCTTTGAAAAGTGGCACCAGCATTTATTAGGCCAAAAGGCATTCTCACATAGACATAAGTTCCCCAGGGTGTGGTAACATTGTCTTGTACTGATCTGATTCTTTCACCATGACCTGGTTGTAACCAGAGAATCCATCCATCATGGACATTAATTCACACCCAGTCACCTTCTGCAGCATCACCTCCATGTTTGGAAGAGGATAATTGTTCTTCAACAATGCAATATTTAAGTTTCTGAAATCGACACACAACCTAAGATCACCATTCTTTTTTGTTACAGGAACCAAGTTTGACACCCATGATGAGTGCCTTATAGGCTTAATAATCCCTACATCACTCAATTTTGTTAGTTCTTCCTGCATCTTGGATCTCAAGGTTGGATTGATAGGCCTTTGCTTCTGCCTGAATGGTCTCACATCAGGTTTCAGGGGAATTTCATGTTGGAACAAGTCTTCCCTGTAAGCCTTCAAGTCATCATAAGACCAAGTGAAAACCTGCCTATATTTCCTTAATAAGGTAATCAACATATTCCTTACATGGGGCTTCATCTTCTTGCCTATGTATACCTTCTTTGGTGCACCATCAGTTCCTAGGTTGATTTCCTCTAGGTCTTCTTTATGGGTAGCTGCTTGTCTTGTATTGGACTTGTCTGGTCCTTCAAAGATTCTTTCTAATGCTACCAGTCCCTTTGGGATTTTATTGGTCTTCAATTGAATTACTTCATTCCTGAACAAGGTTTCTTTACCATTCTCTTCTACCACATATGAGCCAAAATTGATCTCTTGATGCTCATATTGGTCTACATAGTGCAGGAATTTCAAGATATCATGATCATTTTCAAACACCTGCCAATTGCAAATATTATCAGGCACTGTAGGCCTGGTTTGTACCTCAATACTAGAAATTCCATTAAAGGTCACTTCATCTAGTTTAACAGCAATATTGGCTAGCAAGTCAACCTTAGCATTTTGCCCCCTTTCTACCCAATCTATCCCAAAGGCATCAAATGCCTCAATAATGTCCCAAACTTGATTCCTATATTGCCTCAAGCACTTGTCCTTAGTGAAAAATCTAGATCTGACTTGAGAAACAATCAGCTCTGAGTCACCAAATACCCTTAGTGATTTTATACCATGTTTAGAGGCAATTTTCAGGCCAAGCAACAAGATTCATATTCAGCTATATTGTTTGTACATGCAAATTGGAGTAGAAAGAAATACTTGAAGGTCCTACCTTGTGGGGATACCAGCAAGACACCAGCACCTGAGCCATCCTTGGAACAAGCTCCGTCAAAGTACATAGTCCAAACTAACTCTTCGAAGGTAGTCTACATGACTTCTTTGACTATTGGTACTGACTTGGTTTCTCCATCCTCTTGTTCTACTCCCTCTGCTCGAAAGGTATCCATATTAGTGTCAACAAAGTTGATGAGTGGAGGTTCTTCTATTTTATTAGTAGATTCAATCATATGCTTGCACCTTGACTCATGAGCTATCCTAACATTATTCTGATCAATTAAGAATGTAGCAAATGATAAGTCACATTGTATACATCCTCCCATAGAAGCACACCATTTTCTCGAGAGCAACATTCCATATGCTAGAGGGATATTAGCTACTATGACACTCATGACAAGTTCCTTCTCAGGGCAAGCTGCCAATTTATATGATACTTCATTTATGATACCAATCACAAGGATCTCCCTTGAGTCCATAGCATAACATTTTCCATAAGTGCTATCCACCTTTAAGCCCATTTCCTCCATGATTTTCATAGGCATCACATTGTTTGAAGCACCTGCATCAATCATACAATTTCTGAGCAAGCTTCCATTGATAATCAGGCTCAGAAAGAAAGGGTTGACTAGATCAGGGTTAGCAGTGATTGTAGTTCCTAGATAGACTTCAGGATTCTCATCTGTGTTCAGTCCAGCTGCATCATCCTTCACTTAGCCTGCACTTGTTTCAGGTATTTGAGCTTTCATTTTGGGTTGATTGTTCCTAGTAATGCTCTTGATGACTACCATTGTTTTATGCTTATGGTCATCGATCCTCATCATCTCGAGGAGTGGGACTATGACCTTTATCTGAGATAGGACCTGAAACATATCAACTGGTGCATAGCTTGGAATCTCTAGGAATACAACTTCATGAGAAGTTATGGCATCCATTTTCTTACCATCACTTTGATTTGCAGGCTTTACTTCTTTCATTTTTGTATCTGATGAAGTAGCTTCACTGGTTATCTTAGCTTTGTCATTCCTTTTAGCCCAAATTCTTGGCTCTTTGACTTCCTTAGCTTTAGTACTAGTTTTTGTGTTTTCAGCTCTAATCCCTTTAGGATCAGTATCACTTTCCTTAATGAATATTCCCCCTTGGTGACCTAGATTAGCCTTTACCACCCTATTTCTGAGGTGAATATCATTTCTAGCCTGAGCTCTGGCGGCCAATGCTACTGCATATCTTTCTATCTCTTCATTAGAAGGTCTCCTCAAAGAAATACCACAGGTTTCAAGGTTGTAAGCAGTAAACTGATCACCTCCTTCTCCATTAGAAAATACTTGCTGCTGATGAAGAAGACCTTGTCTTTGCATATCTGTCTCATTTGTATTAGCACCATAGTCAGAGGAATATTCCTCATACTCCAAATCTGACTTGGTCATGAACACATTCAAAATCTCATTAGGGTTGCCAAGACAATCACCCTCCTCATAACTACCTTTCTTTTCTTCCACTGCCTTGGCCACAACAACACACTAATGTGAGGAGTGTGGCATTTCATAGGCATCACAACATAGCAAATCATTTGCCATGTTTGAGGTATTCTTCTGTAGCAGATCAAGTACTCCATGGAAGTTCCTTTGATTATTGGGAATAGGCTTCCCATTATTCTAGTTGGTGTGGTATAGGTAATCTTGTAGCCTTGGGGGCCTTTCATTTCTCTGAAATTGGGGCCTCTCAGACTTTGCTTGCTTCTATAATAGGTTCAAAACTTGATCCCATTTGTCATCTGGTGTTGCATCCTTGACCACCTTTTCATTTGAAGGCTTTGCAGCTTTGGCAAGCCTAGGGTCATCTCTCCTACCCTTTTTACCAGATTCTCTTCTATTATTTTCAATATTTACAGCCATCTTATAAGCCTCTTGTAGGGATTATGGGTCTTTATCTCTGAGCAAGTAGCACATCTTGCTATCATAGGCATTATAGTAAGTAAATAGACATGATCTTTCATTAGGCCAGAGAGAAATAGGGACCTTAGCCATTTCTTTCTTGAATCTTGCATTAAATTTAGTAGCCATTTCATTATGTCCCTTTGTGATGTTATTAAAATCATGCAACCTAAACCTTGGATCAATTTGGTCTCCATACTGTTCTCTAAAAATTATGAAGGAGTTCTTAGAATCAATGCTTAAATCAGGCAGACTTCTATACCAGTCTCTTGCATCCTCTATCAGAGATTGCATAAAGTATTTCATGGCTACATCCTCCTCCCATAACTCAAAGTCCTCCAAAAAACTTTGAAAAGCTTTAAGGTGATCCTCACCACTGATAGAATTATTACTTGCAAACTTTGGCACATTTTTCCTAGCATTATCAGGTACAGGGTTTGGGTAACCAGAGATATTATCAAAACATAACTGTCTATATCTATCAGTATGTGTCACTCTTCTTCCCACAGGTCTTCTCTCTTCACCTTGAGTATCATTGTCTCTTTGTCTTTCATTTTGATGACCTGATTGCTGACCTTGAGGCTTTTATAAATCAACAAAATGGATAGCTTTTTCATGACCTCTAGGGGGTGGAAGGGAGCTAGTAGGGGTATCCATGGGGGAACTTCTGTTACCAACACCAGGATTTGAGAAGACAGCACGACCAAATGTGCTCTGAGCATCAGGTACAGGGTCCTTCAAAGTAGATTCTAGAAAGCTAAGCTTCCTCTTCATCTCTTTGTTTGCTGCAAGCAACTCCATCTCCCTTGTCTTTCTCTCCAACTCCTCATTTTTCTTCATTAACTTATCAAAGATTGAGGGATTATTATTTTGATCTATTTTCTTCTCAGCACCTCCTTCATTTATCCTTACTCCTTCATTTCCTCTCTTTTCCTGCATAGGACACTTACCTTTGTCCACATTTTGAGGCTATTTTATGGTATTCCTAGGAGGAGGAACAACATGTTCCTCAACCCTATGACTTTGAGGTTTATTTGTGGTCTTATTGACTAAGGGATTAGAGAGAATCCTTCCTGAGGTTTCTAGAAATACCAAGGTATCCTCCTCATTTTGTTGGGCTGCCAATCTATCCATGGCTTCCATCTCTTTAACTCTTCTACGCAACTCATCCCTCTGATCCATGGCATCTCTTATCTTTTTCTCTTTTGCTGCTTCTCTCTATTTCCTACTCTCATTTAGTGCAGCAATTTGCTGACTAAGTCTTTGTATATCATCAGAGATCTCATCCTCATCAGGTAATGTAGACTCTCTATTAGAAGCTGTACTAGCAGTTGGGTATAGATGAGGGTTGTGGGAATAGTCATCCCTAGTGGATGAATCATTTGGGACAAAGGTAGCCCTAAGAGGTGTGGGAGTGAGGCATTCTATAGTTCTAGCATGCCAGGTATTCCTATTATTCCTTTGGAATCTATCCCTTCCCCTTTGTTGTATGGCATTTCAGCCATGATCTGATGAATATTCATTTATAATATTTTTCATATGCACTTCCCCTCTCTCATTGGATACATTATCATCTAAATCTACCAAATCTCTTTCACTTTGTGAACCGAAATGAGAAGAAACTTGATGTTTAGGGGTGGGATGTAGTGTAGGCATACCTTTTTATGCTGGTTTTGCCTTCACCCATTTGCCTTTGTTTCTAGGCAACTCTTCTTCCAGCTCCTACTCTGGATGGTTTCTGTAATAACCTCATGTTCTCCTCATTTGAACTGGGATTCCTTTATCCTTCTTGACTCTCTTTGAATTTCTGCTCCGAACTTCTTCTATATTTTTAAATATTGGTTTGCACTGGTACAAAGACTTCAGAGTCACCACCCAAGCTTCTTGGGACAAATCAGTAACAACGGTGTTACTTTTTGGAACACAACAAGACTTTCAAAGCTTGGTAACTACAACTTGACAACAATAAGACTAGGAATCACTCAGGAATATAAACACAAAGGCAGGGATAGAAGCTATGCTTGATCAATGTTCTCAAATGACTGACTCTATGAACAAACTGTGGGATAAAACACCTTGGATATTCTATTCAATATGAAACATAGGTTTCCCCAGTGGATTCACCAGCTTGTTATCCATTTTTATTGTTTGGGAAACAACTAACCAACAGGTCTGTGCAAACACCTATGAGCTAGCCAAGCTCAATGCCTGAATGTTTGCTAGACAGATGGCCAACAGACGAGATGCAACACTTGTGGCTGCAATCTCCTTCACTTTGGGCTCTGCAAGACCCAGGGGGGTAATCCCTTGAACAAAGCAGATTCAATCTCCTTATAGAAAATATACCAGGGTTCACTCAGAGATGGCTTGCTTTGAGCAAACAATGTATATCCTGTTGAGAATGATAAAACAGATATAGTATAACATGAAACAGAATTGATTAATTAAAATATTTGTTATCTAATTGAACAACCAGGCTAGTGAAGATATAAAAACTGTCACCAAATTAGTGCCAATATCCTTGGGCAAGGAGTCATGAAAATGTGCAACAGAAGGGGTATTTAACTCTGGAAACCTAAGCCTTTATGAAGTTAACCTTATTAACCCATAAACTAGTGATTGAATCTATCAAACTTCTTATCAAATCCCTTAACAATGCATAGAAAACCCCATATTGATTAATGCAATTTAACTCATTCCTTAAACAAGAGCATCAACCAAAACTAGAAAATGAAATGATCCTTGATCATTTAGTTTCATTAAAATTTCATACACACCATTACAAGGAGAGATTTTTAAATTCAATCAATCATATTTGTGATCCCATTTATATCCAGAAACCTTACATTCAGTGAAATATGCCCTAGATCCCAAAGATTGACAATAATCTAATTTTCCCTAAGTGTTCTTGCTTCAAATCTTGCCCTAGCTACCCAACTAGAGATAACTGGTTCCCTTTACAATTTTTTCAAAACTGCCATCGAACCCTTACAAAGTGGAAAGAAATTACATTTATACAGCCAGGGTCACCAGTCAGCATGAGCACACGTGGACACCAACCAAAACCCTAACAGCCTCATAAAACATCAAGCAACTTGGCCACGAATCCCCCACCAACCACTGAATCATCTTGAAAGCTCCTATTAGATGGAATAGGGAGAATGTCACACCACCAAGTCTAAATGAGCAAGTACATGAATGGGCAGCCATGGCAATCAAACCGGGAAGGTACACAGACCATGCCATCTAGGAAATCCATGGGTGGGATCATCACAAATCCATAGGCCACAAATGCAGAAGTGATCCGTCCTAACCACCTATCCACCTCAGAGAAACCGTTGCCCTAGCTCTGCAATTAATTTCATCCTCTTTCGCACCAACTCACACCAACAACCGAGGTTCAGGACCAAATCAGGGTCATCATGCCGATCTTGTGAAATCTGCATTGTCATTCTCGAGCCCAAATAGGTGACCAACCGCATTGAATACATCCTAAAATTGATCCACATCGGTCACCTCCCTGGCAGACCAGTCAGCTAGAGATAGCCTAGTCATCCAGACATCATAGTGAGAATCTGTGTGTTTAATCGAATAGTTGAGTTGGTGAGACTGGGCACACATCGGCATGAGATTTCAACTTAGAATAGTACCCCATCGGTGAGAGAAAGCTCACTCGTCAAGAGGTCATGGCGACACCCAAACAGACACACAATTAGCAAGAGAAGGACTCAGGAAGACATTAGGGTGACAGCGAGCAAAGGGCATGAAGTCATGCCAAAGAGCTCATCTTATCGGCAAGACACCATCAGGTTGGGGAGACATCTCATAGAACATTCTGTGTCTTTCTGAAAGTCTTCATTCACTTATATGTCGCTAAGACATGACGGGTTTTCCGAGACTCTACAACAAAACCATAAGTCTTATCGAAATGTTTCCATCCTCCATCGGTCGGTGTGACCTTGCAAATTCGCTAAGACCTCACACCAATGGCATAGCGAGGGGAAGAAAAATGATTTTGGGGAAACCAAGGGGAATCAGGAAGACCTCACCCCGAGCGGACTCCGACAACTGAAGGGAAAATCCCATCGGCAAGACACAAAGGAGTCAGAGAGACATCCTGGCGAAGAGAACATGTTATATCAATCACTAAGCACAGTCGGCAAGAGGCCAACAAGTCGGTGAGACATATCGATGAAGTCACCGCGGCTAAAGGGAGTCACACCGAAGAGTAAAAAGGGGCCGCCACAGTCGGCAAGACAAACCGGGGTCAGGGAGACATCTCCCTAACACAAAGAAAACACTGGCTGAGAAGATAAGACCTCGGGGAGACAAGCAAGGGTCGCCAAGATGTCACCCCAAGAACCAAAAGTCACGCCGAAGTAGAAGCGGGGCTAGTGAAAGCGGTAACAAGGGGCTGGGGGATCAGACTGAGGCGGAGCCAGAACCAAGAAAGAGAAGGAGCTGGAGCCAGAGCGGGGGACAAAAAGGAACAAAAAAGAAAAAATCGGGACCGAAAACCATCCCGCTCCTGCCTCCGCAAAAGACCACAGAGTCGGAGGAAAAATGGAAACAAGAACCTTGCAAAAGTTTCAAGACAAACCCTCGACCTGGTTCTGCCCCCGCCAAAAGCAAAACAAAGTGAGCGGAGCCAAGGTCAAAGCAAAACCTGAAACCATAAGCACGCGAAAGGTTCCAAAATAGGTTCTATTCCGATCTCGCACCCGCCAAAGGAAACAAAACAAATGACAATCGAAGACGCGGAGCTGGGGCCGGAATGGAACCCAAAAGAGAAACCAAGGGCCAAAAATATATTCTGGTTCTGCCCCCGCAAGGCAAAGAAAAACACAAGGCAAGGAAGAAAAGAAAGATCTAGCCATTCGAGACATGAACCCTTAGCACGTTGAGCTCAACCCTGGTGGGAGCCCATTTACCCCACGTGCCAAAATGATAGAAAAATCCCAAGCTAAAGATTTGTCAGGAAAAACAAAGGCAAACAACTGGAAAATGAGAGACAACCAAAATAGGCACTAACACAACCTATACCTCACCCTCCTAATGAGGGGCCTATGCCTATCTACCTTTGTCTCACCTCAGTGGATGGGGTGGTTATTTTTATCTACCTCTTCCTCCTCTTTCCCCATCCCTACCTCCTCCACCTCCTCCATCTCCCCCATCTCCACCATCTCCCCTATCCTCCCCTCCACCTCCTCAACCTACATCCTCTCATTGACCTCGGTCTCAGCCTCAAAGTCTGTCCCTAGGACCTCTCCCTCACCTCTACACTGGTGCAGGTTGGTCTGAGTCTATCAGTGGCACTGGCCTATGTTGTGCCTACCAAGCGTAATACTCTGGCATGGTGCCTACATCTGCTACCTCCACCCTAACCCCCCATTGCACTGGGTACAACCCATCTATATCCTGCTCAGTTGTAGAAATTGGAATCATCACCCCCGATGGCTATATCTCTTAGCTAGACCAAGAAAACTCTGCACTACCCACCAGTAGCCCCTGGTGCTTGCCAAACTGTCAGTGAACTCACTCTAGTAGATATCTCTCAATAATGTGCTAAGATTGAACTGTGCATCCAATCAAGTATCAAGTCTACTAGTAGTATGGTAGATGATCATCATCCATGAATGGATTAAAGTATCTATATGGCCTCCAAATGAATGAATCCAAAATATCTATGGCATGTCTCCAATAACCAACATCACCCACATGTGCATGTTTCATCGTGCCTCCATAAATGAACACATATGGTAAGCCTACTCCTAGTTGCCTCTGGACAGGTGGCCAAAACACCATAATGTGCTCCTAGGCCCACACCATCAAAAGAGTCATCCCAAAACTAATGCCTTTAGAACCCTAGTATGCCACATTGTGGAGCTGGAAGTATAGCATGGCCAACATGCATGGCCCCCAAGCATAAACAACACCTTAGGTAAGCATCTCAACCAACATCTCCCCCCATCTAATTAGAAACCCATGTCCCCACCGATCAAGGCACACAACTCCACCAATAACATTGCAAAGGACAACAATAAAGAGGTCATATCGCTCTATGAGCACATCCCAGTGGATCTCATACTCCTCTATTCCCAACTTGGTGATGTCCTTGTACTCAAAAGAACTCACAATAGCACCATACTCTTGCTCTAGATCATAAGACACGTGTTGTCTATGGATTAGAAGTCTAAGGATTTTCCACACATCCTTTAAGGTCACCATGGTCTTTCCCATTAGCAAATGGAATGAGCTAGTCTCTGAGTGTCATTGCTCAACTAGAGTAGTCAGTAAACCCCTATTAGCCTGAATTACAAGCATGAAGGTGATGTAGTACAATCCTAGGGAAAGCAGTCGATCTCTCTAGTCATCCTCTAATCGGTCTTGTAGTTTGAAGGTCAAGGGATGGCTCTCTTGAGTGTAAATCGGGTCCAATGCCACCTATGATCACAAGTGAATGCACTATGCCAATCTAAAATCCTATGCAAACCTATTCAACCTTGGTTATAAAGAAAATTTATCCAAACTGGAGAAAAAATTTAAATATTCAAATGTGTCACACTATCTAGCATATGCTCCTCAAAAGTCAAATGTGTTGTAAAATCCAAAAATGTGGTTCACTTTTGCACATGCATTGAAATCCCTCGCACATGCATCCTTTCAATCAAATGTGGTGTTCAAAATCATAATTATGTTTCAAAATTGCACATGTAGCTCAAAACCTCACGTGCATCATCTAAACCTATAGTTGCATCACAAATTCACTTGCGTTGCAAAAAATCAGTTGTGGCTATACCCTATGCATTTGCATCACATCAAGAAGATGTGGAGAATCGTATCCAATTGCAGTGCACGTGATAAAAATGTGGTGAAAAGGGTTTGCCACATTTGTGTTTCCCCCTTTTGGAGCCCTAAATCTAGCAAAAATTGAAAAAATTACAAGGTAAGGATAGTGTACTTACTACGTCCCCCGAGCCCTCTAGCCATCCTAAGGTCTTGACTCTTGTGGTGTGCAGCGTGTGGTATTGGAAACATTGTGGCAGCAACTCTGCAGTAGGTTTTCACTCTCTCACTATTCACTCAAAGGTTAAAATGCACAAAAGACTATTTTTCGAAACCAAATCACATTTACACCCTCTTAAAGTGGGATTTTTACCTCCCCTTTTCATGAGTTGTGTCAAATGCTAAACCCAAACCCTAATGTGAGCTTCCTGGGGGTCTAAAATTGAAACCTTTTGTTGTTAGTGCACAAAATCCGCTTGTTAGAATAATTTTTCACATTTTTTAAAAAATTTCTAAATTTGCAAAAAAAAAATTAAGGGGGCATAAGTCTATCCTGCCTTCACTGGGGCATGCTGGGGCATGTTTTGAATCAAATTTTCCTAATTATTCTTTGACACAATGCTCAAAATCACATTATGTCAAAAGGGGGCAAAATGTAGACACTAAAAAATGTCTTGGTTTGTGAACACCATTTTTTTGCATCGATTCCCTTCTTCCCTGCATAATTCAATAATTTTAATTATTTGATTATCACCTAAAGTCACACTCCTATATTAATTAAATAATTTTAATTATTCAATTAATTCATTTCCTCTTCTTTATTCTTCTTTGATTAATTAAATAAATTAAATACTTATTTAATTACGTCACTAATATTCTATTTCTCTCTATAATTAAATAAACTCTCATTTATTTAATTATTCACCTTTCACTATTCATCTATAATTAAATTATTTAACTATTCATTAACCTTTTCCTCCGCTATTAAATAATTAATCTAATTTAATTATTTAATATCTCTCATTCTATTTCCTCTATATTTGAATAAATGTTTCACAATAATCATTTTAATTAAATGGCATTTCCCTCTTTCTCCATTTATAAATAATCATTTATTATTATTTATTCCTCCACGTCCTCTCCAAAATTAAATAATATGATTATTTAATTGCCAAGATTCCCTTCTCAAATTAAAAATTATTATTTTAATTCCTACACTTTCCCTCCACTTCCTCTTTCGAATTTCAATCATCAATCACCTTCAATCTTCTTTCAATCTCGATCGTCTATCCTTAGCCATCCCTAACCACACCTCTTTGTGGTGCATGAAACCTCAACTATTGATCTTGGCATCTATTTGGCTTTCAATCTTGACTGTCCATTCAAATAGATTTTCTATAAAAGAAGGTTGTCTCCCTCATTCCAACCTTACAACTAGTATCTCCAATGTTCTTGCTATCAAATCATGTTATCACTTGCAAGTACCTTTGAATAGAAAAATTTGAGGGAAAGCTTGCACATTGAGCAAAATGGAGGAGATGAAAGGAAGTTTAATCAATTTCAACATGGGAAGTTTGGTATAACTTTATGTTTTCATTTGATTTCCATAGTTTTTTGTGCTTTCTTGTTTGTATTGGGATTTGGGCTTAGATTTTAGGTAGTTGTGGTTTCTATCATTGATCTTTTCCTTTTTATCACAATTTTTAACCATTCCTATAGAAACAATAATAGAGGGAGAGAAAAGAAGAGAGGGGTAGGGAGGAAAGGATATAGATGGGGGTAAGGAGGGAAGGCAATGTAGAGAGGGAAATAGGGAGAGAGATTGGGAGAGACCTAGAGAGGGGAGAGAGAAGAGATGGAGAGTGAAAGGGAAGTATCCATAGATGAGTAACAAGAGATGGAGAGAGGTGCACATGGAGGGACTGAGAGACATAGGGAGAAGGAGATAAAGAGGTGATGACCTAGAAATGGGAGGGAGAGGGAAGACGAGAGAGAAGAATGAGATGAGAGATAGAGGGGGGAGAGGTGGGTAATGAGACAAGGTTGGAGAGACTTGGAGATGGGGAGAGAGAGATAAGAAAGAAGTGAGAGATAGAAGGTGGAGAGAGTTGGGTAATAATACAAGGAGGGAGTGTTGGTGTGAATAAATGTCTTGTAAAGTCAATTATTTCACTTACTAGGGACTTAGTGGACATATTCACATGTTAAGTTTACTAAGGTCCTAAGATTCTTTCTAGAAGGTGTTAGTTGTCACTAGTTATTATATTATCCTTTGAAAACTAACACATGTGACATAGGTAGTTGTGTCAAGTTGTCTCAAGCCATATGATTAAGACACTTGTCATAACCCTATGACATCTTGTATCTCACCATGGCTATATAACCAAGGGGTCTCTACTACATTGTACTAAACATCTACATTGACTCTTTTTGCATTCATTGATAGGAATACAATTTATTCTTGTCATATTGATCTTCTGAGTATTTTGTGCTTTCTATAGGCCTTTAGATCTTGGGTGGCTATCTCCATAGCCAAATCTTACATGGTATTAGATCAAGTTGAGTGCCTTTGGTTAGTCTTTTGGGAGATCTTGAGTGCAATATTGTATTTTCTTGAAGTATTGAGTATGATCTTCTCTTGTGAATCTTTGGATGATCTGGAGAATCAAAAAGGTGTGAAAGCAATACTAGATTTTGGGGGGTTCCATTTTTGGCTTTATAGTGCAGGTGCATTTTGGGAGGTTGTTGCATCATATCTAAGCTCACCATTGCATCCAAAGTGGTCAAGAAAGTTAGATTTTCCTTTTGTTTCATCCCAATTGGACATTGGAGGCCAAATATGCAAGGGTTTGAAGTTGGGTGTTGGTTGCCTGATCTAGAAGGTATCCATATTTTCAAAGTAGTTTGGGTCAAAAAAAACCTGCCATTACATCTAGGAGGCCCAAAAACCTAAAGATTGACTACCAAATTGTCGATTTTTGACACTATCAGTTGGAGGATGAGGTAAAAAAAAATTGCCTAGACAAGCCGTATGACACTTTTATTTTTGTAAAAAATTATTTCAGTAAAATATTTTTTGTGATTTATTCAAAAATTTGGGGCAAATTTTATTTGCAATAAATTCAGAATATTCTATGTCATTGCCTACGTTGGATCTTGGGTCAAATCAAATAGGCAGAGAATATCCCCTCTACCTATGTGATTCTCTACAATTGGCATACCATCAGCAGTCATTGGCCAAGCCATCAGGACCTTCAACTCGCCACATCGGTCAAACCCTCACCAACCGAGATCATACAAAAGGGGGAAAAGATTCAATAATCTAAGAAGCACATACCGACATTATTTTTTTTGTTCCATTAGCAAGCGGTACACTGTCAGACATCAAATCGAATTTTGCAGACTTGTATCATTCTCTAGTCGGCTGGCCCACCGTACTTCATTGTCCAGTGACTGTGCTTTTTCCTTGCTGACTATTTTGGTCTTCACTTCTCTGTCATCCATCGCTTGTTCATTCATTTCACTGTGTTTCCATTTACATTGGCCTACCCACCAGACATTCCCTAATCATCAACCATTGAAATATCTGTCGGCATCAAAGAGGCATATCCACTACTCTTCATTAGCCTAAGCAGATCTATACATCAGCCTATTTATCGGCCCTGCTAAAGGGAACAAAGATCTTATTTATTTGCAGGTACTACCACTAGTTAGCATCATTGATCTCATCGACAAGGCATTCAAGGCACAATTTGCATTTGTTCGTCAGCATTCTTTTTTTTTGGCACTTATTTCTCTATTGACGTCCTTCCCCGGTCAATGTATATATTCACTACATTGGTGGCCAACTCCTCTTCCATCAACATATATACACATCAACCAGATTTCTCAGGTTTTGTGAAAGCATCATTCACATCTTCATCAGGCTGTGAATCCATCAATTTTTCTTTGTTAGCATTGGCCTGTTAGTAGTCAATTTGTTGGGTATGAAGGCTTTGTTTCAAACACTAGGTACATTGGTTGTTGTCCTCTACAATTTTGAGTATCACAATCATCAAATCATCATTGGTATGAGATATTTCATCAGCATTTTCTTTATAAAAATCTTGCATTAATATAAACTTTGGTTTATAAATTTTTTTAACCTAACCAAAGTTTATTTTCAAAGGGCCAACGACTATTGCATAAGATCCAAGGGGTGGGGTGGCCCTCAGGTGGCATGGACACTGGGGCATCACCACTGCTCTTCCCACCCACAACCATGGTGGAGCAATATAAAAATATTTTTTAAAACCTTTTTTGTAGGGGGGGTCATATGGCTGACCTAGGGCCACTTTTTTACCCTATTTAGCATTTATTTTCACACTCAGTTAGTGTAAAGTGCCTATTATTATGCATTTTTTCATTTTTGCATAACTTTTGATCAAGATGGAAAAAATTTGAAAACTAAATACTATTGGAAAGCTGGCGATCTCAACTTTCTAGTGGTATAGGTGTTTCGTCAAAATTTTGTTGTTTGGTAGCATTTATTGCTGATCGAACTCAGATCTCTATTTTGCACTCCCAAGCTCACAACTTTTGCTATGTTCCTTCATTTTTCATGATTCTTGCAGTGTTGGAAAGGTCATTTTGAGCTCTTTAGAGTTACTCATGCAATTTTTCCAAATTTGCATCATGGTTGGTGTAGTTCTCCTTTTTGTAATATTATAATCACACTAAAGTAAAGTGCCACATTCCTACTATTTCAGTGTACTTTGTCATATTTTATGCTTCTTTGGATTGATCTATGTATCTAGTTTTAGTTCCTATATACTCAGTGAATGTAGCAGTTGGTTACCCATGAATTTTGGTGAGATGGACTAAACACCATATAGACACTCCTATTTTGCAGGACTCTAATTGTCTTCAATAGTTTGGTTCTACTTCCAGAGACTTGGTATCTGTCTCCAATTGAGATAGGGATATACCAATCTATCAAGAGAGTGTCCAGTTGATACTCGAGCAGTTTTCTCCTTGGTTATGAACTTATTCCTATTGCTATGTGGATTCATCTACAATTCTTCATCAACAGATTCTGCAGTTACTCATTAGTTGATAGTTTTAGCTCAGTCACCAGTTATGTGGCATCTTTTGTAGTTGTACCTGATTCTTTCTATCAATGCTCGTCACAGTTTGGCATTATTTGGAACAACATTTGGAGGACTCATCATCATCCTTGGTCTACTCTACTTCAGTCTTCACATTTTTCTTCTTTGTCTCCTTCTTCGATTAAGATTGGTGATTGTTGACATTGTGACATTTGAGTAGTGACTCACCTTTGAGGGGGGGTTGCATGAACTTTCTTCATTATCTCTTATGGGGAGGAATTTTTCCTCACACGAGGTTTTTTTCCTTCTTCAAGCATGTTTCTTGTTTTGTTTCTCTCTTTTTGGGAGAAGTTTTGTCCCACTAGGTTTTCTCCTTTTCTCTATTTGTGAGAGATTTCATTGCATGTGTACATGGGTACCTAACATGGCCTAGTAGTCGGGACCCATCTTTGCATCTTGGTGTCATAATCTTCTCCCTAAGTTGCACTTAAGAGGGGGTGTTGGTGTGAATAAATGTCTTAAACCTAGTTATTTCACTTACTAGGGACTTAGTGGACATATTCACATGTTAAGTTTACTTAGGTCCTAAGATTCTTTCTAGAAGGTGTTAGTTATCACTAGTTGTTATCTTATCCTTTGACAACTAACACATGTGACCTAGGTAGTTGTGTCAAGTTGCCTCATATCATATGATTAAGACACTTGTCATAACCCTATGACATCTTGTATCTCACCTTGGCTATATAACCAATGGGTCTCTACTACATTGTACTAAACATCTACATTGACTCTTTTTGCATTCATTTATAAAAATACAAATTTTTCTTGTCATATTGATCTTTTGAGTATTTTGTGCTTTCCATAGGCCTTTAGATCTTGGGTGGCTATATCCATAGCCAAATATTATAGGGACAGACTTGGATATGAGGAGAGAGAGAGCTTCAGAGGGAGATGTAGTGATCGAGAGAAAGAGGGGAAATGGGTGAGAAACAATAGAGAGATAGGGAGGAAATAATGGATATGTGATTAATGAGGGAAGGCAAGGTATAGTGGGTGGGAGAGACCTAGAGAGGGTAGAGAGAGAATAGGGTAAGTACTCGTTAAGAGGGAAAGAGACAAAGAGAGAGTGAAAGGTAAAACCTCGACTATCCATCATCGATCATAAATTGTAAATTTTTTAAGCCTTATCAAAGTAGGGTAGTGAGAGACAAATAGAAAGTGAAGTTGGTCTTTTTGTCAATACAATACATTTGGCACTCGCCAAATGTTGCACTACATCTGAAAAATACAAAATTTGGCACTCACCAAATGAGTTGCATTGAGAAATACCAACTCAAAGGTTTGGATTTTTCCTTGGGAATTTCATGCCAAGGACATAATTTTTTGAAAGGGTAACAAAATTTCATATATTTTTGGTTGTGTTACCCATTAGGTTTGCATGTCTTTCAATGCAAGTTTATAAAAAAACCGCGATGACGTTAGGCTCTCTCTTACCTATATAACCATTTTTTTTATCATTTTGATTATGTTAAGGTTTTCATCCATAACTTATCTTGTTAGTGCCTCCATTTTTTGTCAAAAACCAACATGTGCTAGTTTTGGTATAGATTTTTACTCGTTCATCAAATTTTAAAACAAAAATTACATTTTTATAAACTAGACTCAATTTTGCACGTAATTAAAAAATGATTTTTGATTAGTTGTCAAAAAATTTAGGGGAGAGCACGCTCAAATTTCAACTTTTCAAGATTTTTCCACTTCAAAAATCATAAAATATTATATATTCATTAAAATAGGGAAAACTTTAGCGGTGAATATTTTCCAATTGGTGAATTCCAGGAATCAACCAAGTCAAAATTTGTGAATTTCTCGCACCCAATAGGGTGTCCAAATCGCCTGGATTTTACGAACTATAGGTCCAATGCATGTCCATTTTCCAATGAGTTTTTTTATGAGGCATATTTAAGCAACAAATTCGCCATTGTCAAACTACACATTTCAATTGGATCAACTAATATTTTCTCCTAGAATCCCAAAAGCATTTAATAAAACACCTACATATTCACCAATACTATTAAAACAATATTGTATCAAGATCCATGTTTTCAATTAAAATTTACAAATAGTTGCTTGTGAAGACCCATTTCGCCAATTAAAATTTATAAATAGTGGCTTATGAGGACCTATTTCACCAATAACATTCAAAAAAAATTATATTTGAGGACACATTTCACCTTGAAAATTCCAACGTATCATTGTATAAGCATGTAGGGATTCACCAAATTTTTAATATACCATTTAAAAATCTAGTGGAATTAGCCAAATATGGAATCATGGATTGGTATAAATACAATCGAAAAGTGTCATTTATTCTTGCACATTTTGTTTGGTTCTAAGGTTCTACTTCTCGATTCACAAGTCAGCGAAAGCCAAAAACGTAGACTTAAAGGTGAGTGATCATTTCTTCATAGTGGTATTAGTTATAATAATAAGTTTTCCTTATCTCTTTTCCATTCTTGCTTCAATCTTAAAGATGACATTGAGTATGGAATGGGATCTATATTATTATTCTTTTTCCTTCTTAAACAAGAAGACATTTTTTCCAGTTTTTATTCAAAGTGAGAGATGAATATGTCGAGTGAATAAGAGATCAATATGTCGAGCGACTCAATCAACAAGGGTAAGGCTCATGCCACTCCTCAGGGTGGTGAAGAGACTGAGAGGCCATCAAAATGCCAAAAACTTAGACATACCATACAGTCTTACTTTGGAATTGCCAAAGCTTCTGATCCATCAGGTCAAGATGGAGCTACAACATCAACTCTTCCACCAAATATTGGTAGCATTCACAATACCTCACTGCCACCAAAATGTCAAGTTGAGATTGTCATTGATTTAATCAAAATGTATCAAATCAGGATGGAAATACCGCAGAAGATGTTCCAAGGGATACTGTGGGCCTGGTTAGCCAGAATAATATAATTGAATTGGATGAGGATGATGATACTAGTAGCAAGAAAAGAAGAAGCAAATAAAAAATGGGGCACAAGTGGGAAATGACAAGAAATTTTCAACTTGGTTGGTTGTCAAAGTACCCATTCATGAAACCGGTGGGGATTGGCAATTCAAATGATATTGAAAAGGGAACATTGGCCAAATGTATGATTTGTAGTTGGAAATGTGGAAGAGACAAGACGTTGTAGCTAAAGATTGACACTATAGAAAAGCATATCAATAAATTTTATGAAAAACAACTCATAGAAAGAAAGGAACAATCAGACGTATGATGGAAATCAAAGGAAGAATGTCTTCATGTTAGGTATGTCACGGATTATGAAGAGCATGAAAAAATAATGTTGAACATTGTTGTATGTAAAGGTACACTTGAGGCTCAATTTGGAAAAGCAATGGCAGCAATAAATATGTCAAAAACTTTTTAGATGAGTGTTGTTTTTCATATTTTGTCCAGAGGGAATCCTATGATAGACTACCTAGAATATTTTGGTTTATTATATTTTTTGGATGTTCCTCACTATCCCTTGTCACATTGGTCAATAAATGCTAGATGGGAATGGGAAAACTATCTTGCTCTAGTTGAAAAGGAAGATTTAAAGGAGAAAGTAAAAGAGTTAAATTTCATTGCATTATCTTTAGATGAAGTTACTATGGTAGAAAATACTTTGTGGGTCTATATGCATTTGTATACTATAGAATGACATGTTCACCAAGCTCATCTTCTTTGTGTTCATAAAATGAAGGACAGTTCAACATCACAAAATATATTTGAACTAGTCAAGAAATATTTGAATGAAATTGTAGGTATGGATGAGTTGACAATTGCCAAAAAATTTGTGTGTGTAGGAGTTGATGGAGTTGTAGTGGTGCAAGGTCAAAGGACTGGTGTTTGCACAAAGTTACAAACTACTTGTGCACCAAACATGCTTGGCATTCACTGTATGGCCCACATAATGAATTTAGCATTCAAAATTGTAAGCAAGTTTCCTCCAGTATCAAAAGTTGAAAATCTAGTATGCAAGATCCACGCATACTTCTGTCGAAGTCCCAAACGTTTCGCATAATTTCAAAAAATTTCTAAGGGAATAACACCAGGAAACAAGCTTCTCAAGGATGTCGATACTAGATGGATATCCCTACATGGACCAACACAATGAGTTTTCAGAATATCAATCCTTGATTGGAGTGATGTATGAGCATCGCAGCATAGTAGACAAAGCTCCTGACCCCTTACATAGGTTAAGTGATATAGAGACACTCTTGACTTTAGCTAGTCTTCTCCCCATGCTGGATGAGATGAAAAATCTTGTGAAGAAAGACCAAGATAGAATTATGTATATTAATTGATATGCCAATCTAAATAAACATACATGCTTGGCCCTCAATCATCTATATCTAGAGATAATACAAGATGGCCCAAATTATTTCATGTGGCAGAAAATTACTGATTTGAATAATCCTGATAATTATTTACAGTTTAATGCAAGCGGGAACTTATGTATCTATGTACATGGATATGAGATACCAATGTACCATTGTAAGACAACTAGGCACTCTAGCAAAGAAGTAGTTGTTAAGGAGGAATATTTTAAAGGCATTGTTAAATCTGTTGGTGATAATTTGAAGGAAATTGCAAAATCTCTTTCCTCATAGATTCGTGAAAGATTCCCTCGACATGAAATACTTGAATCCATGGGTATTGTGTATCCTCAATTTTGGGAAAACCGAGAGAACCCAAAATATTTTCATGATCACATAAAAATATTGATTGAACTATTTTCAAAAAGCCTAACATGCGATGAGCAGAAAATAGAAGGAATTTTAAATGAAGCTAAGCTTAGAAAACAATCTGGGAGATTTGCAACAGTTATGAGGGACTAGTATAAATCCATGGGAAAGGAGAAGGTCTTTGAACTGAGATCAATAAAAAAAGTTTGGAAAAACTTAGGTCAAAGTGAAATATTGCATGGTTCGATATCATAATATTTCAAACTTGTTGATTTATGTCAAAAAAGATATTGGGGTCAGTGGAGGATGAGAGATTTTTTAGTACATTGGGGTTTTTAAAATCAAAGTTAAGAAACAAACTAGACAAGAATTTGGAAAATTTCTTGAGGTTGAAAGGAACTGTGTATAATGTCTTTAATTTTCCTTTTGAAAGGGCACTCGCAATCTGGAGGTCCACATGTGAAAGAAGAAGGACTGGGTTGTGCAACACTCCAATTCAAAAAATTGGTACTAGTGGTAGTGGCAATGGTAGTACAAATGGGACAATTCAAATTGACACAAATCACACAATGAATGTTGAATTTGAGACACAGGCTAAAGAAAATGAAGAGAAAACTTGGAATCAAATTCAAGATGACTCTTTTACTTTATCTGATGATGAATGTTAGTTTGAGGACCCCGAGTCTATTTGGGAAATGAGAGGATTAGCAGCTTTTAGGTATTTATACTGCACTTCATGGATCCCAGGATCAATTTCCATTGTTTCATACTATAGTTGATGATATTTTATATTGTATTCAATGAAATTGTGAATCATTGCACTTCATGAATCATATTCCAAAGTCAAACTATAGTTGATGATATTTTATGTTGTATTCCATGAAATTGTGATATTTTATATTTTATATTAATTCGTGCATACACATTCAATGAGGTGTCAGATGACGACGCCTTTGAAAGGTTAAGGCAAGATAAGTCCATAATGTCACATGGTCACTGAAACTTGGAACCTTAGAACCAAAGTTTGAAGTTTTTGAAACCTTCAACCCACCAACTAGAAAGATGACCAAGAAAGACTTGCAACTCAACAAAGTGAACCATCAACCAAGTTGGGAATCGGGAAGTTATGAAAATTTAGAGCCTCGCGACAAGGTTATAAAACTCTGAGGACTAGCAACTAAGGTTTGGAAAAGTACCAAAACTGTGACTTTGAGTGATAGTAACCACAACAATGACACTAACCAAAAATCCTCATTCCAATTCCAATAATAGATAATCCATGACAAACTACTCAACAAAAGTAGAATAAATCCACACACCATAACTCAAACTCAAAGGTTAGGTCTAAAAGACTTGCAACTCAGTTTCTCAACAAAGTGAACCAAGTCGGGGAATTAGGAAGTTATGAAAATTTAGAACTCCGCGACAAGGTTATAAAACTCGGAGGACTAGCGACTAAGCTTGTTTTTCTCCCTTATTTTGAGTCTATTTGTATTGTCTCTCCAGCTATAACATTTTACATGAATTATTAATGAAATCTGATGAATGATCTTTCATTAATCTTATTTGTCATTAATATTATACATTGATGTATGTTTTAATTCTGGCTCTGGTTTAATGAACCAATTAAAGTACCTTGATTAAAGCATGAATTCATATAAATTTTTAGTGGATCTACTAAGTAGTCATGGAGAATGAGTATTGATGTGTGAATTGTAATGCAATTTCACTAAGATTATGGATGCCTGGAATTAAAATCACCTTATAGTTCATATTTTAATTGTGTTTAAAGTAAAACTTGAGCATGTACTCAGCGATTCATCACTCAACTCAATGCTTATTAGATTAATAACATATTAAAAATAGTATTAGTAGCATATACAACAATGAACATCAACAATCGTTTAAAGTATATCTAGTAGTTGAAACTACTACCAAAATTTTTCTTTAAATGATATAATAAATAATACAGATAATTGAACATCAACACATTACTGAATGCTAGATTTGAGCTTTTAAATTGATTATCACATGAAGGAATACATAGAGGCATTGCCAATGCAAAATCTTGCTCAAAGACAACTCTGCACAGAGCTGAGTTGGAACTTGGAAACTCATATTATCAAAAAATAAATCGCTGCATCACCTTTTCTAGCAACTTCCACTCTTCAGGTGTTGGAATTGTCATTTCTTCTAACTAATGTTGTTTGACTTGAAGATTTGTTAACAATTCATGATTCAAATTGGAACCTGTCGTGGATTCTTCAGTCAATTTTGTATTCAGGGTTAGCAATGGTTTGATGAAATCCTAATAGGTCACCACATCTAGGTTCTAAGGAAACTAGTCCAAATCAATCTTCCTTGCATCCTCCATCTTCTTTCTAAAACCATTCTTTCCAATGAATCACTCATTTGTGTCAAAAGCCTCTGGAAAACCAAGCTCTATGAAGTTCCTTACCTTTTCACCCACCTTCTTCATCTTGTCTACAGCCAAATGCAAATATTCCTTTGTTTCACGCATTCTCAAACACTTTTCAATGACAGATGACAATGTCATTGATGTAGCAATCCAATTAGTAATCCCTTTTGATTTCAAAACATTATCACTAGCTTTGTAGATTGTTTGTTGAATATGATTTGTTGATTTCTCTAATGCCAGCACATTTTTGTTGTCCATTAAATATTTGTTGAGCTTATTATGATGTTGTCTGATAGCATCAATCAATTGAAACATGTCACACAAATGATTAATCCCCTGCATTATTTCATCCTAGAGATTTTTTTTCATATGCCTCATTGTTTCTCTACAAAATGCAGATAACTTATTTTGACAAGACTTAATTTCATTTTTTGCTTCCATCAAATCTGCCTCCAATCTTTCATCTATTTTTCTCTCCTTCTCCAATTTTTGTTCTCACTGTGCATTTCCATTTGTAATGCTTAGTCTTAATTTTTCTGAAGTGGATTTTTCCTCATCATATTTCTTGTTGCTCTCATCTAGCCTTTGCTTCAATTCATTCAATGTAGTCTCATTCTACTTATTCTCTTTGCTTGTTGACGTAGAGGCATATTTTTTGCTTCTTTTTTCTAATTCATTGCTCTTGTTATCTATTGCTTTCCTCTTTGCTTTCTCATTTTCTAATTTTTCCTGTAACTTTTCAATTTGAGTCTACAACCTTTTTTTCTCTCTATCTTGCTTTAGTAATGATGTGTACACCAATTCATTGTTCTTCTTTGATACATTAATTTCATCAGTATTTCTGAGTCCATAAAAATCCAATTGAAAATTGTTCACCTTGAATTCAGATGGAGCCATCTGATTTGCTAGTTTGTTTTGAACTATGGGAACAAGAATTTTGTACTCCATGATTTCTTTACTTGTGTCAAATGTGGGTAATACTATGGTTGTTGCAGGCTCTGAAGTTAGAGTAGACACACTCTCCATCAATTACTTCTTTTCTTTTTTATTCAATTCTGATTTCTTTTTAAACTCTTCAATGTAATCAAAACTCGAGGATGCAAGAACAATGGAATGCTTGAATGGAAAAGGAATAGGAGTACTTGCAGTTGTTGATGATGTTGTAGCCATACTAACTAGAATTGGGGGAGTGCCTGGAAATAACTCCTTTGTGGTGGATCCACTGGTAGTGTGACTTGGATTTGGACCTATCAAAATCCTTTTCCTCTTTTGTATGTCTTGATCACCTCGTGTTTCTGTGGTATATTGTGTTGTTGTCCTCTTGTGTGTAATTTTCTGTTGTAGCACATGTTGACCACTACTAGTACTACTACCCATACCATTTCCACCAAAGGTAGTGCCAGTTGCACTAAGCCCTCCACCATGGGCATGTCCTAGTTGTGATTATGTTTGACCATGAGAATGAGGATTTGAACTTGAATCTCTAACAAATTGACCTGTATACCCTAGGTCTACTTTTTCACCTCCAACCCCAAGGCCAGATTTATCAACTAGTTTTCTATGCTCTACATCTATTACCATCCAAGGGCCTTGTCTTTGGGACCCCAAAGGACCACCTTCATAACCCATTTTTTTAGCTATGGTTACTCCTATAGTAAATGCTTCTTTTTTGGCCTCACTTAAACCAAGTTTGAAATTGACACGGCTTTCTTCTTCCCTATCATCATTAGATTCATCATCACTTTCTTCATCTTCTCATTCATCTGGATGCTCTATATTCCATAATTTTCTAAACTCAATATCTTCTTCATTATCTCCATACTCTGCAAGAGCTCTTGGATCACCTAGCTCCTTCCTCATAGACCAAAAGGCAGTAATTTTTTATCGTGACCATTTTTTTCTATAACTTCCTTCTCTAGAGAATCTGGCATTTTTACTCTACTAGATGGTTTATGATTTTTTTCATAAAAGTTGTTGTAAGGTCTCCTAATTATCTTTCGATGCAATGCCATAATTTCTGCTAACAATTGTTCAAAAGAAATACCATTCTTAGCAACACTTTTCTCCATTGCTACTTTGACCTCATCCCAAGAATCCTTGTTTCTCAAGTTTTCAAGCAAGGGTTTACTTTGATGTTGAATTCTACTTCCAATATTCTTATTGAGCATAATCATTGATTTAATGGTGTCACATAGATCATACTACCAGTGATAGATAGCATCAAAATTTAAAAAAAAATCAAAAGATCATGTGCCACACTAAATGCTTTTCTCTCGAATGTGATCCCTCCACATGAAAAAGGTAAAGAAGGAAATAAGGTCTTCTTTCCCTAACTGGTAAAGTGTCTTTCATCAATACTCTTCCTCTTCCTTACATATTCCAAAGCAAAAACCCTTTCTATCACATGTATTGGAAGTTTGTATGGATGTACTTTTGATCCATAAAATCTTAGCACAGTATATTCTTCCATTAAGTACCAGTCAGCCAATTGTATTTTTTTTCCTAGTTGAATGTAGTTTCTACATGACATAGGAAATCTAGGCATTGGAGTATTTGTAATTGCTTGATGCAATGGAGCCAAAAATTAGTCTACAAAATTATTGTAGTTCTTTCGAGAATCCTGCATCTTTATCACAGTGGCCCATTCATATACTAGAAGTTGGCCCATTCATATACTAGAATTGGAGCCATTTTCTTTTCCTCAGCATTACTATAGGGCTAAATCTAAAGCTTTTTGGTCTGAAACATTCCTCTAAATTTGAATAGAAAAAGTTAGCACAAGTAGGTTGTGAACCTAAATGTCTTGGTGGAACCTCCTTTAAGAATTACAAATTGTTTATGCATGGATTCTACAATGTGCCAAATAAAATTATATTTGACATGTGGAACATGATAATGGATATTATATACCATTTCAAGGAGGCTTGCACCCACTTCCAAATTGCTATCCAGTCTGAGGCAAAATGCTAGCATGGAAATAGTATCCTGAGCCCATGGTTTAAAAATATCCAAATCATAAGGACGCTTATGATCACCTTTCAATTTGTTTCTATCTTGAACTATTCTATTTAAGAAATATTTTTTCTCCTTTTCATCCATTGCTTCATAATCACTAGCAAGCTTTTCTAGGTCAATGTGTGTTAGAAGTATTGTCATTGATGTCAGGACAAATTGTTGATGTTAAGACTTTGTTTGGTTTAATCAGGATATTGGAATAATTTATTGATGTGCTTAATGATAAAAAATCACTATGGAACAAAATCTCTTTTAATGAAAGTGCAGGCCGAAGTAGAAGTAATCTATTTTAGATCATCTTTAGATTGACAATGCAAGCCGTGGTAGAAGTATTCATCTCTAGTTTGAACAGAGTGTTCATCTGATAATGCAAGCCATGGTAGAAGTATTCATCTCCTGTTTGAATAGAGTATATAGATACATGTTCAGATTATGACATATTCAGATCATTGTCTTCAGATCAATGGTGTCAGGCCGAATTAAAAGTTCAGTTATTTAATATTCAGATCATTGTCTTTAGATCGTTATCATAATTATGGTTTAAGATAACAAGTGCTTGATTAAGATAACACATATGTTTTTAAAAAGAAAAGGAAGGCATGTTTATTAAACACATACGTATTTCTCAAATAGACGTCTTCACAACTGTTGAAGGATACGACTTTTAAAGACAAAGAATGTGATGTTTTTAAAGTATACGTCTGTTCCAAAAAGGTATGAGTTGGACATGTGAATAGTTGCGAATAAGGCAAAGAAGCATTTACAACTGTTCCAAAAAGAAAAAGGCATGATTAGTTTACAAAAGATGCATTTCTATGAATATCGTCCTTCTAACAAAAAGATGTGCCTCCATGATTAGTTTACAAAAGATGAATTTCTGTGAATACCGTCCTTTCTATCAAAAAGATGTGCCTCTCTTAACAGGTATGAATATAATTAAAGATAAGATAAAGACTTTAAAGAACATATTTGAAAAGATATTTAAAAACAAATGAAGAGGTGCAAGTAAACAAAAGGTTGTGCTCTCTCTCCAAGGGATGCATACTTTGATCTAAGTATATATTTACCATTCTTTTCAAGTTTGATGGTGTGGTTGTGAAGTTCAAGAATTCTAAATCAGAAGCCTATCTTCTTGTGTGGGTTGAGTGTGAGAGTTTACATCGCAAAGGCATATTGGAGGATTGGCAGAGTGCAGATCTGATTGACTTCATTTGATTCATCCATCAAGTCAAGGTGTGGTGCCTTGCATTAGGGGTTGGTGCTCCTTGTAGGTAGGTGCCTACTAAAATTGTAAAGGGTTAGGGTGTTCCTTGTAGGTGATATTCTACTAAAACATCTCTCTTGTAAGTTAAGTAGGTTGGTGCCTATTTTAAAAATTATTTCAATGAAGCTGTATCAACTTGTGTAAATTGGGTCATATCAAAAAGTTGATTGTAATAAGTTTGAAAAGATTAAGAATTGAAAGTTTGTGTTGATTTACTGATTCACCCCCCCCTCTCAGTAAATCTTTTGTGCTCTTCAATTGGTATCAGAGCGAGGTCCTTCTTGAAAGCTTAATCATTTGAAGGAGATCCTTAAGAGCACATATGGTGAATCTAAGCAACACTGTGAAAGCACCCATCTTTGATGGGACTAATTATGCCTTTTGGAATAGCAAGATGGAAGCATACTTGAATGCACTTGGGTTTGATGTGTGGCAATCTATTGTTGATGGGTATTCACCTCCAGTTACCCCTCTAATGGATCAAGCAGGGAAAAAGAGAAGTGAAAACAATGCAAAGGCTAAGCATGCTCTTCTTTGCAGCCTAACAGATTCTGAGTTTACAAAAGTCATGAGATGCAAATCAGCAAAAGAAATTTGGGACAAACTTCAAAATATTTATGAAGGAGATGCAAAAGTTAAGAAAGGAAAAATTGCAAACTCATAGAAGAAAGTTGGAGACTCTCAAAATGGAGGATGATGAAGATATTGCTTCATATTTTCTTCGTGTTGATGAAACAGTGAATATCATGAGGGGACTTGGTGAAGAGATCAAGGATGACTTCATTATTGACAAAATTCTAAGATCTCTTTCTACAAAGTTTGAAGCCAAGGTTGCAGCATTGGAGGAATTAACAAACTTGGATCAGCTAACCAAAGATGAATTACATGGAATCCTTGCTGCCTATGAGATGAGGATTGAAGGAAGATCACCACAAAAGGAAGTCTCATTCAAAGCATCCAAAAAGGGCAAGAACAAGCATGAAGAAAAGGATGAAAAATCAAGTGATGAAGCAGAATCTTACTTCATGGGTAAACTTAAGAAAGGAAAAGGAAAATACAAAGGAAAATTTCCTTTTAAGTGCTTCAATTGTGGAAAAGTTGGACATTATGCCTCAAAATGTCCTCAAAATGAAAACAGCTCTAGTGAAGAAGAAAAAGAAATCAGCAACAAGAAAAAGGGAAAGAAGAATTTCAATAATAACTCAAAAAAGAAGTTTCAAAAACATAAGAAGAGTTTCTATTCAAAGAAAGATAGTAGCACCTCCGAAGAACAAAGTGAAGATTGCTCTAGCAATAGTGAAGAGGAAATATTGTTCATGGCTGAATGTGAGGAACTAAATGCTGATGAAGATTTTGATGTAGAAGAGGAGATAGATCAAGATTGCAATGAAGGAGAGGAAGTAGATCTTGAAGAAGAACTGCACTATGCTTATAAGAAGAATGAAGATTTGAAGAAGAAGGCTACCAAGTACAAATTGAAGGTCAAAGTGATGACAAAAGACTTGGAGAATTCAAGCAAAACCATTGAAGATTTGAGAGCTCAAATCATGGAAGCTGAAAGAAATGAAGAAGAATTGAAAAACAAACTCAATACAAAGGAGATGAAATGTAACAAGCTGGAGCAAGAGATAGCAATGCTAAAGTTGGAATTGGAGAAAACAAAGGTTCAACACACAAAGATTGATGAAGAATCCAGCAAGTTGATTGAGCTAATGAAGGCTCAAGATTTTCTTCAAAGCAAAATGGGAGGTAGTTTTGAAGAACAATCCAAGAAGGTCACTAACTCCAAAGAAGATTTCAAGACTTTCTCAAAGCAAGTCAAAGAAGAATGGATAAGTGTTGATCCTAAAAGAAAATCAAACACTAGGCAATCATATACATTCAATGGGTATTGTTTTCTATGTAACAAATTTGGCCACAAGGCCTTAAATTGTAAAAATAAAGTAAAAAATATTCCTAGCTACCTTAGGAGAGATTATAATCCTTTCACACCATTAATGGACTATAATAGTCTATGCTACAATTGTAATAACCTTGGGCACAAAGCACAAGCTTGTAGGACAGTTTCTAATGATTCTCCAAAACAAAACAAGAAAGAAGATAAGTCCATTAAAAGGAAAGAAATGCCTATCAAAGTGTGGAGGAAAAAGGAGAAATCAATGTTCATTCAAACCGCCTTACATGCTGAAAGTAAGAAGGATAGATGGTACATTGATAGTGGGTGCTCAAAGCACATGACAGGTGACAAGAGCAAATTCATCTCTCTTGAACCTACTGATGAAGGAACAGTAAGATTTGGTGATAATACAAGAAAACAAATAAAAGGAAAAGGAACACTTAGTCTAGATAATGGGAGAACAAAAACAGAAAATGTTTTGTATGTTAAGGGCCTAAAAGAAAATCTTCTAAGTGTTAGTCAACTTTGTGATCAAGGACATAGTATCACATTTCTTTCTAATACATGTGATATCAAGAAAGATGGAAAGCTGGTTGCTCAAGCTGAAAGGAAACATAATTTGTATATCTTAAAGGAGATAAGTTGTGAAAGTTGCAACCTAGTACAAGAGGATGAAAGTTGGTTATGGCACAAGAGGCTAGGCCATCTCAACTTTGATAATATTGTCAAAGTTAGCAAATCAAATGCTGTGAGAGATATGCCAAGGATAACAAAACCTTCTAATATCATTTGTAGAGAGTGTCAACTTGGAAAGAAAACAAGGTCAAGCTTTAAGTCTAAGGAGCATTCTTCATCAAAGCCATTAGAACTCATACATACAGATCTTTGTGGGCCAACCAAATCCAAGAGCATGAATGGAGAAAGATATTTTATGTTGCTGATTGATGACTTCTCAAGAATGACTTGGGTTGCATTTTTGAAAGAAAAATCTGAAGCTTTTGATAAATTCAAAGCTTTCAAAGAGCTGGTTGAAAATGAAGCAAACATCAAGATAAAATGTCTTAGATCAGATCGAGGAGGAGAATTCACATCAAAGGAATTTGAAAATTTCTGCATAGAGCATGGAATTAAAAGGCAATTTTCTGCAGCAAGAACCCCTCAACAAAATGGGGTTGTAGAAAGAAAAAATAGGACGGTTCAAGAAATGGCAAGGGCAATGCTAAATGAAACCAAGATAGCAGATTCCTTTTGGAAGGAAGCAATTCATACAGCAGTTTACATCTTGAATCGTGCACAAATAAGAGTGAACAATGAGAAGACTCCATATGAACTTTGGAAAGGTAGACCAGCAACTGTCAAGTACTTCAAAATTTTTGGAAGCACTTGCTACATTAGAAGAGATGAAGAAGATTTGAGCAAATTTGACACAAGAGCAGATGAGGGAATCTTTCTTGGCTACTCATCAAAAAGTAAGGCATATAAATGCTACAACAAAAGAACTCACAAAATTGTTGAAAGTGCTAATGTAAGAATTGATGAAGGAAAGCAATTCAAAGAAGTTGGACAAAGTGATCACCATGTTCAAACTATGAATGATGAAGACAAAGAGGATGAGGATTCCCAAGAGGAAGAAAAGGAGGAAGAGGCAAAGGGAGAAGAATCTTCACAAAAGACTCCCATGAAGACACCAAAGACACCTTCCAAGTTTGTTCAAAAGAACCATCCTGAAGATTTGATTCTTCAAGATAGATGTAGATCTACAAGGAAAATGGTGAATTACAATGAAGATTGTCATGCAGCATTCCTATCTCAAGTTGAGCCCAAAACTTTTGAAGAAGCAAGCAAAGACAAATGTTGGATTGGTGCAATGAATGAAGAATTGGATCAAATAGAGAAAAATGAAACTTGGGAACTTGTTCCAAGACCAAAAGATAAGAATGTAATTGGCACAAAATGGGTTTTTAGAAACAAATTAAATGAAGATGGTCAAGTCACAAGGAACAAAGCAAGGTTAGTGTGCAAGGGCTATGCACAAGTTGAAGGAGTAGATTTTGAGGAAACATTCGCACCAGTTGCAAGGATTGAAGCAATTAGAATGTTTTTATCCTATGCAAGTCACAAGAAGTTTAAGGTGTATCAAATGGACGTCAAATCTGCTTTTCTTAATGGAGATCTAGAGGAGGAAGTTTATATTGAACAACCCGAAGGCTTCCTATTATCAGAAGACAAGGATTATGTGTGCAAGTTAAAGAAAGCTCTCTATGGGCTTAAACAAGCTCCTAGAGCTTGGTATTCTAGACTTGACAAGTATCTCAAAGAGCAAGGTTTCAAAAGAGGAGATGTAGATAGCAATCTATACATCAAAGAAGAGGATGGACATTTATTGATTGTGGTGGTGTATGTAGATGACATCATTTTTGGTGGAGACAAGGACAAAATGTGCAAAGAATTTTCATCATGTATGCAAAAAGAGTTTGAGATGTCAATGTTGGGAGAATTATCCTTCTTCCTTGGGCTACAAATTTCACAATCAAGCAAAGGTATTTTCATCTCCCAAGCCAAATATGTGAAAGAAATGTTAAAAAGGTTTAGGATGGAAGATTGTAATCCTGTTAGCACTCCTATGGTTACAGGTTGTAAGCTAAGCAAAGATGATGAATCCCAAGAAGTGAATCAAACACTTTATAGATCAATGATTGGAAGTTTGTTATATTTAACTTCTACAAGACCAAACATAATGCAAGCTATTGGAGTTGTGGCAAGATTTCAAGCAGCACCAAAAGAAACACATGTTCATGCAGTAAAGCGTATATTCAAGTATTTGAAAGGCACAATGGAATATGGTCTATGGTACCCTAGTAGAAATAATTTCACTCGAAGCATTCATAGATGATGATTGGGATAGCAATGTAGATGATAGAAAAAGCACAAGTGGAGGAGCTTTTTTTCTTGGAGGGAACTTAGTATCTTGGATAAGCAAAAAAAAGAATCAGTCTCTCTATCTATAGCAGAAGCTGAATATATTGCAGCAGCAGCTTGTTGCACTCAACTTTTGTGGATGAGGCAAACTTTAAGAGATATCAAGGTGGAGTATGATCATCCCTGCACTATCTATTGTGATAATACTAGTGCAATCAATATCTCCAAGAATCCAGTGATACACTCAAGAACCAAGCACATCCCTATTAAGTATCACTTTTTGAGAGAACAAGTAGGAGAAGGACAAGTGTGTTTAGAATACATAACTACAAAAGAGCAAATTGTTGATATATTTACTAAACCACTTCCAAGAGATGCATTTGAATATCTAAGGGACAAATTGAGAGTTGTTCCACATCCATCAAATTAATTGATGGATGCATGTAATTAGGGGGAGCTACGCAAAAAATCTTGTAGTTTCATGAAGCTGAAATATTGTTGGAAAACCCCTTGCCATTGATGTCAAAGGGGGAGAATTTGGACACAAGGGGAGCAAACAAAGAATCAAGTTGTCATTGGAGAAGTTTCCATCAATGACAAAGGGGGAGATTGTTAGAAGTATTTTCATTGATGTCAGGACAAATTGTTGATGTTAAGACTTGGTTTGGTTTAATCAGGTTATTGGAATAATTTATTGATGTGCTTAATGATAGAAAATCACTATGGAACAAAATCTCTTTTAATGAAAGTGCAGGCCAAAGTAGAAGTAATATGTTTTAGATCATCTTTAGATTGAAAATGCAAGTCGTGGTAGAAGTATTCATCTCCAGTTTGAACAGAGTATTCATCTAATAATGCAAGCTATGGTAGAAGTATTCATCTCCTGTTTGAACAGAGTATACAGATACATGTTCAGATTATGACATATTCAGATCGCTGTCTTCAGATCGTTATCATAATTATGGTTTAAGATAACAAGTGCTTGATTAAGATAAAACATATGTTTTTAAAAAGAAAAGGAAGGCATGTTTATTAAACACATATGTATTTCTCAAATAGACGTCTTCACAACTGTTGAAGGATATGACTTTTAAAGACAAAGAATGCAATGTTTTTAAAGTATATCTCTGTTCCAAAAAGGTATGAGTTGGACGTGTGAATAGTTGCGAATAAGGAAAAGAAGCATTTAAAACTGTTCCAAAAAGAAAAAGGCATGATTAGTTTACAAAAGATGCATTTCTATGAATATCGTCCTTCTAACAAAAAGACGTGCCTCCATGATTAGTTTACAAAAGATGCATTTCTGTGAATACTGTCCTTTCTATTAAAAAGACGTGCCTCTCTTAACAGGTATGAATATAATTAAAGATAATATAAAGACTTTAAATAACATATTTGAAAAGATATTTAAAAACAAATGAAGAGGCGCAAGTAAACAAAAGGTTGTGCTCTCTCTCCAAAGGATGCATACTTTGATCTAAGTATATATTTACCATTCTTTTCAAGTTTGATGGTGTGGTTGTGAAGTTCAAGAAGTCTAAATTAGAAGCCTATCTTCTTGTGTGGGTTGAGTGTGAGAGTTTACATCACAAAGGCAGATTGGAGGATTGGTAGAGTGCAGATCTGATTGACTTCATTTGATTCATCCATCAAGTCAAGGTGTGGTGCCTTGCATTAGGGGTTGGTGCTCCTTGTAGGTAGGTGCCTACTAAAATTGTAAAGGGTTAGGGTGTTCCTTGTAGGTGATATTCTACTAAAACATCTCTCTTGTAAGTTAAGTAGGTTGGTGCCTATTTTAAAAATTATTTCAATGAAGCTGTATCAACTTGTGTAAATTGGATCATATCAAAAAGTTGATTGTAATAAGTTTGAAAAGATTAAGAATTGAAAGTTTGTGTTGATTTACTGATTCACCCCCCCTCTCAGTAAATCTTTTGTGTTCTTCAATGTGGACATTTCCAAATTCTTTGGTTGTAAACCCCAAGGCCAACACTTTTCCAAGTTCTTCTACATTAGTGGATAACAATTCTTCTTTGCTAGCTTTATTAATAATTTCTCTTTTGTTATCATCATAATTTAGGGCATAAACCATGATAAATTTTGGGCAAGGGAAAACCTCATGTAACATCATGCGCCCTAATCCACTTACCCATGGTGCACTGAAACTATTAACTTGCATTTGCTTTGAATCCTTATTCTGAGATGAAAATATAAGTTCTAAGGTATGCCTACCATAGGTTTTGGGATCATAAATATCATGGTATTCATCAGTGAAACTTGGGGTTTTAAGCAATTTTGCATAATGTATTTTTTTATCCGACATTTCTTTAGTGGTACTACTACTGGTGGTAGACATGCTGATACAATAAACAATGTAAAATTTGTGAATTCCCTATTAGTCCTTAATCTTTCTTATTGAAGCCTCTTAACCCTAAACCTAAACTTCAAAGTTTGACAAAATAAGATTTTAAGAAATGTCAAACGATGAAACGTAGCCACATGAATTCTTTAACTTACCCGGATTTTGAATTTTGATTCTTGATGTTGAAACATGAAACTGGGTTACTGGAATGGCTTTGTTGGAAGTGGAACTGTGGAACCCAGAACAGGGTGGTGCACTACAATGAGCAAATTGAAGACTGAAATCTTCCCGTGTGTTGACCCTCCAACTTCAAAATAAAATCACTTAGCAATAGAAAGTGTTGTTTTTTTGAATATTAAAGTGAATGACACTAAAACATCTACTCATTAATTATGGACTACACAATACATAATTAAGTAGTACATGCCACATGGCTGACAACATTTAAAACAAGCCATTAATGATTTACTCTTGCATTGACAACAAATTCTAAACCGTTGATCTTTGTTAATCTAACGGTTATAGGGTGATTTCAGAGGTTTAAGTTTGCAAGCTTAGCACTCTATGTATTTCATTCCAGAATGCAACTACAACCATACATCAAATGTTCATCGAACAATTGAGTAATTTATGATATAAATAATAAGCATAAAACATGTATTTTAAATTTGCTTTAAACTTTAATGCGCTAGGATTGACATCAAGGCCAAGGGGTCGGAAACTTAACATTACAAAGACCTTAATAAAATGAATTACAATATCACATTAATAGCACATTGCACAACCATTAATAAAACTTAACTTGCAAAGGACTTAATAAAATTAATTACAATGTCACATTAATAGAACAACTATTTATTTTATTACAACTAAATTACAATGTCACATTATTACATAGTACAAATACAAATGTAAGCGCAAGCGCCAAGCTTCTATTGGACCACTAGTGAAAATTTGAAAATGTAAATGTGATACATGTATCTCTGAAAATAAATGGAACTTGCCACCCGTAAACCATGAGCTCTAAAAATAAACTAAGTTGACAATTGACAGCTTGTTAGCATGAGGTCCAATTTGCAACTTTGCATGTAGCCAGCTTGAGGCACCGATTAAGTTGGATTTTTAGTTTGTGTGAATCACAATTATTACTATTTAGTAGTAACTATACACAACCTCACACATGACACATGTGAGGTGTACAAGGGACCAGGCTAGTAGTGGCACTTTTGGTTTAGTTTATTTTAAATTTGAGTAGCATGACATGCCATGAAGACTCCATAATATCTCAGTTAAATTGAGAATAGAGAATAAATAAATCAATGCCAAATATATTATAAATGATATGAAGAACATCAAGTTGGTGAAGTATATATAGAATAATAGAAGTTAGCACAAACATAATTAGTATGACATCACACTTTTCATTTTTAAATTCACCACTATCATTGATGTGACAATTAACATTTATTTCAATACTTGAATCCTTATAAACAAGTGCTTAAAAGGTATGCCCGCAACAGATGACAAGATGGCTGCATAGTGCACATGCAAATAAACTATAATAATAGAGTTATTTTTAAAATGGGGACATCGCTAGGTTGATGAGACTCGACCCTCAGGATTAAAGAGTTAAGATTTAAGGCTTTTTCATAAAATATATTGGTCTAACTTAGGCAATATTAAATGGTAAACAAGAGCACAATGATCGAAAAACCTAAATAATTAATAAAATCTCAACCATTGATTTCTAAAAATATAATGGTTCTAGTGTTATTCTAGAGGTTTCAGCTCATAAGTCTAGTGCTTCAAGGATTTACTTCCGGAATGCATCTATAGACGTTCATCGAAAATTCATCAAACGGTCCCTCTTTTAAAACAAACTTTATGCACGTGCATAATTTAAAATGGGGACATCGCTAGGTTGACGAAACTCAACCCTCAAGATTAAAGAGTTAATATTTAAGGCTTTGTCATAAAATATTTTGGTATGACTTAGGCATTATTAAACGGTCAACAAGGTTACAAGAGCACGATGACTGACATACCTAAATAATTAATAAAATCTTAACCATTGATTTCTGAAAATCTAACGATTCTAGTGTTATTCTGAAGGTTTCAATTCAATAGTCTAGTACTTCAAGTATTTACTTCCAAAATGCAACTATAGCCATCCATCGAAAATTTATCAAATGGTTCTTCTTTTAAAAAAAACTTTATGCACATGCATAATTTAAAATGGGGACATTGCTAGGTTGACGAGACTTGACCCTTAGGATTAAAGAGTTAAGATTTAAGGCTTTGTCATAAAATATTTTGGTCTGACTTAGGAAATATTAAATGGTAAACAAGAGCACCAATATTTAAATAGTAAAATATTTAATGGTTCTAGTGTAATTCTAGAGGTTTCAATTTGCAAATCTAGTGCTTGAGAGATATACTTCCAAAATGCAACTACAACCATCCATTGAAAACAAATTGAATGGTCGTGGTCCATAATGTCGCATGGTCGCTGAAATTTGGAGCCTTAGAACCAAAGTCTGAAGTTTTGAAGTTTTTGAAACCTCCGACCCACTGAATACAAAGATGACCAAGAAAGACTTGCAACTAAGGTTTGGAAAAGCACCAAAACCCCAACTATGGTGAATTAACACAGGAAAGGTGGCAACTAAAGTTAGAAAAAGCACCAAAACCCAAAATTTGGTGAATTAAGATAGGAAAGGTGGAAAGGACGGTGCATTTATGAAGTGAAGATCGTGAGAAAATTTTAGCAAGTGGACATGATTGGAGGATCAATGGATAATTAAGATCTATATGTGCGGAGTTTGGAAAATTATTACCTCTCGACCCTCGATTTGAGAAGTTGATATTAGAGTTTGGCATGGAGAAGAAGGAACACAAAAAGTTTGAAAGAGTGGTGGTGGTGGTGGTGTAGCTACAACATTTTTCAAATGGAGGCCAACTTCACTCTACATTCAACGAGGCAATTAAACCCATTTTATGGTGAAGCTTCTGAAAAAATATTAATGGGTATGTTTTTATTCACTAATGGGAGGTTGGTACAAAGTGTGCAAATTATTTTGGGGAAATATTTTGTAAATCTAATGCATAGATACAAGACTAACATGGATGTATACTCCTTGATTATAGCATGGGGTTTGGACTTGGGGGAATCAACAAGCACAGTGAGAGAAGTGATGGAGATGATTGTGTATAGAGATTTCTTGGAAGGATTAGAATCAATACTTGAATGGGTAGTTCCATATGAAGGTTTTGACATCCGGGAAGGCTTGAAAATGTGGAACTAGAAGGGGTAGAAGGATTCATCCCTTTCATCCATTGGCCAGAGGATGAGATTAAAAATTGATGTAGGGAAGAAGCAAGGTTAGGCTGGCAACCATTGAAGCTCTTTATAGAGTTGATGAAGGTGGAAGCAATTATAGCACAGGCGAAAGCGGAGGAAAAGTGTATGAAAGCAAAAGGACAAAATGCAAGGAAGTAGAAGATGAAAGGAAAAGCAACAAGGAAAGTTGGTTATGAAACGGGTAGCACTAGTTGAATTTGTAGTTTTTGTAGGGTTTTTGCAAAATTAACACAAGACTAGTACTAAATTTTTGGCTTGTTGAAATATGTAAGGTAGATACAGATAGTTGTGAACTAGTTTTAGTTGGTCAGGTTTACTTTTTCTATTATGAAGCATGTTAAGATGCTTTTTGAAAAATGTTTATAGTGTAGGTGATTTTTGGATGGTTGATGAAAACAATGAGGCAAATAATCTTTATTTTCATGCATTTTTTATTAGTTTGATATTTTGTTTAATTTGCCAAAAAAAAATTCTTAATCATTTGAAAATAATTTAATTCGCCAATTAATTTTATTTTTTAGTTTGAAAAAAAATTTTAATCGCCAACAAAATTATTTTTTGTGGTTTGAAAACAGGTTTAATTCGCCAATCGAAATATTTTATTGCTTTGAAAATAGATTTTAATTGCCAATGGAAAAAATTTAGTGGTTTTAAAAATTTGCATTTTACCAGGATTTTCCACAGACTTCTAGCGATTAGAAAAGATTCGCCAATGGACATTATTTTTTTTCATGAAAAAGGAAAAAAAAATCCATGAAAATTAATATTTTTAACGGGAAGTATACAGGATTCCCCAGGATTTTACACCTTTGTCGAGGGGGGGGTTCTTAAATTTTTCCCTACATAAAAAAATTAGCCGAAAGAACTAGGATAAACTACATAGTGTTAGCTAATTTATCACCATTCAAATTTTTGAAATTCTAAAAAAAATTAACGAAAAAGGGAGACCACAATAGATGCTATGCTATTGTTTTTATTAAAACAGGACCACTTTTGGTGGACCCCCTTTTTGAAACCCTTAATCTTCATTATTTAAAAAAAAATGGTAGCTTAGAAAGTAGACTCAGAGAACTTCAACTCTTGTTCTTGTTGCATAGATTCAAATTTTGAACATAACTATCTTTAAAGTTTCTTGTGAACATTAGACTTTGCTGATTTTAGAAAAAAAGTGGCATCTTAAGAGCCATTTTTGTGTCACAACTTGTTGCACTTACACTTGAGCATCATGGGTTGCAATTTCTTGAGGACAAACATTTTTGGGAAGGGTGAACTTTCAATGTCCCATTTTTATTTAATTTAAATTTGTACAAAAAAAATTTTAATTCCAATATTTTCCATGGGTTAAGGAAGGAGTTTGGAAAATAATTTATTTAATATTTTAAAATGGTGTTGACAACCAAAAATGGATTGTGGGGATTTCTCATGAGGATGTTTGGAACCTCTAGGTCCAAGTGGTAGTCAATTATTGATAGTTATTTTTATGGTAGCTTGCATATGGGGAGTTATTGTCCAACTTTGCTCAGGAATCTTGTAATGGAAAAATAGTGAGCTCATATGGAAGGAAAATGATGAAAACAATCTTTTTTTATTTTTGCTTCAAAAGAGTGGATTTTGGATTTGGTCCTCTATTTATTTGAAAGAAAAGTCACATTTCAAAATAATTTTTCCATCTCATTAAAAATTGTAGAAGCAAATTAAGGATGGAGCACCACAAGAATCGAAGCTTTCATTTTGTGGGCAATGGTAATTATTCAAAAAAAATTGGCCGTTTTGTGAAGAATGTGGGTTTTCATGGAGCGTGAGGGCTATCAAAGACTAGTTCTTTGCCAGATAATGTTGTTGAATCAGATAGATCAGCTCTTGGTTACCCTAGAAATTCTTCTTCAAGACCAAAATTTTTCTTTAATTCAAGGGTTAGTAGTTCCAAAGGTTTTCCTGGTGCTATTTTTCAAAATGGTACTTGGGTTTCTGATTTGCAAGGCCCTAAGTTTATTCATAATAGTATTCGGGGTACAAAATTTGCTCCTAAAGCCCTTATCAAGGGAAAACAACCCCCGTTTGATATTTGTGCCCCTCATGGGAGAGATTTTTCTAACTCTTCAAGCACCCACTCTTGGTCAGACGTAGTCTATGGTCATTCTACCTCTCGGGCTCCCTTCATTCCAAAATCATTTTCTTCTTGTCCGACCACTTTGCCAAATGCAATTCATATTGATCAGCCAAATTTTTTTGGTCTAGTGAGAGCTCATCTCACCTTTCCAAATAATATTGTTGTTTCTTAGAAGGTCCATTGGGGCTTGGTTGGTAAGCCTCATGGCTCTGATCATAGGGTTTCTTCAAAATCTTTTAGAGATTTGGATGTTAAAGTTAAGCAATGGGTACTGAAGTAGAATCTTCAAAGGGATCAATTAAGTGTTTTTTTACCTAATGTGATGCTTTAGTTGTAGATTGATGATCTCAAAAATGTGGCTCTAATTTGTAAATTTTGGAATTTTACCCCTGATATTGATTTTTTGAAAGATTGGGTCTTTCAAACATGGCAAGGGGTCTTCCAAGTTTTTATTTAAATCAGGGGGAAGGTTTCTTTGTAGTAATTTTTATTGATAAGGATTATAGAAATGCGTTTTTTAGGAAAAAATCCTGGGTTTGTGAGGGTAATGGTTTGTTTACAACATTATGGAATCCAAATTTCTATCCATCTCAGGTAAGGGTTAAATTTATTCCATTTTGGATTCAGTTTCATGGATTACCCCTAGAATTCAGGGAATCTGGTATTATTGAGGTTTTGGGTAACCAGTGGGGGATTTTTTTGAATCAAGATTTGCAATTTTTTTCTAATCCATCGTTGCCAGTAAGGTTTTGTGTCCTTATTGATGTATCTAAAAGTCTACCAATTTTTATAAACATCAAGTCTTCTTACGAGCTTTGGAAACAAAAGGTATTTTTTGAGGATCCTAAGAATACATGCCTTCTTTGTCATTGTTCCATTCATCTGTAACAAAAATGTGAGGATTTGATGGAATCTAAGTTAGATAAATCTTTGAATGATTTATTGATTGTGCCTCTCACACCTTCGGTTAAGGGTTTAGTGGAAACATACGATTTGTCTTTCGTTACAAAGGTATTTGCCATCTGTTTCAAGTGGTGTCAATTCTTCTCTGATTTCAGTCTGCAAAAGGAATTTGTATCGTGCCCAGTTGGGTTTCCTTCTAGTAGCATTGTTTCTTTGGAGAAAGCTCATGTTATTCAAAATGTTCACTCTAACAAGTCAGTTTTTGTTTCTGCCATTGATCAATTACAATCTAAACAGGCATTTTTTCATATAAAGAGTGGAGATTTAATTACTAAGTCTTTTGGGACTAAAATTCCCTTGATGGTTTCTTTTGTTTCAAGGCTTGATAATTTTTTGTTCTCTCCTATTCAAAGCTTCTTTCTTTCTCTCAATATTTTTCACCCTCAAATTTTATTTGATAGCTATTAACAACTGAATCAGTGTGTGTCAATGCTTGCAATTGGAACTTCTGATCATAGTGAAAAAAGGTTAAATATATTTGATAAGCAAAATGATATTGGTAATATCATTTTTCAATCACATTCGTCCTTACTTGGTCCCTTAAATTCTTCCTCTCCCATATCTTCTGATATGGAGTTTGAGAAGTTTGTTGATGAAGCTTTAGTATGTGTAGGAGAACAAATGATTGATGATATTGCCTCTAAAGTTTTTGGGGAAGGAGAGGTATCTAACGAGATAGTTTCCTTATCAATATCTCAGACTCCTCTGTCTCCTTCCTCAAGCAAAAAGTCACAAGCAAAAAGAGGAAGGAAATCTTTAGCTTTTAAGCTACAAGAAGAAATTGCAGCTAGTTTGCAGTCAACTCTAGATGGTAAAATGGGAGTAAGTTTGAAACAAAAACGTCCAAGGAGAGCTTGTTGCTCTCCTAAGTTGCAATGAAGTTAATTTCTTGGAATGTTAGAGGCTTAAATGCCTCTAAGAAAAGAGTCCAAATCAAGCAACAATTAGATGCTTGTGGGGCTAATGTTGTTATTCTTCAAGAAACTAAAACTTTTGCTGAGTCTTTTCAAGTTATTTTTAAGAAATTGAACAAATTACAGGCCTCTCATTTGCCATCTTTGGGAGCTTTAGGGGGCTTGATTACATTATGGAATGTAAAAACAATATGCATGAGTAATTTTTCTTTTGATCATAATTGGCAGCTAATGAAGGTCACTCATTTTGATTTAATTTTTTGGTTGCTTAATGTTTATGGGCCTACTAGTATAGGTGGTAAAAAGTTATTGTGGGAAACCTTGAAATTGAAGATTGATGGGGTGGGACAAGAAAAACTTATTCTTGTAGGAGATTTTAATCCAATTACAAATTTATTAGAAAAGAAAGGTGGAATATGTCCTCCCAAGAAAGATATGGAGGATTTTGTTGCTTTTATTTAGGATAATGCTTTAGTGGATGTCATTCCACAAAATGGGGGATTTACTTGGACTAATAAAAGGAAATATTTTCTTCAAATTGCTGAAAGGTTGGATAGGTTTTTAATTTCTCCAAATTGGGTGTTAAGAGAATTTGTTTTAACATCTAAAATTTTACCCTTCGCTGCTTCAGATCATTTTTCCATTTCTTTAAATTTGGTAGCAAAAAAGTTAAAATCCAATTTTTAATCTTCTTTTAAATTTGAAGCAATGTGGTTTAGGCATCCTGATTTTGTGTCTTTATTAAAACAATGGTGGTTAAGTGCACCTTTTTGTGAGGGCTCTAGGATGTATCAGCTAAGCAAAAATTTGGATTATGTTAAAAATCAATTAAAAATTTGGAATCAACATGTTTTCAAAAACGTTTTTGAGCAAAAAGATTTGGTTTATAAAAGGTTATCAGAGGTAAATGATAAAATTATTATTAATGGTCTTAACAGTGCATTGTTTGAGGAGTAGAATAAGTTGCAAGAGGAATGGAAAGAATTATTATTGAGAGGGGAGGTGTATTGGAGACAAAATTCAAGAGAGTTATGGTTGAAAGATGGTGATAGGAACACAAAGTTTTTTCACATTTCAGCCCAAATTAAAAAAGAAAAATGCTCACTTTCTTCCATTCATGATAGTGTGTCTGGAGCTTTGCTTACTAATGACGAACACATCAAGAATGAAGGAGTTAATTTTTTTTCTTCATTACTAACTGCAAATGTCAATGATCATGTTAATTTAATAAGGGAGAGAGAAGAGATTCTTCAGAGCATGCCAAAGTTGATATCTCTTGAAGAAAATGCAAGATTGATGTCTCCTTTTTCCCTCAATGAATTAAAAGAGGTCATATTTTTTATGGCTCCTGATAAAGCTCCAAGACTTGATGGATTTATAGCCATTTTCTACCAAAAGTGTTGGTATTTCATTGGAATAGACATCTTAAATGCTTTGGAGGAATCAAGGAAATCAGGTGGTATGTTAAAAAAAATCAACGTGACTAATATTGCAATTATCCCAAAACAAAGTTCACCAATTACTTTTTCTGATTTTTGACCTATTTCTCTGTGTAATACAATATTTAAAATCTTTACAAAGGCCATTTATCTCTACCTTTTTCCTCTTGTGTCTTCAATCATTTCTGAGGAACAGGATGGGTTTTTTCTTGGTAGAGAAACACTAGAAGGTGCAATTGTAGCTCATGAAACATTGCATTCTATTGTTGTAAATAAAATATCTTCCATGGTTATTAAACTGGATATGCAGAAGGCTTATGGTAGAGTTTGTTAGAACTGTAAAATTTTGAAATTTTTTACAGTTGTTTATATTCATGATTTTCCAAAAATGCCCATACCATAAGCATAAGACTCTGCTTTGCATATCATTTTTTCCCATATTCTATCATTTGGTCTTATAGAATTCACCTGGCCTTGAGCATTTCAATGTATGAAGCATATCAGCAAGAGATGATACAGGTCTCACTGATCCAAGAAGCATTTTTTACTAATGTTTGTCTTTTTGCAGACTATTAGAAGGAGGATGGAAATGTTTCACCAATAAAAGAATTCATATCGGCATGATGCAGTTCATTGTCTTAGCGACATAAGGATTCTATCGACGAGAAAATGGTTATCGGTATATGGCATAACGAGCACTTGTAAGTCATATCGATCAGAATACAAAGTGATCTTATCACCGAGACAACAATCCTTAGAGTGAGTCATATCGAGCACATAAGATTTTTACCGATTGAAGCACATAAGACTATATCGGTCAAACTCAGGTCATCAGTGTAATGTCTCATAGCATCTATTTTTGTCTCGTCGATAAAGCGAGAGGTGGGTCCCGTTGTTGCCATCGGAATGAAGTCAGGAAGTCTACCAACCTCTATGTCATGGTGACAGGATTTAGACTTTGAGATACGTTCGGCGAGACAGGTTTCATCAGTGAGAGCTAAGAGAGTAGTGTTGAATGAGATTCCATCGGCAGGAGAAACTAGTATGTCTCGGTAATCAAAAGGCAAGTTGAAAGAAACATTTCAGTAAGACATATAGTGAGCTATAGAACATTTTTTCAACCCCTTAAATCACAATAATAGTTTCATTGGCGAGAATCTCAGTGATACACTCAGACTGAAGGAATAACCATTAGGAAGACTTAAGCCATCGGTGAAACTGCAGGACACCCTAGCAACATAAGATTCATTGACTATCGGGAAGACTCGAAGTGTCGGTATGGCTGGAGGATATCAATGTGATATGTAACCTGTTGGTGGTCGAAGAGACTAAGAACATTGGGGAGACTACGTGATGTCTTCATAAGAGTCTAATGAACAATGGTAAAGGCCCGAATGAAAGGATTTCCTGAGATGCGAATATGAGGGGACACAACTCTTAGAGTTTCCAATATATAAATACTCATTTTGATAGCGAATGAGAGAGAGAGAGAGTGGGAAAAGAATAGAAAATTAAGTAGATCAGAATGTTGAATTTTGAGACTATGATGCATGTTAAAAATGATGGAGATTTCAATTGAATTCATCTAATTTGGTGGATTTTTTTCTTTCAGTTGTTTGTTGTGATAATTAAAAGTATTGTTGAAGTTGTCTCCAAGGTTGATATTTTCTAATTGTTTTAACTAATATTATCAAGAATATTTTTCATTTTATCAGTGCACATTTGTTGTAACTGTATGGTTGGATAAATTGGGTCTTTCAAGGAAAGATTAAATCCTCTAAAAAAATCATATTAATTAGGGAATCTCATTTGGATCATTAAGAAGAACTCAGTAGTCATATTTATGTAAGTTTATACCAGTTATAAACTTAGAACCTATATGCCAAACAATTTGAATTTCTGGCAGAGAGAAGTGTTATGCCTTGCATAACCACCCCATTTTAAATTTTATTAAAATGGGACCCTCTTTTCTTTCGCTCTTTGTGTTTTTCCCCCTTCGATTTTGAGGTTTCACTTTTCCTTGGCAGGTGCTTAATATGTTTATCTTGCTTGCCCAAGTGTTTTCCCCAAGTTGCATATTGAAAATCTTATGTTTTCGATGAAGTTCCGTTTCGTCTAGATTTTCCTAGATTTCTTTCAAACTTCGGTTTCAATGCTATTGTTCGGGTTTTTGAGCCAATTCAAGATTGTCCACCCCATCCATATTTTCTCGGATTGCACTTGAAGTCCATCTTAGCCTATTTTACACTGTAGTTCAGAGATTTCTAACCTTCACGGAATTCCACCTAGGTTAGATTTTTCTGGATTTTCGTCTGGTCGTCGAGTTTCCAAGTTTGGTCAATTTTTTGGAGCTTTATGCCATTTTGCTTTATCATTTGTCTTCTCTTGAGTTGAGATGTTCAATCTTGTTGTCCTTTAAAATGTTATGGTCTTGCTTGTGTTAGAGCCTTTTTGGTTGTCTTTCAGGTTCTAGTTGTGTGCCCTTGTTTTTCATTGCAAATCCTTGGCTTGTGAGTTTTATCATTCATTTTAGCACATGGGTTAAATGGGCTCCCACAAGGGTTGAGCCCAGCGTGCTATTTTTCATCTCTCCGGTGGGGCAGCCTGTGTTAGGGTTTTTCCTGGTTTTTCTTTTCCCCATTTTTGGGCTTTTAAGTCGGTTCCCTTTTCTCTTTTGCTTGCCTTGGATTTTCTTTTGTTTTATCGGAGGCAGAATGGATGCTTGAACAAAACTAGAACTTTTCCAAATTATGAAGTTCTAGTTCCTATTCACGCATCCGTCCCAGTTTCGATTTCACGTGATTGGAGTTTCTTTTCCTTTCTGCCCTGCGTCCGTCATTGGTCGTTTTCCTCTTCGCGTTCTTCACTTTGTTTTTTGTTTTGTTTCCTTTGGCGGGTGCGGGATCGGAATGAGAATAGGTTTTGGAACCTTTTCAGGGGTTCCAGTTTCAAGTTTTGTTCCGCTCCCGTCTCCCTCCCTTTGTCTTTTGTGGAGGCAAATCCAGGTTGGGTTTTGGTCTCGAGTGGTCATTTTGGCTTTCGTTTCTTTCCCCGCTCTAGCTCCGTCTCGGTCTCTTTCCTGGTTCTGGCTCCAACCTTGTTTGGTTCCCATTCTGCTAGCTTTTTGATTCATTATTTTTGCTTTGTGATTACTTACCTACAACAAGTTCCCCACAGGCTAGTATAAGCGTTAAGCGTACCAATTTACCGTTTTCAATGGTGACTTCCATGTGATGTCTTGCGAGTATGCCCGGTTGATCTTCTGATCAATCTGATATGCGAAGGTTGCCCTATCGGTAGGGACATTTCTAGCGATCTTAACCAGAAGCCCAGATTTATCGGTAGAGACTCTTTGTCGAGCTTCTATTGTTTTAGCTATAGAATGTATTCTCTATCATTGTTATCTGATCGAGACAAAGGGTCTTGAAAATCAAAGAGTGAAGTGTCATCTTGACTCGCTTTAGAATGAGCATTTTGGCAAAGTGTAATGCCATCGGTATGAAGTCACGGCGAATTTGTTGGGTCACACCAACTGATGGTGGATGGAAGTGTATCGGAAAGAGTTTGGGTTTTCAGAATAAGTCTCAGCAAAGTGTCTTTATCTCACCAACATAACATATGGGATTCACTTCGGCGAGACTTGGAGCTTTCGGTGTAACATCTTGGCGAACTCCTCTTGGTCTCACTGACAAGAGCATATGGAAGTCTCTCGGCGTGAGTTGTGGCTATCGATATAACGTCTTGCCGAATTCAAGAGGTCTTAGCGAATGACCTTCGGTCTCGCCGATGGAACATAAAGGGTCTTCGTCGGCATAAGCTTTGGGGTTTATCTGTTGACACATAAGGTGGATAGAAGACTTTTGAAGAAAGACATAGGCGTGCTCTGAAGTCTTCCGATATCTTAATATGGCGATGCGGAAATGGGAAAAGGTTCGATCATTGTGAGATCATTAACGTCTTGGCGATCTATTGAGAGCTACAAGATGTGGTAGGAATTAATGCGAGAGCAGCTTAAAAGGCCACAAATGTGCGTGCAAATGTGGATAGTGATGTTTTATCCCGAATGAATTATATAGGTGCTTTCGATGGTTATGTGCCAGATATCCGGTATTACATGCAAAAGGACCACATAAGATCAATGGCCATGGTGGCGATGAAGTAAGATCAAGGAGCTCTCATTGACTCGTCGATACAAAATGATCGATCAATCTGATCTTATGAGGTGAAGCGATGAAGCTACCAGAGTCCAGATTATAGTCGAAGGCGTTCATCTAATCTGGGTTGATTGGCTGACCAGCGTTTAAGAAACTTACAGCGTGACTAGGGTTTCAATTTTGCGTTAGCGGCGTGAAGACCGAAGTTTGGAGCGATGGCGACGAGTTGGTATTGGCTCTCAGGGCTAGCATTCATGAAGGTGGCCGCCCGACTTTGGGACTAAAGGATGGCATGGAGTGGTATTGAGTGTGTGGATTTAGTGTGTAGTTGGGTACAGGATTGATTAATCTTTGTTGGGTAATGGGGAATGTCCCTCTGACAAAGATCGACTAAGAGAGCATTTATGTGACCGGAAGTTGTTGAAAGTAAATGGCGTGGGTTTTCATCAGTCCACGCGTCTGATTTAAGTCGACATGGCATGTTGATGTGGCTCGGCTAGAAAGCGATCCTAAGAGCATTTTGAAAGGGATTTTTGAATCATTTTATGTAAAGGTCTTACGGCCGGATACTGAAATCAGAACAAAAAGAGCACTAAGTCACAGAGTCAGGTTTTTACCATATTTTGAGGTCTAGGGTTACAGTCTGTAAATTGTAAGGTTCTTGGATGCATACCAGAACCCGAATGTATTTGTTTAGGTCTTTGAGTCTCTCCTTTGGATTGTACATTTGAATTGTTAATGAAACTGATCAAGGATCATTCCATTAGCCTTTGTAATACTTTCTTGCATTGTTTGTTTTGATAATAGCTCATGTTCAAGGAACAGGTTAAATTGCTTTCATCATCTCAGAAATTTATATGTATGATTGAAGGATTTGATAAGTAGTCTTTAAGAACTGATCACTAGCTGTGGGATTAATAAGGTTAGTTTCACATAGGCTTTATTTGTCCAAGTAACCATTCCTTCTATTTGCAGATTGTCTTGACTCCTAGCCCAAGGGATATGGCACTGATCTGATATATGCTATTTGTCTTTAGGGTTTCAGTTATCTTGCTTAAGAACATTCATTTTATTTAATCAATCTTGTTTGATGTCTTGCCCTACCTCCTGGTTGCTGCAAGTATTGTGTTACTGAGAATCAAGCCATATTTGAGGTTCTCAATACTTGGCATCAGGAGTCATCTACTATAAAAAGCAATGTTTGGTCTTCTTTGAGGCATTGTGTGGGTATACCCGCCCAGGTTTTGTAGAGCCTAAAGTGCAGAAGATCTCAGTCTTTGACTCAATCTTGTCAATTGGTCCAAGTCCTCTGAGCTGCCCTTGATTGGAGTTGGCTACTCCATAGGTAGAATAGGAGACCAACCTATTTTATAGAAAAAACAACCAACAGATTGGCGACTCTACTGGGGGGTTTACTCAGAAATCATGTTATAAGTGCCTTATCAAAGAGTCATATTGTGTACCATGTTGGTTAGGTTCAAAGTTTAAAGAATCTTAGGCCTGGAGAAAGTTTTGTTGCAGTCAGCCTGAAATATTTATGGTGCTCTACTGGTGGAATGAGCTCAGAGAAAGACTTATATGTAAGTGAACTTCATATCATTTGAAGTTTAGTCCTCTAACAAGAGGTGGCAACTCTGTCAAGGTAAACCCATTGAAGATTTGAAGAATGTTCTAGAGCTGCAATGTTTCCAGGTATTCTTCATGCTTTTTGAACATTAAAAAAAACAAAAAAACTTTATTCCCCTTTATTTGGTGAGATCAAGCACTGTCATCAGGGGATATTTGAATATTGCAATTGGATAGTTGTAGAGGGATAGGTTTCATTTGCAAGATGCATTGTTGTCCTGATTCTCCCTCTACAAGCTATGATACCATGCTTAGGGCATAGTCTTGTCTTCATAAGAGGGCATATGATAGTGAAAGATACAACCCTTTGGATTTTGATAAAATCCAGGGTTACCCACATGCTGCCCCTAGGGGAATCAATAAATATTTACCCAAGTTTAAAGGTGGTGTTGAGGAATCAGCATCAAGACATATGCATTTTTTTATTGATTTCATTGGAGAATATCAGGTTGAAAAAGAGGATGTGGTCATGAAGTTGTTTTTCAAATCTTTAGAAGGTGTGGCCGATGATTGGTTTACTTGCTTACCAATGCACTCCATTGATTCATGGTATCAGCTCAGGACTTTGTTCCTTGATACCTTTGATGATGTGTCATTAGATGATGAGGAAGTTGTCTTTGAACAACTTGCAGAAGTGATACCCCAAGCAGAAGATCAGAGCTTGAGTCTCCCAAGCCAAGAACCCGAAGAGGAATATCAGTTGGACTTGCTCTTTGAAGAAGGGAGGTATAATCAGCAATGTGATGAGATAGTTAAGTAGTTCAAGTGCACAAATGGGTGCAGTCTTGACACAAGTCTTCATGAGGAGACAAATGAAGTTGCTGATTCAAGGAGTGCCCTTGAGGATATCAGATTTGACAAAGGAGGTGTGGAAATTCACCCTCATGAAGGTAATCTTTTTGAAGATACCTTGGGATATCCTGGTTTGCTGCTTGGTGTTGCATCCAGTCTGTGTGAAGGGCAAGAAGAGGAAGAAGTGGTTGAGAGGATAGGTCAAACTAGTAACCTACTAAGTTGTAAGCAAATATCAGATTCGCTAACCACAGAATATCAAAGGTTTGCACACAACAATTCTAGGTTGTTGTGGGAAACTCATATCGGTCTTGATAGTGAGGACCTATAGGATGCAAGGTATGATGCAAGTGATTCTGATGCCCCTTCTAATGGTGATCTTGCAGATCATGATGACACTAATTTTAGTTTGAAATCATATTATGCTTCTGAACCAAAGTTGCTCAATGATGAGCAAGATTCGGAAGATGATGATAGTTGGATAGCCCATGAGGATGAGTTAGAGTCCTTTGGTGACTCTCATTGCCAGCATGATGAAGAATAGAGCCAAGTGAAAAGAAGAAGTGGGAGTAGTAGTTTAAACCATCATTGCACTAATGATATGCCTCTTCCTACTGAAAATGATATAGAGCAGTTGCAAGATGTGTTGAATGGTGAGTGTATCCCTTTGTATACACTTGATGAAGTTTTCACAGAATGTGACAATATGTAGAGCACTGGAGCTAGTTGTTTTCAGCTTCAGGGTAATGTAAATAGTGAATATGACAGCCTGTTTAGAGGTACTAATATGTTTTATTAGGTAGCTATTTGTGATCAGACTATGTTTTCATATGATCTTGATCAGTATTCGTAGGTATTGCCACATGACACACAATCAGACGATGAAGAGTGTGGCAATGATAAAGTTTATTAGATCTGGTTGCCAGTTGAAGATAAAACTAAATAGAGAGTAAGTTTTCACTTGTACAGAGGCAATCAGGTACTTGTGTTTGGCAAAGGAAAGCATGAGTTAGGAGAGACCAACTCATTCTGTAGAATAGTATTTGATAGGGGTAAAAGTTGGCTCTCAATTTTCATTTGGTGGCCTAGTGTCATCAAATGAAATAAAGAATTAACAATGTGATTCTTGAATTGCCAGTTCATGGACAATTCTCGAAGTGGTGCTTCATCTGAAGCATTTCTTTTTCCATGAACATTAGGTTAGGTTTTTTCTTTTCTAGTCAGTTTTGTTTTGATGTGTCTGCTAACCTTGTCCGATTAGCTCCTCGCTATTTTAGGTTTCATTTTGTTCTAGTCTACTCTCCCAATGATCTGAATTCTTGCTATGCCCACAGGGGGCATACATCCCCAACTAGAGCCTATGTTAGAGCCCTTTTGGTTGTCTTTCAGGTTTTGGTTGTGTGCCCTTGTTTTTCATTGCAAATCCTTGGCTTGTGAGTTTTATCTTTCATTTTAGCAAGTGGGTTAAATGGGCTCCCACAAGGGTTGAGCCCAGTGTGCTAGTTTTCATCTCTCTAGTGGGGCGGCCTGTGTTAGGGTTTTTCCTGGTTTTTCTTTTCCCCGTTTTTGGGCTTTTAAGTCAGTTCCTCTTTCTCTTTTGCTTGCCTTGGCTTTTCTTTTTTTTATCGGAGGTGGAATGGAT
>VDFB02072274.1:42767163-42793072 GCA_007258455.2 Sequoia sempervirens | reverse complement strand
GGTTACCGCCACAACATTAATGGGTCTCGCCTCATCTCTAACCCACGACTATAAAAGATGTTCAAATGTTTGAATATTTATTTAATTCTTTTTCACAACAAAATGTGTTGAAGAGCTAGATATATTCAACTTCAAGAGAAGAACGACGATACACTATTTAAGTTGACTTGTTTTTTCTTATAATTATTTAATGAAGTGATATTCAACCAAGGTTACGACGTCAATATAGCTTTATTACACCAACTCGTGGCTTGATGATAATTTTGATCCTTTATTAACTACGACCTCTCTTTGATGATATTTCCCTTTCCCTTGAGGTGTTGGCAATCCTACAACCACTTGACAAAGAATTAGGGTTAGACCGTTCTTGATATATATATATATATATATATTTTTAAATATAAACTCATCAACACATTCATTTATACATATATAAGAAAATCTTTCACATTTGCAGTTACAACATAGAAATTAAAATTCTTTTCCCAATTTCACATTCTCATGAAAGGTAGTTAATCACAACTAACATAACGACCATAATTTCATTGCGAAAATCTTGTTCAAGACAAAAGGGATGTAACACGGTCAATGAGACACAAGACACTATGTACAATCACAAGTTTCTCTTCTCTCCTAGAGGTAAGCATGTTCCTCTTAAGGTAGTGGATGAAGCTATAAGTGGACTTGCTCCTCTGAACAACAAAAGAACTAGAAACTTGAGATAGCAAACAATGGCTAGAGATGTGTTGATGTGTTTTTCGTGACCGCACCAACGCAGAATAAAGTCGCCAATGGCTACCCTATTCTCTCTTGATCAAAGTATCCAGCACGCTAAGATTGCGAGAGAGTTCGTGCGTTCCACTACAAGGTTCTTTCAATGTGAATAGTCTCAGTTGGCTCAATGTGATTTGCTGGTATTTCAAGGGGACTTACAGAATTGTTCGGCAGTGGAGAAAGGAATTCGAATGCTCGAAAGGTTTTGTCTATGAAGCACGGGTTTCCTATTCTAACCAAAAAGTACTGAATTGAAATGGTGTAAGGTTAAGAAGGCTTTAATCTACTCTAAGGCATGGGACATGGCGATCAATTCTCACAAGCTTCAACCAGATCCTGCTTTGCCTCGCTTCGGACAGCCTCCATAGAACTGGTGCAATCTTCAGAGGAGTAGCTCAAGGTGTTCAGAACACAACTTAGCATGAAAATACCATCACAACGACGCATATAAACATACAAATCATGATCGAAGTTAAGTGCATGATACTCCAGTTGACCACACAAGGCGCATTCACCATCAGCGAACACACTAGTGGTATGGATAGACGAAGTTTGCTCAAATTGAAGACCACATTCCACACTATCACCTACGTACATGAAATGAAACTTATTCTACTTTAAGCCACTACTTGAATTAGAAGGACGAAGAAACCTTGCTAGCTACTCACAACAAAAGACGAAATTCATCATCAATGAAAATTCTTTTTACTGGGAGAGTGTTCACAACAATTTCTTACAAAGTTTTAAAGGAAAAACTTTCCTCCTTCAAACTACTCTATCAATCTACGCTATGCTACTTCTAAGCTAACACCTAGATGTCTCTCTATTCTAATCTCTACTGTCTAACTCTAAGCTAATGAGATACAAATGAGGGGGAGTCCCCCTTTATATAGCTGGCCAAGTCCACCAGACGGCTCAGATTACAATCGACTGGATGGCCCAGATCGTGCCACCTCAGCCCTAAACAAGATTCACCCTAAAAACCGCCACCAAGAGGAGTGGGGTAATAAATGAGCCATTAATGTCCATCATCCTTCTAGAAGATTCCAGCTTTGAAATGCGTTCACACTGGTCTTGATCTTCTTCTTGACGTTGTTCTTCAACTTTGCTCGAGCTTCCATTCTTTTCTCCATCTTGAGTTTTGAAAACATTTCTTCTCTGTCACTAAGTCTCAACACTTAGCCACTTTTTGCAATTTTTCTTCCTTCGAGGTTGAGATGTCATCTTGAATTACTTGCTTCATCACTTTAAGTCACCACTGCTTGGTCTCGATGTTCCTCCTGCAAAACAAGCAAGGAGAAGAGTATTAAACACTTCATAAAAAACTCAGCTTACTAGGATTTTCATGTTTTGATCTCCAAGGGTTCATCGTTTTCACTAGCCAACTTTGCGTTCAAATTTTTCATGCCTTAGCCAAATTTCCAACCCATCTTGCATTCTGCTAGGGCATACTTCACTTCTGATATTTCATCCAACTCAGACTCGAGAAAAATCCTTTCATCAGGAATTTGATCAAAAATTATGTAGGCGATCATTTTCAAATTCATCTGCCAAGGCGACATATTTCAACATCTTTTTCCTTTCTTGCCTTAGAAAATTTCTCAAACTTTTACTTAGGAAATTCATTATTTAAGTGCCCATCAAAATCTCCATCCTGAAGGCTTTGGCGAAGCGTGGAAGACTTTAAAATCTACTCTTTGTCGGAAATCTTCAATACCCAGAAGAAAATTTCCTTCAGAATGGGTCAACCCCATGGGTGTACAACGAACGGGTTCATTTAATTTTCTTGAATTTTGAACCTTGGAAAAATATTTTTTTTACAAATTTAATCCAGTTCTTCATCTCTGTGAATATTTTCTTGCTCTGACTTGAAATTTTTTTTCATCAACCTCGCGAAGCTAGCACGTCTAATTTCTCCTCCGACAATTTTATTCATATCTCAAGAAATTTCATCATTTCAAGTCTAGGCGTAGTTTTTCTCTGGAGAGGTGGAATTTTGTTAACACTTAGAAAAATATTTAAATTCCATCAATATTAGGCATCAAGGAAGAATTTCCCTTAGAAAATTTTCATTCCTCTATCTTCAATCACTTTGCCTGTGAGGAAATTTTTTTATTATCAACTCACTTATACAATTTAATGTCCATTGCTTTGGGCCCATTTTACCTTTCAGGAGGAATATACTTCTTTTAAGTTCCAACGCCTTTTGTCACATTTATCTCCATCACTTTAGGCGCATTTTATGCTTGAAGAGGACATTTTAAATTTCAACGCCTAGGATTTTTCCATTCAAACTTCCATCACCTTGCCTTGGCGTACTTAACAAATTTATTTATTCACATCATCTCATAGCTTGGCGCATTTAGCACATGTGGAAGAAAAACTCCAACGCCTTCACTTCAAATTTTCTATACTTAGCATACTTTTCAGCCTTTCCACAAGTCAAAGGCGCATTCAAAGGGGGTGGTTCAAATTTCCACGCCTTGGAATCTTCTATCTTTGCATGGGCGCATTCAAGGGGCAAGAGGGAAGTCAACACCTTGTCTTTTTCTAGGCCCATATGGGCGCATTTAACACAGGCAGGAGGATGGCGCATTTGGAGGGGTGAAGTGGATATTTCAACACTTAGATATTAACATTTCCACCTTAGCATAAGGGCGCATTTTGCATGTGCAAGAGGATAAACGCCTTTGACCTCCTTGTCTTTATCATGCTTATTCTTGCATGGGCGCATTTTGATAGGTGAGGAGGATGAAACTTTTTTCCAACGCCCTTGACTTGTTGACTCTTTGACTTCCCTGTAGCATGGGCGCATATGATAGTGGTAGGAGGATATCTTTTGCCTTATAATATTTTTAACATCCTCATCAAAGTGGGCGCATTTTGGATAGGCAAGAGGATGAAGCCTAGACTTAGAAAAATTTTCAACGTTTTGAAGGCAAGCTTGTGAGGAGGGCGCAAATGGAGGCATGAGGTGGATAAAGCATCTTTGACCCTTTTGACTTTCTCCTTGCTTGCTTTGATTTGGGCGCATTTAAGAGGGAGAGAGGAATTTGAACATTTTCAACATCCTTGACTTCCTAGACTCCTCCAAGCATGGGCGCATTTAGCAAGTGCAAGAGAATGAACTTTCACTTAGAACTTTTTGCTATCAACCTTCCTAGAGTGGGCGCATTTTGCCATAGGAGGAGGATGAAATTTGATACTTATAAAATTTTCATGCTTGGCTCTTGTAGCTGGGCGCATATGGAGGGTGGTGAAGGATATTTCAAACACTTGAAGATTTTCCTGGCTTCTAGCTGAGATGGGCGCATTTTCCTGGTGGTGCAGGATAAACTTATAACTTAGCTATTCTCCTTGTCTTTGCCAGCTTCTCCATGCCTTACTAGAAATAGTAAGTCTTTTAATTTTCATATCTCAGAAGCTCAGATTGCTTTGAAATTTTGAACACTGGATCTTCACGACCTTGTCAGTGTGTTGACACTGCCATTCTGAGCTAGCCTACTAAAAATAGCATATTTCTGAAGGTGGTTTACTATTTATAGTAACTGCTTGATTCTGATATCCCCACAACTCCGTTTGACTTGAAATTCGAATGACGGGCTCCTCACCACGTGACCTGCCTGTTGACGTCGGCGCCTGACGTTGATTTACTATTTTTAGCCAGTTTCTGAAGTGACTTACTATAAATATTAAGTGCTCCATTTGCCTTCAAATTTTACGAGCGGATAGCTTGAAAGATGTTGATTGCGGTGGTTTACATCGGTTTTCGAAAATTCTGACCTTTTACCCCTCTTTTTGGGTCCCGAAGCTGGAAACCCTAATTCATCTTGCATGCATATCAAATGACCTCTGTTTGTCTTTGTTTCTGTTGCATTGTGATCAGTTTGTGATTCTGAAGTGCTGGGAGGCGGTTGCCGGAATGCATCTGCTAAAAATAGCAAGTTGCTGAAGGAGTGACTATCTCGCTTTGCATGTCATATCATCGCGAAGCTCTCGAAAAACCCACAAGGAATATGCAGACATGCAAACCCTAAAAATAGCCTCCGAAGGTTGAACTCTGAAAGTCATCATCTCACTTTGCATGTTACATCACTGTGAAGGTCTCTGAAAACCCAGAAGGAATCCTCAGACATGCATTGAAAAACTCTGCATATAGGCCCTGAAATTTGCTCCGGAAGCTGAACTGCTAAAAATAGTAAGTTGTCTGTTTCAGCTCAAATTTTGCCAGTGAGTAGCTTGATGTGTTCTAGATGTAGTGTGACTGTTGGAATTTCAAGAATGTTGACGGAATGCCCGGAATTACACACTAAAAATAGTAAGTAGTCGGAATCTGATGAAATTTTAGTGGAAGCTTGCTGGAAGCACACTGACCTCAATGTTAATCTTCGTTTTCAATTTATTCATTTCATTTGATTACAAACTGGTTGGAAAGTTGAAAACCCTAATTTTACCGACTTGGCCAAAATCCCACATCAGACGGGCACACCCCGAAAGACAGACAGCAGAAAAGGGACAGAAAGAGAGAGAGACAACGACAAAACAAACTAAAATCAAGCCAAAGGTTCGAAACGAAGCAAAAATTAGGGGGTCCCCATTTGCAATGGGGCGATGTGTGAAAAAGGTCACAACAAGATGTAGTCATACAATTTGGTTCATGCATAGTCCACCTCAAAATTGGTTCCTACTAAGCCATAGTTCCTCTATCCATCTTGGCCTCCTCAGAATAACCCCTAAGAGTGGCAAATTTTTTCCACTTAGTACAAATGACGCTAGCTTGTTCAGGATCATTCATCTTTTGGATGGCCTTCCTAAACCCACCCTTCACCTTAGCATCTTGGATGAGTGTAACTCTACTAGGCCTTTGCACATTCCACTTGGGGTTCAATGCATAGGTAGGTAGCCATGTGCAAGGGAGTGTTGAGCTTCTCCCATCTTTGATGAATGATTGGCTGAATGTGCTCATTGTAGAATGCTAATGTGGGGTCCTTCTCTCACATGGCAGCCTTCATTTGGCCTAGCATAGAATCAATGCACTCATACACCCCTCCAAGCTAGGTGCATTGGCATCCCCATATCTAATGACCTATAAAATTGGAGTAATGATGGAGACTGTATTTTGCATCAGCCCAAAAACCATCACTCTTCACTACATCCATCACCTTCTTCCATTGCTCTATCTTGGATTCGGTTCATTGATTCCATTCTGCTATCATAACCATCAGTTGCAATTCCTCTTTCAACTCAAGCATTCTCTCTAAGAGAATGAAATAGAATTCATATCTAGTCTCAACAAGTTTCATGAATTCCTTCTTAGAGAAGGTTCTAAAGAATGCATGTAAAGCGTGGTGGTTGCAAATAAACATCTACGCAACTTTAGCATCATTAACCATTGATTTGATCCAATCAATGTTTCCCATGTCCTTGAGTGCATTATTCATGGCATGCACACAACAAGGAGTCCAACAAATATGTCTATAAGCTGCTTCAATTAATTTACATGCAGCTTTGCACACATGGGCCGCATTTGTCACTCTTGGACCACATTTTGTGGCCCAACCTCCTCAATAGCATCCTTGAGGAGTTGAAACCGAAAATTGGCATCCTTGCGATGCCTTGAATAATCAATTTCCTTAAGAAAATATGGGCCCTCTGAACATGTAACTATGATATTGGTGAGTGGACGATGCCTAATGCTTGTCCACCCATCTATGACTAGACTACATCCACTAGCCACCCAACATTCCTTCATTTTCTCCATTAACACATTTATCTTGGAATAGTTCTTATCCAAGATTGTGGTCCTCAATTTTGTCTCCCTTAGTGGCACATATGATGGACCTACCCTTGCTACCATCGCCATTGCCTCCTTATAATAAGGAGATTGAGCCACATGGAATGGAATGCCATTGGCAAAGGCATCATCTGCATCGTCCTTCATCTGCACATTGAATAATTCAACTATTGGGTTAGGAGCATCACTTGTCAACTTGTGTTTCCCCTTAGCCTTTGCTGCATGGGTCCTTGAAGTAGATGGCATACGTGTAAATTTCCTTTGCAAAGTAGTAGAACCGCATGGTTGGCTCTGATGACCCCTTGGCCTATGAGACAAAGAAGTATATATCTCAGCTAACTGTATTGTCTTCCCCACCAACACTCCATAGCCTACATATCTCAGCCTTGAATTTCAGGTTGTTTGGTGACACCAAAATCTCACGTATATCCACGCCTTTTCTTTGGATATGAAGGAGGTGTCCATTAACTTTGGTAATGCTGCCCTGAAATTCAAGGCCACAAAAGTGCACTTCCACAACCTTCTGCCCCTAGATGTCCCAAGCGTCCTCTGTAATTTTGTTGCAAATTTTGTCAAAGGAGACTTAGGATCAAAGGGACCCTTAGCAATATCTACTAGTATTGTGGAGGGAAAATTCATATCTGTAGTTGCGCTCGCCGTGGAACCCGTGGTTTCGGTCTCACAGTCACACCTCTCTACTTTTACATTTTCATTAGCCTCAAGTACATAATCGGATTCATTTTCACTTTGAAATTGAGCTCATGCCATGAGAACTCATTGTGACACTACAATTATGACTTTATAATTTTAAAATTTAAAATCAAACTATGCATGTAGCGTAATGCAAAGGATTAAAACACAAAGATTTTCTTTTTGTTTTTCTGACTTCAGGCTGCATGAAGCACAAAAGCAGAGGATACACATATTTTTTTCTGTTCTTAATCTTTGTCAACCAAGGTTTTCACTTTTATTTTTCCTACTTCAAGTCGCACGAAGCACAAAAGCAGAGAATACACAAAAGTTTCATCCTAGTTTGACAAATATCAAAATAAAAAATTATAAATTTGAACTGCTAAACAAAAAGTAATTTACTAATTTGTAAAATAGTAAAATAAAAAATAAAAAATATGATAGCTTGTAGCCATGTCTATGGATATGATTTTTCTTTTTTAATTTTCAAATTTCAATGTTGAATCTTGATGACAATATAAACAATGAACTTGCAGCCATGTCTATAAAATTATAAATAAAATTAAAATATGAATATGACACTAATTAAAAAAAATTAAAAAGCAGTCATAGAATTCTACCTTATGCTTGAAAAATCCTTGCAACTTGGTGTAAAACCTCTCTTCCTCTTCTTCTTGCTCCTGCTCAACCCTCTTGCACTTGCAACACTTTACTCTCACTCTTTTGCTCCTCAATCTTGCTGTTGAAATGAGTTTGTGAGTAAAAATGAGGATTTTAGGGTGTTTTATAGGGTTTGAGAGGATTTGGTGGGGCCCATTAGCCATTAGGGTTCAGCCTTGGGTGTTGTTCCCAAAAAAAATAAGTTTTTTTAAATATAAAATCACCTTTTTTTCTTCCAACCGTGGGAGACGCCTAGGCATCCCCAGCATCCCGGTGGTATCCCGGGCATCTTGGTGAAGGTGGGGGTGTAGTGAGGGGATGTTTCCCCCATGTCCCTGAGTCTTGAAGATGTCCCTGTCCCGGACAGGTGGGGATTTTAAGGGATGGACGCACCCGTGGAACAATGAAAATAACAAAAAGGTTTTTATTTCTTATCTTTTTTGTGTTTGTTGTTTTGTTTTAGGTTTCGGCATTTCATCAAACTGTTCATAGTCAACATTGGATGCTTTGCTACACATGTTTAAAATTGGAGCCACTAATTCCCATGATTCTTGGAAGCATTAACGGCAATTTTTGTGGATCCAAAGAGTCTCTTTAATTTTCCATGAGCAATTGCTGTATATATCTAATGATGTGAAACACAAAAGCCATTTGTTTTGGGAGGAAAAGGGGCAAATCACACCGAACTGGCATCTAATCAGTAGATTACTCCAGTTTATGGTGCAGAAAAACTTGAGGCAATCAAGTATCAACCAAAAATGACAAAGCAATTATTACAGTCAGTAATGATGTGGCTTTTGTAGACGGTCCATTTTTATAACTGCCATTCTCCTACCACAAGAGTGAGGAGATGCCAAAAGTTTAAGGAAGACACTTCGCTCGGTACATATATATACATAAATTTTTTCAATAGTGTGAAAGTTTTACATTCTGCTCAAGGAGATGGCAGTTAACCATAGGGAATGAACATGGCACCATCAAAGCTGAATTTAGGAGACTGGATGTGTAATTTTTCAGAGGATAGGTGTTCTCGCAATAGAATCCAAACAATCAGCAGTGGAAGAGGAAAGAATATTGCTGCTTTCATATTCTGGACAATAATATGTTAGATATGAATAGAATAGCTTTGAGATTTGGTTTCATAGAGAAGTGCTGCATATACTTTGGCAATGTAAAACAATGGATTTTAGTGGAACTGTGCTCTGTTAACAATCATGAACTCAATTTCTTAAATGGTTTGTGGTGAATTTGTTTTAGAAAAATGTTTGTGATTATGCTAGCAGCTTGGTGTGTTATTTATCTAAAGGGCATTTACTTAGGCTACAAGGGTTAGGGAGTCCTTAATTGGAACCCCTTGCTTCACTGTGTCAGAATTTTAAAATACAGTTAGTAAAAGTAGCATTTGAAGTATCCACTCAACATTTTGTTGCTTTTATTTTGATTCTGAATTGACATGTTTTCAATCAGACTCTTCTATGGAAATTGCTGAAATCAATACATAGCTGTCAGAAGGAAATTATATTAGTATTTGTGGATGATCAAACCAGATCAATGGGACTGAGAAGTACAGTTAGAAAAACTAACATTTCAGATGACCCACTTCAGGGATTTTTTGTTGTATTTAAAATAAAAATAAAAATTGGATTCATATTTTTGACAATGCCGCACAACTTCTGGAGTTACTGAATTCAATAGCGACCAAACCTGAAGTAAGAAAATAGTTACATAAATGTCCATCTATAATGAAAATAGATCAATGGGGCATGTATTTATTCTTTCTTTTTCTGATTTTGGATTCACATCTTTACAATGTCACTGGTCTTTTGCAATCAATAAATCCAATAAATGGACTGTGGAAAGAAAGAGCTAATGTTAATGCACATGAGTAACAAAAGTAGATTTATGTAGCTAAAGAGTACACTCAGCAAAATAGTATTTGAAATGCCCACTTCAGGTTGTTTTGCTTTCATTTTGATTTTAGATTCATTTATCCATGATACCACTCCATCTTCTGTGATCACTAATTCTAGTAATTGGTACAAATATGGAATAACTAAAGAAATTTTAGTAATGTCCATGAAGGACCAATGTAGATCAACGGTGTTGAAATGCACAGCCAGCAACAAAGTGCCAAAAACCTCATATAACATAGGAAAAGAAGGGTTTCCTAGTAAGTCTAAACCCTAAATAAAAATAATCCGAACAGAAAAGAACTGCATCAAGCAGCACTCAATGGCTGCCCGTATGAAGAATAATTGATGATCCAATTAGCTTCTATCCCGTTCAGTTCATTGTGTTGCCCAGGTTACCAGAAAAAGAATTGCCAAGGGCCATCACATTCCAAAATTGGTTTGGCAAGAAACCAGCATTTATAAGGCCATTTCTGGCCTACAACAAATGACCGACCAAATCAGCAAAAAAACAAAACAATGAAAAACTATATCTATTATCCGGTAACCATTACAATATCTGTCCATTATAATTGCATTTTTGTTTTATTACTCTGAGCTCTGCATTGAGATGGACTATTTTTTCAATCATTCTTTTGTTGCAATTTTTAATAGATTTCCTGCATTATATTTTATATTTTATATTTATACTGAAGTTGTAATCAAGTGCAACTGAAAAGATGTAGCAATTAAGTTTATCATCCTCTGTGAACTTTGCTTTGTGTTTATTAACACTAACAGTGAATCAGAGTATGGTATATCTTTCTACTTGGAGAAAGTTAAATGATTTGTAGGTGCTATATTTTGGTATGGTGATGTTTAAAATTTAACAGTATTGCTCATCTATATAAAACTAAAAAAAATCTGATCTCTTGAACTTCAAAAATCTCTGTTTTGGGGTTTTTAACTGTTTCCTTTTTAATCCCATTTCCTACTTCTGGTAACATGGAGTGTTCCTATAGCTGTTCTAAGGAGCAGTAATAATTATGACAATTATGAAGTTAAGTGCAATTGTTTTTCAGGCTTTCAAGGAAACATGGAAAGAGGTGTTCATCAGCCCATACGGTATTCCTTGTTCCCCGTGGGAAGAAGTATCTTGTCAAACCTGTTACATTCTCTGGACCATGCAAATCTGCCGTGACCCTTAAGGTCTCTGGAACAATCATTGCGCCTGGAGACCCCAAGGTTTGGGAAGGGTTAAATCGAAGGCAGTGGCTTCGTTTTGTAAGTATAAATGATTTAATGGTAACGGGCGGAGGGACAATTTATGGAAGTGGAGACCAATGGTGGGCGCAATCTTGCAAAATCAACAAAACAAATGTAAATATGGGGAAATTTAAATTATCCTCATTGAATATGATTTTTGCTTTAGATTTGTTTGTGCTAATTCCTGTGACCAAATCTGTGGCTTGTTGGTAATAATTGTAGCAGTCCATGACTTTCTGTTTTCTTCTTGTTTTGCAGCCATGCCGATCAGCTCCAACAGTATGCACCTCTTCCACCTCTCTTTTCAACAATCATACTCTTGGTTGATCTAAACTCTTTATTTTGACTTTACTTCAACATATTATAGTGGGGAAACAAAGTGCTCAATGAATTTGGAATTGGACTATTGGTCATCTTTAGGATGATTGAAAATTTCAGTTCAGCAATAATCTAAATAGATTTAGGACTGAAAACTTCTATTCTGTCAGGCAGTCATATTTGAATCATGCAGCAATCTGAGAGTGAAGAATATAATTGTAGAGAACAGTCAACAAATGCATGTCAAATTTATAAATTGTGTTGGGGTACATGCAAACCATCTCAAGGTTTTAGCTCCTGGCCATAGTCCTAACACTGATGGTCTTCATATCAGCAACTCCAAACATGTAGTTATAACAAACAGCATTATTGGAACAGGTAAGCTCAAAACAGTGAATGGATTCTCTCTACCATGTTATACAGAAGCTTCAACATTTTATTACATTTAGTACTAAACATGATGAACATTCCACTGTCCTGGTTAGTGGTCCTGGTGTCCATGGCTCCAAGTCCTACGCCAGAGATTTGGTGCCACAAAATATTTTGGTATTGACTCAAATTTAACATTTTATCACTCATGTATCTATCTCTAAGATACATGTAGAAACCCCTGTTCTCCCTGATTCTGAAAACTATCTGTTTTGATTGTTTTTTCTCGTTTTTGTGTTTTTGAAAGAAAATGCTGAATAAATTTATATAAAATAATGCAACACCGGAAATGATAGAATCTTTTGAAAATAATGATGCCAGACTATTTATTAATCTTCTGAAATGATTACAAATAAGATCCAATAACATGCAACTAAAAAGGCAACAGTATTTTGATGAAAACCTGATTATTGCAACAAGCTGAAAGAAAACTCTGTGAACGTTCTGTGATAACTTCTGAATGAAGATATCCCTCTGAATGCAATAGATCAGCTGATATTTCACAGCCTCTGAACTGCAACACTGAAGATGGCTCGTTCTCCAATGCCTGTAGACAACTGAAACCCTCGGCTTCGTTCTCCTGAAGAAGACTTGATCAAAAATCAATTTCATAACATAATGAGCTCAAATCCCAATGAAACCCTTATATCTCCTCAAGAGTTCGAATTTTCTCAATTAGGTTTTATTTAAATAAATTCGAACTTTTCTCTTTTAATTTTTCAATAGTTTTCGAAAGCACTTTTAATTATAAAATATAATTAAAAGTGGCCCCTTCAATGATGGGCGACCCCTTTAGCAAAAATCACTTAAGTTATAATAAAATATTATAACTTTATATTATAATGCTCCAGTAATTAATATTTAATTAAATCAATTAAATATTAATATCTCCTTCAATATTAACCCGATGCTCGAGCCGTATGAAGCTGACAAACAATGAAGTGATTCTAAACATAATCCATCCATACTGCTAAAAATAGCAGGGGTCCCACGCTGACTGCCAATAACTGCTAAAATAGCAATCCGAGCAAATAGTGTCCGAACGAGCCCAAACGAAAGCCAAATGATAACAATCTGACAACTGAAGCCAAGCCAAGCTCCACCAAGACCCTCTATCCATCCTATCAGCCTACGAGGGTCGCATAATAGGCTAAATCCACCGAACTCTGACGCTCGCAAAATTGGGGACATTACAGTCCGCCCTCCCTGAAATTGCTTGTCCTCAAGCAATCTTTACTGCAAAGAATCCCAACTCATCAGAAGGCCCAAAAATAAGAACTGTGAAATGTCCCACACATCTCTAACTGTCTCCTGTAGCATCAACAAAAACACAACTGCGCAAGCTATCCCTGGATCCCAAACCCATAGTGCAAGTCTGTCGTGTCTGTCATCCTCAGGTTGCCACTGCGCTCTACTGCCTCCAACTTCACCATGTTGTGAGTGGTGAAGTAACCCAATGGGACCCATCCAATACTCAGCGCCAAAACTGTCACCACCTGGATCCCAATACAATCTGAATTCACATCCATCTGTCATGCGGAGATAAGAACTTCTAGAAGCATCTGCCATACCAAAACTCTACCTGTCCTCTGCTAAACCCTCATGGATGTGATAACTGATCAAGCCATCATGCCAACTGAAACCATAGTCATCCTATAACCATGTACCCATAAGAAAACCTTGTGACATAGAAGTAGCAAACCCAGTTGGATACATATCGGCATGATGTAAAACTAATAATTGTCCCTGCAAGTGATCCCCCGCAAACAGCTGAATCGGACGCTTGCAACCTCTAATCCCATCTTCTGAAGACGGTGAATACCCATCCCACAACGGATGGTATAACTCCCGGGCCAATCCACACCGATGCATCACCAAATCCTCCGTGTGTGGACCAAAGGAGAAGTGATAAACACTCGTCACGATGCAATCAAGATAAAATGCTCCCACCTCTGTCAATGGCTGTCCATCATAGTCCTGGGGAAACAGATTAGCATACGTACAAATCTCCATACTGGATGATGCCCCACATATCTCCTGTGACGACAATGAAGTAGTGACGTGATCTGTCACACAACTCTCGGAAAAATCAACTATCTCATCACAAGAGTTCTCAACCAAAACACTCATCCCAGCTGAATTGACTGCACCAATATCTGTGATAGATGTAACCACATCCTCACTACAACTCGTGGATATAAGACCCTCATCAACTGCCTCTGTATGTAACTGTACTGTATCTGCAGCTGGTGGAAACTGTGCCAAACTCAATTCCACGGTAAGCTCCTCCAACCGTGACTGTGACTCTTGAAGGGCCAATTGATTGCTCTTCAAAGAGTCCATAGTCACCTCAAGCTCATGAGTGAGCTCATCGACCTGCTCCTTCTTCCTTTGCAAAGCATCATAACAAATGCAATCCCACTCGAGAAGAAAATCCCTATCTGCAAGTAGTTTTAGGTAATTTTGTTTCATCATTCCAATTGCTTCTCGAAGTGCATGTATCTCTGCAAGGGAAAAACTACTATCACCGTGCTCATCTGTCAAAGGAGTACTCCAACCATAGGTAGCTAACATTTGACGAGCAACATCAAAATGCTCAATGGTCATGGCAATCATATTGTCATTCACCTTTAGTTGCCCAATCAAATGATGAGGACTCTGTAGTTTATGACCCCCGTACAAGTTGTCCAGTTCACAATCTGCACTATGATATGAAGCTGATTCGTCATCACTCACTACATGATAAGCAGCATCATGTGTGCTGTCATCCATGCACACCTCAACATCTAAGGTACTGCTGCTATGTACCTCAAAGGGTGGCTCAACTGATAAGGTAGAAGTTGTTGGTATGACAGTATCTTCACACACTTCTACTCTCAAAGTAACTGCATGCCCATCCAAAGCATGATCCTGGGATTCCATATCAACATATGAACCTTCTAGCTTGTTTTCAAAGGTCTGATCTGGAAAATCAGACTCACCATGACAAATTCTCAACACCAACTGCATCACTCGTACCCAATTCTTGAGTACTTTCATGTGACAACCCCATAGCAACATCTTGCACATGTGTAGTCACTGCTGTCTCAAGCTGATGCAAACTTTTATCATCGCTGTCATAAAAATTAGAAGTATTAGCAATGTTAATAACATCCTCTGGAGTGTTGTTAATATCATTTTGTGGCTCCACCATACTATTTTCTTGATGCAAGATTTCCTTGTCAACCATCGTTTCATTTTCAACCCCATGTTCATCTGTAGGTTGAAGATCATGATCTGCTAACTTATCACATTTTAAACCAAACTCATCATAGAGACTTCTGGATACTTCACCCAGTCTCCTATTTTTGCTTCGTGATGAGGTTCGTCTTGAAAGGGTATCCTCATACCACTGCAAACTCTGAGTTAACCTTCGTTGTGAAAGCTTAAGTTTCCACTGGATATCATTCACGATGCTCTCAACACTTGGCTGTTCACATTTCTTCGATTTTCTCTTTCGCTTGCTATAATCCATCCGATGTTCCATATATTGCTCAAAGTCTAAGCGTTCTTTGACCTTATCCGGTAATGCTATATATTCATCATAAGCAATCGTTACCTCATCAACAAATTTAGAAGTCATGACAACCATTTTGCTGTCCAAGATGGCCAATCTGATAAAAAGAACCCTGATTTTCTGCCTCAAGAATTTTGTCAAACAGATTGCTTGCAACTCTCTTCAACTGAAATCTGACTTCACTTTGGATTTCGACTCTATGTATTGTTTCAAATGCATGGTGAATTAATCTGAAACTTGCTAATGACTGAAATGATAATGGGAGTGCAATTAAGTATGCTATCAGATTTTCCAATGCAATTTAAAATCTGATAATGACAGTAATTCACAGCTACAGCAACCCAGACGTTTTTACAAACAATTTGCAAGTAACTTCAACTCCAATAGTTGTTGTATATAAACTCATCACAAACTTGACACCCCATTATAATGATTTAAGGAACCTAATTTTAGCCGCCCAGCTGGCAGCACTCCAACTATGACGAAAATATGGAGCTCCGCTGCTAATCGTTGTTCTTGACAGCGATAACTTGATGTTTCAAGATACCCGTACCAAATTGTGATTATGACAATCATATAAGACACAGCTATAACCTCTGGAGATGACCATGACTAAAGTCGATGAGAATGCGAATATATAGCCTATGTCAGAATACAATGAAAATATGGCTAGATTGTTGCCTGAGTAATGTCTGTTTCACAGGCTACTCTCAAGACGTTTTTCTCCAATGGTGAGATGTCTCTTCTAAACAAATCTAGACCCACAAGGAATTGAAATAGCTTGTCTCAACGTCCAGATTTGCAACTGAATACTCCAAGTAAAAGCTGCGATTGAAAGACCACTTGAAATCTCCACAGTTTCTCTTTTTTGTCTGATTTTGGCTTTATCTAGATTCGTCCCAGCAATAAAATATTCGGCTGTTCCCTTGTAACTATGTCGACCTGTGCAATAAAAATATTCAGTTTGTATCTTTAGAAGGTAGCCACGATTTCAAATCCTTGTCTTATCTGATATTTTAAAATTGATCTCCGTCTTATCTCAGCTTCTATTTGCAGCGGCCCCTTCAACTCTCATCGTTCCCTTGGTAATATTGACTTCAGTCAATTACCAAGCAAGACTCAATGAAGACACGATTTTCTGTGCATAAATTATTGTTTCCTTCAGTTTTGGCATATTCTTTTCTTTCCCTGTCGTTTTCCTCAAGCTACTCCCAATGAAACCTTTCACCTGTGGCGGAAAACATAAACGTAGAAGGAAATAAAGAATATGCGGAAATGAAATATTCCCGTAGATGGCCCAATGATAGAACCACGCCCAGTTAAAAGAGATTCGATATGCTTTGAAAGGCGATACCCAACGAAAATATAAATCATAGATTGCGCCTTCAAGGAGACACGTGATTTCACAGACTAAATTCAATTTTTAGAGGAGACACGTTCTTGATTGGCTCGGTTTGTCTTCTTGTGACTTGTCTAATCAGCTGCCCACGTAAGAGGCTCTCAACAAAGCAGGTCCCGATAAAGTTCCTTCAAAAACTTTATTGACCGCTTCAATTTTCCCTTGTCTCTAGCGGCTTGTCTTATGCAGAGCCCAAGCTGGTGCGAATTCCCTCATAAATTAATTTAGCGGCTCAAATAAAACAATTCTCTTTTGACTATTCCTGACGGCTCTCATCAATTCTTACTATCAGCGACTATTTGGTCCACGATTTGAGATTTCCGATTTTTTTCTTTAATCGGACTTCCCCCTTCTTTGTCTTTTTTTTTGCATCTGACGGCCCAGAATATCAGCTTGTAAAATATTCTTCAATAGCCCAATTGCCTGTGACTTCTCTTTGATTTTCCTCAGCCCGATAAAGTTGTTAATCCAAACTGTTAACAAGGCGCTGCCAAATGACCTTTCCAGCCAAGAGACAAATATTACTTGTCTTATGTGGCCACAATTTCCAGAATCGATGTGCCCGAACTTTCTCTGAGAAACCCCTGATGAAGACGTCTGATATTCTGATTATAATAATTTTTTTTTTAGATTCCCAATAACTGTAGAAACCCTTGATAAGATTTAATATCTTTATTCAGGAAGCTCAATAAATCGATTTTTCCTATGATCACAGCGAACTCCACAAATTGCAAGATTATTTTTTCTCCAGAACTAAAAATAATCAAACTCAAATACTGATCAAACCCTAGCATAATCTGAAGATCTTCTTTTTGCAAACTAGCACAGGATGGCAGGATTCAGGCTCTGATACCACTGTAGAAACCCCTGTTCTCCCTGATTATGAAAACTATCTGTTTTGATTGTTTTTTCTCGTTTTTGTGTTTTTGAAAGAAAATGCTGAATAAATTTATATAAAATAATGCAACACCGGAAATGATAGAATCTTTTGAAAATAATGATGTCAGACTATTTATTAATCTTCTGAAATGATTACAAATAAGATCCAATAACATGCAACTAAAAAGGCAACAGTATTTTGATGAAAACCTGATTATTGCAGCAAGCTGAAAGAAAACTCTGTGAACGTTCTGTGATAACTTTTGAATGAAGATATCCCTCTGAATGCAATAGATCAGCTGATATTTCACAGCCTCTGAACTGCAACATTGAAGATGGCTCGTTCTCCAATGCCTGTAGACAACTGAAACCCTCGGCTTCGTTCTCCGGAAGAAGACTTGATCAAAAATCAATTTCATAACATAATGAGCTCAAATCCCAATGAAACCCTTATATCTCCTCAAGAGTTCGAATTTTCTCAATTAGGTTTTATTTAAATAAATTCGAACTTTTCTCTTTTAATTTTTCAATAGTTTTCGAAAGCACTTTTAATTATAAAATATAATTAAAAGTGGCCCCTTCAATGATGGGCGACCCCTTTAGCAAAAATCACTTAAGTTATAATAAAATATTATAACTTTATATTATAATGCTCCAGTAATTAATATTTAATTAAATCAATTAAATATTAATATCTCCTTCAATATTAACCCGATGCTCGAGCCGTATGAAGCTGACAAACAATGAAGTGATTCTGAACATAATTCATCCATACTGCTAAAAATAGCAGGGGTCCCACGCTGACTGCCAATAACTGCTAAAAATAGCAATCCGAGCAAATAGTGTCCGAACGAGCCCAAACGAAAGCCAAATGATAACAATCTGACAACTGAAGCCAAGCCAAGCTCCACCAAGACCCTCTATCCATCCTATCAGCCTACGAGGGTCGCATAATAGGCTAAATCCACCGAACTCTGATGCTCGCAAAATTGGGGACATTACAATACACTTGAGACTCATTGAACTTTACTGCAGGTGATGATTGTATTTCCATAGTAGGTGACTCATTCAACATCAAAATTAAAAATATCATTTGTGGACCAGGCCATGGGATCAGGTAAGAAAAGACAAGTAAATAAAATCATAAAATGGTTATTTTGCAGTTAAATTTCAAATAAAATCATATACTGTCTTCTGGTTGAAAGAATTCAAATTTATGAATATTGTTATTGATATTAACAGTATTGGAAGCTTGGGCAACGGGGATTCAGAGGAATGGGTATCTAATGTGACAGTACATGGTGCCTCTCTGTACAATACAACAAATGGGCTCAGGATTAAGACATGGCAGGTCTGGTCAAAATTCAAAGAGCTTGAGAAAATAGTTTCTGCTTGCTTATTTTATGGTTAAAAATATTTTGAGCTGCAGTTCTAGATGATAGACTTTTTGATATAAATGAGTTTTGAATATTAATTGATACTAGGTAGCCTCTTTTGAGAATTAAGTTAGTCATCTTTCTTTTGCTATGCCGAGTTACACAGACTACTCAAAGGAGCACATGTAAACAGAAAAGAACAGGAAAAAGTAGATTTTTTTGGTGAACAGTGAAAATCATGGCCTATAGAGCTTTATTATCTAACATAAGAAGGCCTGATTCAATAGTTTATTGAACAAATCTTGTTATTATGCAGGGTGGCTCTGGGTCTGCTAAGGGGATCAAATTTCAGAAAGTCCACATGGAGAATGTCAAACATCCTATCATTATTGACCAGTTCTACTGTGACTCTATGAAGCCATGCCCAACTAAGGTCTCTTTACTCTAGTTTACCATTTTTTAAGTATTCTGCTCTCAAAACAGAGGAAATGAAAATATGATTAATGTCAATGTGGTAAGGGTTATATGGTGTCAGTGGTTTTGTTAGGAAATCTTGTAAGTAGAGTAGGGGCATTGGAATAAAATAGAATTTGAGCATACTAATGTTTGTTGTAGTGCATAAAAGTGCAGACATCAGCTGTGAAAGTAAGTGACATTACATACAGAAACATCAGAGGAACATCAGCAACCAAAGAAGTGATGAGATTTGCTTGCAGTGACATGGTTCCTTGTGAGAACATAGTCTTAAAAGATATTGATCTCACAGTATCTTCAGGATGCACACCAACAACCTTCTGTGAAAATGCCACAGGTTACACCATCGACTCTGTCAACCCTCCGTCATGTCTTCAAAGATGCCAGCAATGCAAGGAAGAGCATGCTATCACACGTAACTTTTCTTTTCTACCAAGAGCTGAACAATGAATTTCTTTTCTTTCCATTCTTTTAAAATCTCCCATCTCAACTAGCAGTCAGATAGAGAAACATATACGTAGCTTTACCATATCCATCTTCAAGGATAGCAACCATTTTTTAGTTAGGGCAATGTCCTTTAAACCATGTTTACTTATGTATGTCATTTGTTCCAAATGAAAAAAGCCCACCTACATTAGAAATAATTTTTGTTCCCAACAATATCATTTTTTCTATGTTCCACGGCGTTTTGGGAATGGGGATGGGGGGATGGCAGGGGACGCATTTCTGGGACGTTTCCTAAGGGGCAATTTTTAGGGGACGGCATGGGATGGTGACATATATATATATGATTTTTTCAAAATTTATTAATATATTAGAGAGAGAGGGAAAGAGATAGATATGTCAATAAATTAATAATTGATGACAACAATATCAATATGTAAATAAATCGCGAGAGTAGTACTATAACTGTATAAGAAATGTCATTAAAGCATTATCAAATTTATCACAGCAGTATCAAACATCAACAAAACCATGGTCTATCAATATCCAAATGTCTAAAACTATTTGTGGTTCTTCTAATTAACTTGTATCTAGATCATCTAATGTGGATGGTGACGATATTTTTGAACCCATATGATAATGCTTGATTGGTGATGACTGATTGTTGACACTTGACATTATTATTTTTTAATTTTAATTTACAATATATATCATGACATTCGAGTTTGACTAATTGATACTTTAATATTTTTATTTTTATGGTGGTGTTGTTTACTATACAATATATGATGCTATGTGTAGTATTTTGAACTTAACTACTGCTGCAAATATGTATATATTTCTAATTTTTATATGTTTTTGTATGGATGAACTCAAACCCAAAAATAAATTTGACCAAACATGAACCAATACCAAGACTGATTACTTGGGACAATAGGGTTTGGATCATAAATAATTAGTGTTAAATTTATGTAGTTTCTTTTTGTCACAATCTAGTCATAGAGGCAATAGGTATCTTTCTTTTTGAGGTATTTACCTCAACTTTTGATATATTATATTTGATTCATCTCTATTATTCTAAAACCATAATATTTATTGAACAATCAAGTGATTGCAGAAGGTTTATATGAGGCATGTTAGAAGTTTTCCTCTATTGCATTTTAAAGAACTATTAAAAAATTAAAATGAGACTTAGTAATACTAATGACAAAATGTTAATATTTTGTCTCCATCAAACTTTAGCCAAAAAACAATTAAATTAATCCTGGGAGAGATGGTGGGCCCTGCACGACCTTGGGAAGGAGAAATAAACTTAAAAAAATTGAATTTTTTATTGTTTTTTAATGTTTGAAGCTCTCAACATTAGGGGATAGCTAGTTGTCCCTGGTAGGATTGGGGACGTTTCCAACGTCCCCAATTCGTACCAAGGACAGGGAACCGTCTCCAAACTGTTGGAAATGTTTCTTAACGTTTCCTATGAATTTCGTTGTTTTGGGGACAACAGGGGGATGTCCCCTTTGCGTCCCCTCGTCTTGGGCACGGTAGGGGATGGGGATAGGGGGTTTTGGGGGGACACGTCCCCATGTAACCTTGCATTTTTTGTCATATAGAATATTTTTCTTTGGAGTACTTAGACCACCATGTGGATGCAATTAAAGAATGTACTATATGCATGTGTCAGTTTCAAGTTTACAAAATTGTATTCAATATTTAAATTAATTGTTGTTGCAAGTCAAAGTTACAAACATAACAATTTAATGAATATTACAAGTAGCAAATATTTTTTTCAAGCCTTTTTCAGTCTTAATTAGACATATCAATACCTTTCATTCACCAAAAATCTATGAACATAATTAGTGTCACTGAAAGAAAACCTTGTAATTGCATGAACACTTGGATGCAATACTGCAATTTTTTGTGTGTGGAGGAAATCTAGGTCAACATGATTTTAAGTTTGTTTGCCAATATCTCAACAAATTGCCATTTGCAATCTCTCAAAAACCATGTTACAAACTTACCATCTAGAGAGTCCTAAATCTCGTAGAGGTTGAGACTCCTGGACATTTCTGCCTTATTATGCCCCTGAAATAGTGCACAACATTAAAGCCTTGATAGATTGAACTCTCTTCATTAAAAATTGACTTCATGCAGAAATTTATATACAATATATCTACCCAAGATAGGAAAAATGTTGTCCTAGAGCTAAGAACTATAGGAAAAACTCAGTATATGGCTTGATATTGATCCAAGTGGTAGTTCAGTACAAAATTGGAAATATACCAAAAAATTATTATGTCACTTTGTTGGGGGAGCAATTCCTTCATTGTTTATTAAGTTAGAGCATTAATGACAAGATGAAACAGTGTATATAGCAATTGGAAAAGTTGACCCTAGAAAACTATTATGGAAGATCCACAAATTGCGTGATACAAAAAATTTGAAACTTTTGGGAAACTATTTTTTTTTTTTAATTTATAATTTTTTTGTTTTTTGTTTTTGTTTTGATGAGTTTTATATCTTAGTAAATTCTCCAAGGGAACACTTGCAGAATGACTTTTATAGATTCTAAGGCGACGTTTCATTTTTGGAACGACCACAAAATTATAATCATAAAATTTCTTAAGCATTAATCAAGATAAGTATTTTAATGCTAACAACTTTCATTAAATTCAATGTTACAATATTACAATGATATGAAAGACATAGAAGTAATATCCAATAAGAGTCTATGTACGTACGAATGTATGACTATCTTTCTTAATTCATTCTTTTAGTAACACACATCAGACATGAAATCATAGATCCAAAGCATTCAAAATATGTGGAATACATTTCATAATGCATATTTAAGCCGAAGGCGTTACCTATTTGAAAAGAGCTGACTTGATTATGTTGATTAACGGTTGACAGCATCTTAGAGGTGTGTAAGATCGTTGATTTCGTCATTGCCGTCGCCCTTTTTTTTAAGTTTACCGTTTGCCCCTTTTTTAAGTTTGTTGTTCGCCACTTTTTACATAAACATGAAATTCCCCTCTATGAATGAAGGGACTTGTAAAAGCGTATCGACGACTATCTTGCGTCTATATCAATGAAAGATGATTAAACGAATCTCAGTCGTTCATCATTTTTCGCTATTTTTCGGCTGTTTTTTGCCGTTTTTTGTTGCTTTCCCCACCACTATTGCTTTCTGCTCCTCCAAACTCTTCTTGCTATTGATCTTACTACAACTTGAAAATAAGGTTTCCACGAAGGTTTTAGAGTATGTTTATTAAAATGAAAATTATGGCCAAGATCTAAATAATGAGCAAATTTAGGTTTTACATAATTAAATATATATTAGCATAATTAATATATAATGTATATTTTATTTAATAAAAAATAAATTATAAATAATATAATTATACTAATTATTATTATATATTATATTCTTTAACAAAACTATTATATATATATATTATAATTAATAAATAATAATAATTATATTTAATATAATAGTACTACATCCAAGCTCGCCCCTAAAGAGAACCTGCTGGGCTAGAGTCGCTTCCCTATGCTTCCCTGTGGATAACAAAATAAATAAATAAGAGTACTTCAGATTAAATTATATATAATAAAATTATATTTATTATTATATATAATAGTATATATAGGTTATATTATTATTATATATTATATTTTATAATAAAAAATATTAAATATAAATATGAAATTATAATAATTATTATAATTAATATTTAATATATTTTCATATAAAACAAATTAAATTAATATATAAAAAACTTGATAATTTAATTGATCTGTGGAGAGATTAGAAAAAAGAAAGAGATAGAGGGAGAGACAATTTTATATATAGAGAGGAACATATGCTAACATTTGCACCTAAAGGAGGTTCAAGGATTATGTCGATAGAAAACTATTTGTATGTTAATATTTTAGAGAGTATGTGTTTGTATATGGATGTGCTACAAATTCTAATTGCATGTGGCTAGATTAAACAATTAATAATAAGTGCTAAATAATGGAATGAAACAAATTTAGACAAATCTAGATTTTTTCTTTAAAGAAATTAAGTATTATCTCATTATGAAATATTTGCATTTAGATTTAAAACATAAACCAATGCAAATGAAAAAAGAAAGTTGCCATCAAATTGACAAAAAATACTGCAAATGGAAATAGAATGTTCTCATTCAGTTGTCAAATCAATATTTATCTGGCTTTTATGTGATAAGTGACATTTTGGAGGCTTTTGCTTGATATTTTAGAGGATTTTACCATTAAACAGTAATGGCAACTAAAACTTATTTTCCAATTACTCAATAATGGTTTGTAGGCGTGAGACTTGTTTCAGGTTCAAATCTCACACTATATGTAGCCTATCGGTGAATAAAGAGAGAATAGAATGAGAGAAAGAGACAAATTTAGATAGATTGGTAGAGAGAGAGAGAGAGAGAGAGAGAAGAGAAATTAACTTTTGATTGGTTGTTTCATGTCAACAATCCAAGGATGGCATGTGTCCTTGGGGAGTTACGCTCAAGGTAGCATGCCATTTGATCAAGGATATGATAATTCACCTTTAAGACCTCTTCAATGTACCCACCGCACACACTTAAGTAGACAAATATATATATATATATATATAGAGAGAGAGAGAGAGAGAGAGAGAGAGAGAGAGAGAGAGAGAGAGAGAGAGAGAGGGAGAAAAATGAGACAAAGGAGAAAGAGACGAAGATAGAAATAAAGAGATAAAAAGAGGGATAGGGAGAAAAAAGAGGAGAGAGAAATAGAGATAGAGATAGAGATAGAGATATAAAGAGAGATAAATAGAAATAGAGAGATAAAGAGGGAGACAAAGAGATATAGAGAGATAGGTAGAGATAGAGGAATAAAGAGGGGCGTAGAAAGAGGCTTGATAGTGAGGGAGATAGTGAAAAATAGATGAAGGAAAAGAGAAAGAGAGGAGAGGAGAGAGACATAGATAGAGATAGTCACATATAAAGAGATGAGGAGATAAAGATAAATAGGGGGGAACAAAAGATTATATATATATATATATAGGGAGATAATGAGAAACATACATATAGAGAGGGAGACAAAGAGATAGAGAGAGGTAGATATATAGAGAGATAAAAATGAATAGATATAGGTATAGGGAGGGTGGTTGATATATCTCTCCCTTTCACTCTCTATCTCTCTATGTCTCCCACTATCTATGTCACTCCTTGTCCCCTTCTCTATCTATAGAGCTATATCTCCCTCTTCCCCCCTCTCTCATTCACTCCCCTAATCTATATCTCTATCTCCATTTCTCTTTATCTCCCTCTCAATCCTCTCTATCTCTTTCTATCCGTATCTTTTCCTACCTCTTTCACTATCTCTATCTCTTTCACTATCCCCCTCTATCTCTCTATATCATGCCATTTTTATGTCTCTCCCCCTCCCTCTATATTTATTGAGCTATCTCTCCCTCTCTCTCTCTCCCATATTCTTCTCTCTCCCTTTATCCCCCTCTTCTCTCTCCCTCTTCTACCTATCTCTCCCCCTCTTCTCTCTCTTCCTCTCTCCCCCTCTTCTCTATCTCCCCTCTACATATCTCTCTTCCTTTCTCTCCCTCCCTCTTTCTCAATCTCCCCCCTCTCTCTATCTCTCCCTGTCTTTCCCTCCCTTGCTCTCTCCCTATCCCCCTATCTATATTCTATCTCCACCTCTCCTTTCTCTTTCCCAGTTTCATCTCTCTTTCTCTTGTCATATATCTCTATCTCCCCATACTTGTTTCTCCCTTTTTCTCTATCTCCACCTCTCTCTCCCTTTCTCTTCCCATATATCTCTCTTTCTCTTCCCATATTTCTCTATCTCTCTCTTTCTCTTCTCGTATATCTCTATCTCCCCATACTTCTTTCTCCCTTTCTCTCTATCTCCACCTCTCTCTCCCTTTCTCTTCCCATATATCTCTCTCTTTCT
>VDFB02072274.1:42680537-42767143 GCA_007258455.2 Sequoia sempervirens | reverse complement strand
CCTCCTAATCTATATCTCTATCTCTATTTCTCTTTATCTCCCTCTCAATCCTCTCTATCTCTTTCTATCCATATCTTTTCCTACCTCTTTCACTATCTCTATCTCTTTCACTATCCCCCTCTATCTCTCTATATCACACCATTTTTATGTCTCTCCCCCTCCCTCTATATTTATTGAGCTATCTCTCCCTCTCTCTCCCATATTCTTCTCTCTCCCTTTATCCCCCTCTTCTTTCTCTCCCTCTTCTACCTATCTCTCCCCCTCTTCTCTATCTCCCCTCTACATATCTCTCTTCCTTTCTCTCCCTCCCTCTTTCTCAATCTCCCCCCTCTCTCTATCTCTCCCTGTCTCTCTCTCCCTTGCTCTCTCCCTATCCCCCTATCTATATCTCTATCTCCACCTCTCTCTCCCTTTCTCTTCGCATATATCTCTCTCTTTCTCTTCCCATATTTTCTCTCTTTCATTAGCGATTCTCATCTCTGCATCTTTCTCCCTTTATTTATCTCCAATCTCTCTCCCTTTCTCTCCCATATTTCTCTACTTCTTTCCTCATATCCTTTCTATCTCCTCGTATTTCTTTCTCCTCCGTTTTTCTCTCTATCTCCAATCTCTCTCTCCCTTTCTTCCCATATTTCTCATCTCTCTTTTCTCTATCTCTCATCTCCATACTCTTTCTCCCTTTCTCTAATATCTCCAATTCCTCTCTCCTTTCTCTTCCCATATATCTCTCTTTCTTCCCATATTTCTCTCTCTTTCTCTTCTCATATATCTCTATCTCCCCGTACTTCTTTCTCCCTTTCTCTATCTCCCCCTATTTCTCTCTCCCTCTCTCCATCTCTATTTACCTATCTATAATTCTCTCTATTTGTCTATCTCTTTGTCTTTCTCTCACTCTCCTCTATATCTCCTTATATACCTATCTCTCTATCACTCTATCTCACAAGATCTATATCCCCCTCTACATCTTCCTCTATATCTCTCTGTCTTGTCCTCTCTCTCTCCTCTCTCTATATATTTATCTCTCCCTCTACCTATATCTCTCTATCTATTTGTCTCCCTCTTCCTCTCTCATTCTATCTTCATCTCTACTTGTATTTTCCTCTCCCCCCATTTATCTCTAGACATGTCTCACTCTCTCTATACATTCATCTATCTCCCTCTCTATCCCTCTATATATTTATCTCTTCTATCTCTATATATCCCTATCTTCTCTCTCTTTATCTCTCCCTCTCCTCTCCTTCTGTCCATATCCATCTCCTTCTCCTTCTCCATCTCTATCTTCCTCTCTATATCTATCTTATTACCCCCTCTCTCTCTCGCTCTTCCCCCCTCTATCTCTCCCTCTCTATGTCTCTCCTTAGTCCAAACATAACATGAGCCTGTTGGTAATGGAGCCTGATTATCTTCCTGATTCAAAGGTTTAATTTCAATCTTGTTTGGATCCTTGTAAGTGGATGCATAGTTGATATGAAGCTATCACTTCTCCATTGAGACCTTTGTTTCACAAGCAACATCATTTCCTAAATGGCCTACCAATTGACCTCATGTACTACATAAATGTATGCAAAAATAACACCAAAATTTATCCTAATTGACTTTCAACACTTATTCGACATACCCATTGCACACTAAGGTGCAATTGCTAGTTTAAATAATAGACACATGCTAAATAATTATTTCAAACTAATCAATATTTCACCACATCCTTTTCCAATATCTAATACACATATGAATGCAAGGATGTGAACAAGCCAAATATGACCATCAACAAAAGCTACAAGTCTTTTCAACTTTATAAGATTTGACTTAGTATAACACATCCAAGGCCATATACAACATCAACATGAATTGCTCCTTGCATCTCATACTACAAAAGCTCTTTTCACATGATGCTATATGCCTTCTTGAGAGCACATGCCCAAGGTAGGACTGCAAGCATCCCATTCTACATGCATCCTAATCTTGGCACAAGACAAGTATTAAAACTGAACAATATCAACAAATTTAAATATACAAGCAAACACCGTAATAAAATAACAAGTACAGATAAAGCAAACACACATAAAGCAAGCACTTAAAATAAACATAGAATACAAGCACCTCACAAATTACGAAAACACAATAACAATGACACTCACATAAGTAAAATCACACAAGGAATTTGCAAACATGACAAACACACTTGTTCCCCAGAACCCATCGAAAGGGAATTTATGAGTTGTGTAGTGAACCCAAGTACCACTACCTCACATAAGATAAGAAGGTTAACTATAGATACCAAGATAGAACATTCCTATCACAAAGTAGAAATAATATGTCCAAGAGATCTCCTAGCTCTAGTGGTATGTTATGCTCCTAACCTTATAGTGTATATTGGGTTATGAATAATTGACTTATGGCTACCTTAACTCTTAAATAAGTTATATAATAATTATTATAAACATTTTGAAGAGCATTTTTCTTCCAAAATATGAAATTATGAAAAACAAACTTTCTATTTTCCCTTTTAACCTTTTTATCTATTATATATTTTTCTATTTTTTTAATTTTATTTTTACTCATTTTTCTCTTTCCTTTTTCCTAATGCAATTGAGTAAAATTGAATCATGCAACATTATATCATTTGCATTAAATTTGAAAAGACGATTAAATCATGTATAAATATGAATTCCCAATCCAAGGAATTTTATAAAATTTAAACAATTTTATTTTATTTTTGCACTTTTTCCCAACACAAATATTTCATTGGATTTCACATATGCAATTATTTCATTCCTAGAAATTCATTAAGGATCAATCAAGGTAATTAAATCATACATTTACTAGTAACTCACAACATAGATGTACCCTAGAATTGTCTCCTATTTAGATCCCAATTAACACAGGGTCAAACATGACACATACCATACTCAATGTGAGTGCAATTGAGGAATAACATAAAAGGAGGTGGAATGTGAAATCTTCGAAATAACCACCATTGGGAAATAATTTAGACCTGCATAATCTAGTGGAGAAATAACCTTGTACCTATAACCACTCAACACACATGTCAAGCATACCTACTCAATATATAGTTGTTGAAGCATAGCATAATCACCCAATTGAGTAGAACATCATAAAATGTAAATCAGTGCATCTAAAGGTCATATAATCTTGATAGCATTTAATCACAACATAAATATTAATACTGATATCCTTTGAACTAAAGCATTATGGGATAAGTCACATATAAACATCACATATGCATTTTATAGCACGATAATGAAAATATCAAGTCCTCTGGGTATTCTTGACATTACTGCCAAGACAACTAATGCATAAAAACACCAATGCTTATTATGTTGAGGAATCACATTTTGTACCATGCAAGTGGGTCCAAAATTCATGCAAAGAACAACATAAGCCCGGCCTCATCTCTATGTCTCCACTATGTATGTCACTATCTCTCCCGCTCTCTATCTATAGAGCTATACCTCTCTCTCCCCCCTCACTCTCATTCACTCTATCTCTCCTAATCTATATCTCTCTCTCTATTTCTCTCTTTATCTCCCTCTTAGTCCTCTCTATCTCTTTCTATCCATATATTTTTCTACCTCTTGTACTATCTCTCTCTCTTTCACTATCCCCTCTATCTCTCTATATCACCCCTTTCTAGGTGTCTCTCCTCTCCCTCTATATTTAATGAGCTATCTCGCTTCTCCCCATCTCTCTCTCTCTTTATCCCCCTTTTCTTTCGCCTCCCCTTCTACCTATCTCCTCTTCTCTCTCTCTTCCTCTCTCCCCCTCTTCTATATCTCTCCTCTATCTATCTCTCCCTTTCTCCCTCTCCCTCTCTTTCAATCTCCCCCCTCTCTCTATCTCTCCCCATCTCTTCCTCCCTCACTCTCTCCCTATCTATCTCTCTATGTCCACCTCTCTCTCCATTTCTCTTCTCATATATCTCTCTCTTTCTCTTCCCATATTTCTATATCTCTCTCTTTCTCTTCTCATATATCTCTATCCCCCCCTACTTCTTTCTCCCTTTCTCTATCTCCACCTATTTCTCTCTCCTCTCTTTCTCTATTTACCTATCTATAACTCTCTTTATTTGTCTATATCTTTCTCTTTCTCTCCCTCTCCTCCTTTATATCTCCTTATATACCCATCTCTCTATCACTCTATCTCATCTCACCAGATCTATATTTCTATATCTCCCTCTACCTCTTCCTCTATATCTCTCTACCTCATCCTCTCTCCCTCTTCCTCTCTCTCTCTATATATTTATCTCTCCCTCTACCTATATCTCTCTATCTATTTGTCTCCATCTTCCTCTCTCATTCTATCCTCATCTCTACTTCTATTTTCTTCTCCCCATGTTTATCTCTAGACATGTCTCCCTCTCTCTATCCATCCATCTATCTCCCTCTCTATTCCTCTCTTCCATCTCTATCTATCCCTCTCCCCTCTCTCTCTTTATCTCTCCCTCTCCTTCTCTCCTGTCCATATCCATCTCCTTCTCTTTCTCCATCTCCATCTCTATCTCTATTTTCCTTCTATATCTATCTCCTTACCCCCCTTTCTCTCTTGCTCGTCCCCACTCTATCTCTCCCTCTTTCTATCCCTATCACTGCCCCACTTTCTCTCTCCTTATTTCAAACATAACATGAGCCTGTTGGTAATGGAGCCTGATTATCTTCTCGATTCAGAGGTTTTATTTCTATCATGTTTGGATCCCTGTAAGTGGATGCATAGTTGATTTGAAGCTATCACTTCTCCATTGAGACCTTTATTTCACAAGCAAAATTATTTGCTAAATGGCCTACCAATTGACCTGATGTATTACATAAATGTATGCAAACATAACACCAAAATTTATCCTAATTGACCTTCAACAGTTCTTCGACATACCCATTGCACACTAAGGTGCAATTTCTAGTTTCAATAAGAGACACATGCCAAATAATCATTTCAAACTAATCAATAATTCATCACATCCTTTTCCAACATCTAATACACATATGAATGCAAGGATGTGAACACGCCAAATATGACCATCAACAAAAGCTACAAGTCTTTTTAACTTTATAAGATTTGACTCAGTACAACACATCCAAGGCCATATAAAACATTAACATGAATTTATCCTTGCATCTCATACTACAAATGCTCTCTTCACATGATGCTATATGCCTTCTTGAGAGCACATGCCCAAGGTAGGACTGCAAGCATCCCATACTACATGCATCCTAATCTTTGCACAAGGAAAGTATCAAAACCTAACAATATCAACATAGATGGACCCTAGAATTGTCTCCTATTTAGATCCCAGTTAACACAGGGTCAAACATGACACATACCATACTCAATTCGAGTACGATCAATGAATAAAAGAGAAGGAGGTCTATTGTGAGATCTTCAAAATAAAAACCATTGGGAAATAATTTAGTCCTACATAATCTAGTGGAGAAATAACCTTCTACCTATAACCACTCAACACACATGTCAAGCATACCTACTCAATATACAGTTGTTGAAGCATAGCATAATCACCCAATTGAGTAGAACATCATAAAATGTAAAGCAGTACATCTAAAGGTCATATAATCTTGATAGCATTTAATCACAACATAAATATTAATACTGATATCCTTGAACTAAAGAATTATGATAAGTCAAGCATATAAACATCACATATGCATTTCAAGAAATACTGCATAATGAAAAACATCAAGTCCTCACAAGGGACTTGGCACATTGCCAAACACAAATCTCAATGCATAAAAAACACCAGCAGTTGACATGTTGATGAATCACATCTTTAAACATGCAAGTGGTCCAAACACACCATGCAAAGAAATAACATAAGCCCGCTCTCTATCTCTCTATGTCTCCCACTATCTATGTCACTATCTCTCCCGCTCTCTATCTATAGAGCTATACCTCTCTCTCCCCCCTCACTCTCATTCACTCTATCTCTCCTAATCTATATCTCTATCTCTATTTCTCTCTTTATCTCCCTCTTAGTCCTCTCTATCTCTTTCTATCCATATATTTTTCTACCTCTTGTACTATCTCTCTCTCTTTCACTATCCCCTCTATCTCTCTATATCACCCCCTTTCTATGTCTCTCCCTCTCCCTCTATATTTATTGAGCTATCTCTCCCTCTCTCCCCAATCTTCTTCTCTCTCTCTCTCTCTCCCTTTATCCCCCTCTTCTTTTTCTCCCTCTTCTACCTATCTCTCCTCTTCTCTATCTTCCTCTCTCCCCCTCTTCTCTATCTCTCCTCTACCTCTCCCTCCCTCTCTCTTAAGCTCCCACCTCTCTCTATCTCTCCCCATCTCTCCCTCCCTATCTCCCTATCTATCTCTCTATCTCCACCTCTCTCTCCATTTCTCTTCCCATATATCTCTCTCTTTCTTTTCCTATATTTCTCTATCTCTCTCTTTCTCTTCTCATATATCTCCATCTCCCCCTAATTATTTCTCCCTTTCTATATCTCCACCTATTTATCTCTCCCTCTCTTCATCTCTATTTACCTATGTATAATTCTCTCTATTTGTCTATCTCTTTGTATTTCTCTCCCTGTCCTCCTATATATCTCCTTATATACTCATCTCTCTATCACTCTATCTCACCAGATCTATATCTCTATATCTACCTCTACCTCTTCCTCTATATATCTCATTCTCATCCTCTATCCCTCTCCCTTTCTCTTCTTATATTTATCTTTGAGCCCTCTACCTATATCTCTCTATCTATTTGTCTCCATCTTCCTCTCTCATTCTATCTTCATCTTTACTATTTTCTTCTCCCCCCGTTTATCTCTAGACATGTCTTCCTCTCTCTATCCATCCATCTATCTCCCTCTTTATCCCTCTCTATATATTTATCTCTTCCATATTTATCTATCCCTCTCCCCCCTCTCTTTATCTTTCCCTCTCCTGTTTCTTCATCTCCATCACTGTCTCTATCTTCCTCTGTATATCTATCTCCTTACCCCTCTCTATCTCTCACTCTTCCCCCCTCTATCTCTCCCTCTATATCTCCCTCTTTCTATCCCTATCTCTCCCTCTCTCTCTCCCTCTATCCTTATTTCAAACATAGCATGATCCTGTTGGGAATGGAGCCTAATTATCTTCCCGATTCAGAGGTTTTATTTGAATCATGTTTGGATCCTTGTAATTGGATGCATAGTTGATTTGAAGCTATCACTTCTTCATTGAGACATTTGTTTAAAAAAAAAACATCATTTGCTAAATGGCCTACCAATTGACCTCATGTACTGCATAAATGTATGCAAACATAAAACTAAAATTATCCTAATTGACCTTCAACAGTACTTCGACATATCCTTTCACACTAAGGTGCAATTTCTAATTTCAATAATAGACACATGCCAAATAATAATTTCAAACTAATCAATAATTCACCACATCCTTTTCCAACATCTAATACACATATGAATGCAAGGATGTGAACAAGCCAAATATGACCATCAACAAAAGCTACAAGTTTTTTTTAACTTTATAAGATTTGACTTAGTACAACACATCCAAGGCCATATAAAACATCAACATGAATTGCTCCTTGCATCTCATAATACAAAAGCTCTCTTCACATGATGCTATATGACTTCTTGAGAGCACATGCCCAAGGTAGGACTGCAAGCATTCCATACTACATGCATCCTAATCTTTGCACAAGGAAAGTATCAAAACCTTACAATATCAACATAGATGGACCCTAGAACTGTCTCCTATTTAGATCTTAATTAACACAAGGTCAAACATGACACATACCATACTAAATTCGAGTAAAAATTAGGAATAACAGAAAAGGAGGTCGAATGTGAGATCTTCAAAATAACCACCATTGGGAAATAATTTTAACCTACATAATCTAGTGGAGAAAGAACCTTGTGCCTATAACCACTCAACACACATGTCAAGCATACCTACTCAATATATAGTAGTTAAAGCATAGCATAATCACCTAATTGAATAGAACATTATAAAATGTAAATCAGTGCATCTAAAGGTCATATAATCTTGATAGCATTTAATCACAACATAAATATTAATACACATATCTATTGACTAAAGCATTATGGTAAGTCAAGTAGATAACATCACATAAGCATTTCGAGAAATACCGCATAATGAAAAACATCAAGTCCTGACAAGTGACTTGACACATTGCCAAACAAAAATATCAATGCATAAAAAACACCAATAGTTGACATGTTGAGGAATCACATCTTGAAACATGCAAGTGGTCCAAACACACCATGCAAAGAAATAACATAAGCCCACTCTCTATCTCTCTATTTCTTCCACTATCTATGTCACTCCCTATCCCCCTCTATATCTATAGAGCTATATCTCCATCTCCCCCCTCTCTCTCATGGACTCTTTCTCTCCTAATCTATATCTCTCTCTATTTATCTCTTTATCTCCCTCTCAATCCTCTCCATCTCTTTCACTATCCCCTCTATCTCTTTATATCACCCTCTTTCTATGTGTCTCCCTCTCCCTCTATATTTATTGAGCTATCTCTCCTCTCCCCATCTCTCTCTCTCCCTTTATGGCCCTCTTCTTTCTCTCCCTCTTCTACCTATCTCCTCTTCCTCTCTCCCCCTCTTGTCTATCTATCCTCCTGTACCTATCTCTCTCCCTTTCTCTCCCTCCCTCTCTCTCAATCTCCCCCCTCTCTCTATCTCTCCCCATCTCTCCCTCCCTCACTCTCTCCCTACCCCCTATCTATCTCTCTATCTCCACCTCTCTCTCCATTTCTCTTCCCATATATCTCTCTCTTCCCATATTTATCTGTCTCTCTCTTTGTTTTCTCATATATCTCTATCTCCCCCTACTTCTTTCTCCCTTTCTCTATCTCCACCTATTTCTCTCTCCCTCTCTCCATCTCTATTTACCTATCTATAATTCTCTCTCTATTTTTTTCTCTTTGTATTTCTCTCCCTATACTCCATATCTCCTTATATACTTATCTCTCTATCACTCTATCTCACCAGATCTATATATCTATATATCCCTCTATATCTCTTTGTCTCATCCTCTCTCCCTCTTCCTCTCTCTCTCTCTATATATATTTATCTCTCCCTCTACCTATATCTATCTATCTATTTTTCTTCATCTTCCTCTCTCATTCTATCTTCATCTCTACTTCTATTTTCTTCTCCCTCGTTTATCTCTAGACATGTCTCCCTCTCTCTATCCATCCATCTATCTACCTCTCTGTCCCTCTATATATTTATCTCTTCCATCTCTATCTATCTCTCTCCCCTCTCTCTTTATCTCTCCCTCTCCTGTCCATACCCATCTCCTTCTCTTTCTCCATCTCCATCTCCACCTCTATCTATATCTTCCTCTCTATATCTATATCCTTACCCCTCTCTCTCTCGCTCTTTCCCCCTCTATCTCTCCCTCTCTCCTTATTTCAAACATAACATGAGCCTCTTGGTAATGGAGGTTGACTATCTTCTCGATTTAGATGTTTTATTTCTATCATGTTTGCATCCCTATAAGTGGATGCATAGTTGATTTGAAGCTATCAGTTCTCCATTGAGACCTTTGTTTCACAAAAAACATCATTTGCTAAATGGCATACTAGTTGACCTCATTTACTTCATAAATGTATGCAAACATAACTCCAAAATTTATCCTAATTGACCTTCAACACTTTTTCGACATATCCATTGCACACTAAGGTGTGATTTCTAATTTCAATAATAGACACATTCCAAATAATAATTTCAAACTAATCAATAATTCACCACATCCTTTTCTAACATCTAATACACATATGAATGCAAGGATGTGAACAAGCCAAATCTGACCATCAACAAAATCCACAAGTGTTTTCAACTTTATAAGATTTGACTTAGTACAACACATCCAAGGCCATATTCAACATCAACATGAATTTCTCCTTACATCTCATACTACAAAATCTATCTTCACATGATGATATATTCCTTCTTGAGAGGACATGCCCAAGGTAGGAATGAAAGCATCTCATACTACAATCCTAATCTTTGCACAAGTATCAAAACCTAACAATATCAGCATAGATGGACCCTAGAATTGTCTCCTATTTAGATCCCAGTTAACACAGGGTCAAACATGACACATACCATACTCAATTTGAGTACAATCGAGGAATAAAAAAAAGGAGATCAAATGTGAGATCTTCAAAATAACCATGATTGAGAAATAATTTAGACCTACATAATCTAGTGGAGAAATAACCTTGTACCTATAACTACTCAACACACATGTCAATAATACCTACTCAATATATAGTAGTTGAAGCATAGTATAATCACCCAATTGAGTAGAACATCATTAAATGTAAATTAGTGCATCTAAAGGTCATATAATCTTGATAGCATTTAATCAAAACATAAATATTAATACACATATCCATGAACTAAAGCATTATGATAAGTTAAGCATATAAACATCACATATGCATTTCGAGAAATACCACATAAAGAAAAACATCAAGTCCTCACAAGGGACTTGATACTTCACCAAACATGAATCTAAATGCATACAAAACACCAACAATTGACATGTTGAGGAATCACATCTTGAAACATGCAAGTTGTCCAAACAAACCATGCAAAGAAATAACATAATATCACTCTTTATCTCTCTGTCTCCCACTATCTATGTCACTCCCTCTCCCCCTCTCTATCTATAGAGCTATATCTCTGTGTCCTCCCCTCTCTCATTCACTCTATCTCTCCTAATCTATATCTCTATCTTTGTTTCTCTCTTTATCTCCCTCTTAGTCCTCTCTATCTCTTTCTATCCATATATTTTTCTACCTATTTCACCATCTCTCTATCTCTTTCACTATCCCCTCTATCTCTCTATATCACCCTATTTCTATATATCTCTCTCTCCCTCTATATTTATTGATGTATCTCTCTATCTCTCTCTCTCCCTTTATCCCCCTCGTCTTTCTCTCCCTCTTCTACCTATCTCTCCCCCTCTTCTCTCTCTTCCTCTCTCCCCATCTTCTCTATCTATCCTCCTCTACCTATCTCTCTCCCTTTCTCTCCCCCCCTCTCTCTCAATCTCCCCCCTCTATCTATCTCTCCCCATCTCTCCCTCCCTCACTCTCTCCCTATCCCCCCTATCTACCTCTCTATGTCCACATCTCTCTCCATTTCTCTTCCCATATATCTCTCTCTTTATCTTCCCATATTTCTCTATCTCTCTCTTTCTCTTCTCATATATCTCTATCTCCCCCTACTTCTTTCTCCCTTTCTCTATCTCCACCTATTTCTCTCTCCCTCTCTCTATCTCTATTTACCTATCTTTAATTCTCTCTATTTGTCTATCTCTTTGTCTTTCTCTCCCTCTCCTCCTCCATATCTCCTTATATAATTATCTCTCTATCACTCTATCTCACTAGATCTATATCTTTATATCTCCCTCTACCTCTTCTTCTATATCTCTCTGTCTCATCCTCTCTCCCTCTCCCTCTCTCTCTATATTTATCTCTCTATCTATTTGTCTCCATCTTCCTCTCTCATTCTATCTTCATCTCTACTTCTATTTTATTCTCCCCCTTTTATCTCTAGACATGTCTCCCTCTCTCTATCCATGCATCTATCTCCCTCTCTATCCCTTTCTATATATTTATCTCTTCCATCTCAATCTATCCCTCTCCCCTCTCTCTCTTTATCTCTCCCTCTCCTTCTCTTCTTGTTTCTATATCCATATCCTTCTCTTTCTCCATCTCCAACTCCATCTCCATCTTCCTCTCTCTATATCTATCTCCTTACCCCCCCTCTCTCTCATGCTCTTCCCCCCTCTATCTCTCCCTCTTTTTATCCCTATCTCTCCATCTCTCTCTCCCTCTCTCCTTATTTCAAATATAACATGAGCCTATTGGTAATGGAGCTTGATTATCTTCCTAATTCATAGGTTTTATTTCAATCATGTTTGGATCCCTGTAAGTGGATGCATAGTTGATTTGAAGCTATCACTTCTCCATTGAGACCTTTGTGTCAAAAAAAAATCATTTACTAAAAAGTCTAGCAATTGACCCCATGTACTACAAAAATGTATGCAAACATAACACAAAAATTTATCCTAGTTGACCTTCAACACTTTTTCGACATACCCATTGCACACTAAGATGCAATTTCTAATTTAAATAATAGACACATGCCAAATAATCATTTCAAACTAATCAATAATTCACCATATAGTTTTCCAACATCTAATACATATATGAATGCAAGGATGTGAACAAGCCAAATATGACCATCAACAAAAGCTACAGGTCTTTTCACATTTATAAGATTTGACTTAGTACAACACATGCAAGGCCATATATAACATCGAAATTAATTTATCCTTGCATCTCATACTACAAAAGACCTGTTCACATGATGATATATGCCTTCTTGAGAGTACATGCACAAGGTAGGACTGAAAGCATCCCATACTACATGCATCCTAATATTTGCACAAGGAAAGTATCAAAAACTTACAATATTAACATAGATGGACCCTAGAATTGTCTCCTATTTAGATCCCAATTAACATAGGATCAAACATGACACATACCATACTCAATTCAAGTACAATCAAGGAATAACATAAAAGGAGATCGAATGTGAGATCTTCAAAATAACCACCATTGGGAAATAATTTAGACCTGCCTAATCTTGTGGAGAAATAACCTTGTACCTATAACCACTTAACACACATGTCAAGCATATCTACTCAATATATAGTAGTTGAAGCATAGCATAATCATGCAATTGAGGAGAGAATCATAAAATTTAAATCAATGCATCTAAAGGTCATATAATCTTGATAGCATTTAATCACAACATAAATATTAATACACATATCTATGAACTAAAGCATTATGATAAGTAAAGCATATAAACATGACATACATTTTGATAAATACTGCATAATGAAAAACATCAAGTCCTCACAAGGGACTTGACATATTTCCAAATAGGAATCTCAATACATACAAAACACCAATAGTTGACATGTTGAGGAATCACATCTTGAAACATGCAAGTGGTCCAAACACACCATGCAAAGAAATAACATAAGCCTGCTCTCTATCTCTCTATGTATCCCACTATCTATGTCACTCCTTCTCTCCCTCTCTATCTATAGAGCTATATCTATATCTCTCCTAATCTATATCTCTATCTCTATTTCTCTCTTTATCCCCCTCTTAGTCCTCTCTATCTATTTCTATCCATATATTTTTCTACCTGTTTCACTATCTCTCTATCTCTTTCACTATCTTCTCTATCTCTCTATATCACCCGCTTTCTATTTCTCTTCCTCTCCCTCTATATTTATTGACCTATCTCTCCCTCTCTCCCCCATATTCTCTCTCTCTCTCTCTCCCTTTATCCCCCTCTTCTTTCTCTCCCTCTTCTACCTATCTCTCTGCTCTTCTCTCTCTTCCTCTCTTCCTCTCTCCCCCTCTTCTCTATCTCTCCTCTACCTATCTCTCTCCCTTTCTCTCCCTCCCTCTCTCTCAATCTCCCCCCTTTCTCTATCTCTCCCCATCTCTCCCTCCCTCACTCTCTCCCTATCCCCCTATCTATCTCTCTTACTCCATAACTCTCTCCATTTCTCTTCGCATATATATCTCTCTTTCTCTTCCCATATTTCTCTATCTCTCTCTTTCTCTTCTCATATATCTCTATCTCCCCCTACTTCTTTCTCCCTTTCTCTATCTCCACCTATTTATCTCTCCCTCTCTTTATCTCTATTTACCTATCTATAATTCTCTATTTTTTTTGATCTCTTTGTCTTTCTCTCCCTCTCCTCCTCTATATCTCCTTATATACTTATCTCTCTATCACTCTATCTCACCAGATCTATATCTCTATATCTCCATCTACCTCTTCCTCTATATCTCTTTGTATCATCCTCTCTCCCTCTCCCTCTCTCTCTATATATTTATCTCTCCCTCTACCTATATCTCTCTATCTATTTTCCCCCATATTCCTCTCTCATTCTATCCTCATCTATTTTTCTATTTTCAACTCCCAACATTTATTTTTATACATGTGTCCCTCTCTCTATTCGTCCGTCTATCTACCTCTCTATCCCTCTATATATTGATCTCTTCCATCTCTATCTATCCCTGTCCCTCTCTCTCTTTATCTCTCCCTCTCCTTCTCTCCTTCTTTCCATATCCATCTCCTTCTCTTTCTCTATCTCCATCTCCATCTCTATCTTCCTCTCTATATCCATCTCCTTACCCCTCTCTCTCTCTCTCTTCCCCCATCTAACTCTCCCTCTTTCTATCCCTATCTCTCCCTCTCTCTCTCTCTCCCTCTCTCCTTATTTCAAACATAACATGAGCCTTTTGGTAATGGAGCTTGTTTATCTTCTTGATTTAGAGGTTTTATTTCAATCATGTTTGGATCCCTATAAGTGGATGCATAGTGGATTTGAAGCTATTACTTCTCCATTGAGACCTTTATTTCACAAAAAAACATCATTTCCTAAATTTCCTACCAATTGACCTCATGTACAACATAAATGTATGCAAACATAACACCAAAATTTATCCTAATTGACCTTCAACACTTCTTCGACATACCCATTGCACACTAAGATTTGATTTCTAATTTCAATAATAAACATGTGCTAAATAATCATTTCAAACTAATCAATAATTCACCACATCCTTTTCCAACATCTAATACACATATGAATGCAAGGATGTGAACAAGTCAAATATGACCGTCAACAAAAGCTACAAGTCTTTTCAACTTTATAAGATGTGACTTAGTACAACACATCTAAGGCCACATACAACATCAACATGAATTGCTTCTTGCATCTCATACTACAAAATCTCTCTTGACATGATGCTTTATTCCTTCTTGAGAGCACATTCCTATGGTAGGACTGCAAGCATCCCATACTACATGCATCTTAATCTTTGCACAAGGCAAGTATCAAAACCTAACAATATCAACATATTTAAATATACAGGCAAACACACATAATGAAAATACAAGTATAGATAAAGCAAGCACTTAAAATAAACATAGAATACTTGAGTACCTCACAAATTAAAAAAACTTAATAACAATGACACTCACATAAGTAAAATCACACAAGGAATTTTCAAACCTGACAAACACACTTGTTCCAAAAAACCCATCGAAAGGGAATTTACAAGTTGTGTGGTGAACCCAAGTACCAATACCTCACATAAAATAACAAGGTTAACTATAGATAGAAGATAGAACATTCCTATCACAAAGTAGAAATAATATGTCTAGGAGATCTCCTAGCTCTAGTGGTATGTTATGCTCCTAACCTTATAGTGTGTATTGGGTTATGAGTAATTGGCTTGTAGCTACCTTAACTCTTAAATAAGTTATATAATAATTATTATAAACATTTTGGAGAGCATTTTTCTTCCAAAATATGAAATTATGAAAAACAAACTTTCTATTTTTCCTTTTAACCTTTTTATCTATTATATATTTTTCTATTTTTTTAATTTTATTTTTACTCATTTTTCTCATTCCTTTTTCCTAATGCAATTTAGTAAAATTGAATCATGTAGCATTAATTCATTTGCATTAAATTTGAAAAGATGATTAAATCAAGTATAAATATGCATTCCCAATCTAAGGGATTTTCTAAAATTTAAACAATTTATTTTATTTTTCCCTTTTTTCCCAACACACAAAAATATTTCATTAGATAACATATGCAATTATTTCATTCCTAGAAATTCATTAAGGATCAATCAAGGTAATTAAATCATTAATCAAATCAGACATTTATTAGTAACGCACAACATAGATGGACCCTAGAATTGTCTCCTATTTAGATCCCAGTTAACACAAGGTCAAACATGACACATACCATACTCAATTTGAGTACAATCGAGGAATAACATAAAAGGAGTTCCAATGTGAGATCTTCGAAATAACCACCATTGGGAAATAATTTATACCTTCATAATCTAGTGGAGAAATAACCTTGTACCTATAACCACTCAACACACATGTCAAGCATACCTACTCAATATATAGTAGTTGAAGCATAGAATAATCACCCAATTGAGTACAAAATCATAAAATGTAAATCAGTGCATCTAAAGGTCATATAATCTTGATAGCATTTAATCGCAACATAAATATTAATACACATATCCATGAACTAAAGCATTATGATAAGTCAAGCATATAAACATCATATATGCATTTCGAGAAATACCACATAACAAAAAATATCAAGTCCTCACAATGGACTTGACACATTTCCAAACACAAATCTCAATGCATAAAAAACACCAATAGTTGACATGTTGAGGAATCACATCTTTAAAAATGCAAGTGGTCCAAACACACCATGCAAAGAAATAACATAAGCCACAACCAAGGCTAACAATGAAAACAATGAAGTTGAAACAATGATCAACCCCCAAATGAACAAGCACAAGCACTAGCTATGCATCCCCTAATATGTTTTCAAAAAATATGTCGATATCAAGAGATCTTCAGGCCGCAAATGAGAAGGGCATTATAGAGAACTAATGGAATTTACTTTCCTTTGATAATTATAATTCATAGGCTACCTCATCTACCCACCTCAAGATCTTTTAGGGCTCATATAAGTCTTAAGATTTTTAATTTGTCTTTCCTTTAGGGAGGATCGCTTGTAAGATTGCAATAAAAAAAACACCAACACTCTTATTTCAAAGTTTTTCTCCATATGATGATGATAAACATACATCTTTTGCTAGATTTGCACCTATTGGAGATTATTTTTGAGTAATTTCAAGATATCTTAGCCCTATTGGATTAGGTCACTCACCCTTGGGACCCTACTATTAGGAAATACAAGGTCAAACAAAATGTTGTCTTCATAACCATATAATTCCATCAAGGGTGCCATCCCAATGGATAGGTGATGAGTAGTATTATAGTAGTGCTCCCCCAGGTGAAGACATTTTTTCAATGCCTTATGTTGGTCTGCTACATAGTTGCTTAGTTAGCCTTCCACCCATTTGTTTACCATCTTTTTTTTCATCCATTTGGAGGTGGTAGCTAGTGTTTGGCATGAGTTTAGTTCTTGCTAGACAGAAGATATATTTCCAAAATAATCTCAAGAACCTACTATCTCTATATATCATAATGCTCTCAGGAAATCTAGGAAGCCTAAAAAATTCCTTAAAGAACACTTTAGCAACTTAGGCTACCTTATAATATGAGTAAATGAAAAAGAAGTGTGCATACTTGGTGAGTCTATCCACAACCATATATAGATAGTCCTTACCTTTGACATTAGGAATTCCCATGATGAAATATGTCAAGACATCAAGAATTGGCAAGAGTTGTAATATTCCTACTTGAAATGAATTTTCTATTTTGTTTTATTGGTAAATGGAACATTCCCTAACATATTAGAGCATGTCACCTTTGAGTCACTAAATTTCTTGTAAGTTTTGAAATAACCCAGTGGCCCACCAAGGGCAAGTCATGGGCTACTTTAAATACTTTTTGTAGCTTAGGAAAAAACTTAGGTTAGCAGATTAGAGCATAAATAAGATAACCCAAAGCAAAGCAATGAAGAACAACGAAGTACAAAACATGAAAACAAGGAGAGATCTCACCCAATGTCTTCAACCTCCATGATTAACCTCCATTGCACCTTCTCTATTTGTTGCAATATTATGTGTGCCCTTAGATTTGTGATGAGCAACCTATGATAGTGCCAATGTCCTAAGCAAATGTTTAAGGATTCTATCAAAAAGCTACACAATGCAAATATGCAAATATGAAGAAAGCTAAAGTATGCATAAAATGGCCTATGAAGTCAGGAAGCCAAGAGCATGAAGTCAAGATATGTACAAATGAGACCAAAATTGCCATTTTATAGAAAAAGTCAATTTTGGATGGATGGCCAAGATTGAAGATTGATAAATTCCCTAAGATGAATGGTTAAAATTGAATGTGACAACCCACAATTAGGGTTAGGGCAGCATTAGGGTGAAATTTGAAATGAGTGGTCAAGATTTGATTTCAGAAAATCAAATCAAGGGACAAGATTGCATGTGACAAGGAGATAAGAATTGCATGGAAAAAGAAAGAGCTGGAAAATCAAATAATAATAGAAATTGTTTGATTTAAGAGGGAAAGTTGACATTTTGAATTAAAAACTTATTTAATTCAAATGGTGGGGCCATGTGACAGTAAATAATTAATCGGAATTATTTACTACTTGAGAGAAAATTAGAAAGTGGAAAATTTTAAATAAATTATTTTATTTTAAAATTGGGAAAAGGCCAAGGTGGACAATAATTAAATAAATTAAAGAATTTATTTAATTATGAGAGGACATAAGATATTAATGACATATTTATATAAATAAATAAATAAAATTTATTTATTTAAATAATCATGAGGAAATAATGGACAAAAGATAATTAAATAAATTTAAGAATTTATTTAATCATAGAGACATAAGACATTAGCGACTTATTTAAATAAAATAACTATAATTTATTTATTTAAATAGTCAGGAGGAATAAAATATATGAATTAATTAAATAGTTAAGAATTATTTAATTAATAGTTGAATTTGGACTATAGGACATAACTAAATATGTTAGGAAGAAATATGGAGAAAATAGAATTTGCAGGCCTAGGTCAATTTTATGTGTCTACATTTTGCCCCTCTTTGTCATAATGCAGCCTGTCGCATTGTGACAAGGACAATTCAGTCAAAAACATGCCCCAACAAAGGTACAAAGTATCTATGCCCCCTCAGGAAAACAATCAAATTTTGGCTCGGTAACAAAAAAAATTGGAAAGTGTCTCGATAAGTCAATTTGATGTCTAGAAAAACAATGGCACAATCAGTTTTCAATTTCAAAGTGTTTAAAGTGGCCAAAAACTCAGTCAAGGTTGGTCAAATGAGCTTCCAGTAATAAAGTTTTGAAGAAAATCCCACTTTTACCCTATAAATAGGTTCAAAATGGGTAAAAATTCCATTCATTTTCACTTTTACTATTAGAAATTTGAGAGCTCAGAGAGAGAGGAGACTTTGGTGATGATGGTGACTCTAGTGACTGAGCATCATGGGTACATTATGCGGACTTTCAAGCGGCCAGAGGGCACAGAGGCACCGGTAAGTACATCATACCCACTTTGTAATTTTGTCATTTTGCGTGCCTTTTTTAGGGTTTAAAGTCAAGTCAATGAATGTGTTGCGACACATATGCATTTGTATAAGCCACATTCACATTCGCGATGCACACATTTGTGGACTAGTGCGACACAATCGTCGTTTCACAACACAAATGATAGACATAGTGACACAATTGCTCTATTGCAATGCAAACGCGAGGCCATTCGACGCAAGTGTTATTACAATGACACATATGATCAATGGAGCGACACAAGTGCTGCTAGATGACGCATTTGTGAGCTTGTGCAATGCAATTGCTTTATCGCGACATTAATGAAAAATCAAACAATGCAATTGACTTAGCGTGACACAATTGCCTTTGATGTGACCAACTTGAATTGGACTAGGGTTGACTTATTTTAGGATTAGTTTCTACTTATGCTTGATTAGATAAATGGTAATGATGGTTTTCAATGATGTGCTAACTCTCATTTCTGTCTGTGCAGAAACGATTACCATCGATTTACATGTGCGAGTTCAAGCCGTCGACATATGCATTTAGAGATTAGCTGTGAGATAGGGAGTAGAGACGACTTGGACTATATTATGTGACCTATATTTCTATTGTCTAGGAAAATAGGGGACTATTGATGACGCTAGCCGAGAGATGGCACTTAGAGACATGTTCATTCCATTTTTCGACAGGAGAGGCCATTGTGACACTCGAGGATGTGTACAGGATTTTGCTCCTTCTAATCCTAGGAGAGCGGGTTGTTTATGATCCACACTAGGGACAATAGGCTATCACAGAGTACTATGAGGTTGATGATGGTGTAGGAATAGACATCTAGGGATATAAGATTTGGTGGGAGTTCATGGCTGATCATTATCCTCAATGGGATGAGATGTCGTGTACCTTGATATCTGGTGTCCTTATACTAGATTGCCGCAGACACGATTTTTTGATCGGATGGGGAGATGTGCTCGTGAGGATGAGGCAGGATATAACTATTTTCGCTTGGGGCCCATGTCTACTTGGTATGATTTATCATCAGTTGAATGAGGTGGCATATAGATGTGCACATAGTATTAGCTGTGGTACCACACTACTTATGATCTGGGCCTGGGAGCATATCCTCGACTTTCATCCTCCTATTCAGAGACCATAACTGGCTGAGGGGATGCCATATGTTTACTTGTATATGGGTTCCCTACAACAAACCAGAGTTGGAGAGATAGGATACTGGTAGCATCAGATTGATACCTTGATGGTATTTGTCTGGAGGCACTACGAAGATTGTGCCCAGTGGGCTAGCGAGGGTGATGATTTGGCATTTTGTAGACAGTTTTGGTATCTTATTGGTTGCATTGTTTAGTCGCAACTCATTATTGAGATGTACCTACCCTAGTGGGTATTACGAAAATTTGGCGAGCAACAGGATGTGCCAGTGGGGACAATAGATTATGTGAGATTATCCTTGGAGACCATATGGGGACCATCTATATCAGTGCCTTTAGTAGAGAAGTAGATTGATGGATTGGTGGAACAAAAATGGGCTTGTAGTGGGGTTCTAGCGGATCCTAGTATGACAAAAGATTTCAATACATGGTGGAAAGCTCATAGGCCACAACCCTTGATAGACCCAGATGGGACAACACCAGTTGATCGATGTTTAGTTATACAATGGGTACAATGAGGCGGACAAGGAGGAAAAGATGGCAGTAGGGGGAGGGGGAGGGATGAAGGCTGAGGAGATGGGGGAGGGGATGATGGAGGTGATGAAGGAGATGGTGGGGGTGGAGGGAGGAGGAGGAGAGGAGGAGATGGCAGGAGGCAGGGTAGGAGAGTACACCAGTGTGTTGAGAGGGTGCCCTTAGATATGATTCTCGAGGTAGCAAAGGAGGAGGAGAGGGATGAGGGGGTCAGACAGGAGGAGGAGTAGCTGGAGGTTGAGGCTAGGCAGGAGGAGGAGCAGCCAGAGGCCAAGGTTAGATAGGAGGAGGAGTAGTTAGAGGTAGAGGTTAGGCAGGAGAAGGAGGCCCTAGATGTCGGCGGAGGTCATGAGGTAGTTGGGGGTGAGGAGAAGATCAAAGGTGATGACGAGGAGTTGGGAATCGGTGGAGAGGATAATATGGATGAGGTAGAGAGACAGCTGTGAGAGCGTATGGTAGATGCTGAGGAGGATATATCCAGAGGACCACCTTTTTCACATGATGCCACTGTTGATCAAAGATTGGCCAATATGCAGCGGAGATTAGATGAGGCCACAACATAGATCGGGTCTCTGTAGGCAGAGCTAGAGGTCACATGAGTAGAGTGGGATCAGGCTGAGATCCGATGGCAGGAGGTGCAAGGTTAGTGTGTGGAGTTTTCATAGTTATGTGCAAGGCCAGTTGTGGACATAGCTATAGAGTTAGCTAGGGTCAGTGCTAGCTAAGGCCAGTATCAGATGTCATATGAGAGAGCAGTGTTGGTGCAGGGGCACCCAAGCTCTTTGAGGAACACTTCAAAGGCCAGGAGGTTGCAGAGGTCATGAAGACCTATCAATTATCTCAGGGCATCAATTATGATATCTTGAAGCCTATAATGGCATTTGGCATGGATGAGTGTAATAGGAAGATCAAAAGTCCTAAGGGTCCTGATAAGGACCATAGGACCAAATTGAATTGTAAATGGAACAATAATGTTCTAGGAGTTTAAATAGGTATATAATGTTTTAATTAGTTTAAATAAGGTTGAATAATGCCATGTAATAGTTTGGAAGCTTTACAGTTGATAGGGGTTCAATAAATTACAAGGCGGAAATTCAAATTTTTGAAATCCACCTTTGGGCGAGAAAGTAAGTTTTTTGAGTTTTAACAATAATTAGGCATTGAAACCACTCCCAATCAGTTGGGACAGCTGGGAAATAGGTATACAAGGTTAGGGAAGTCATCTATATGGAAGATTTGATAACATTTGGAGTTTTGTATGGACTGCTATAGGAAATAGTGAAAAACTTTAGTTTTCTTGCATCTTTTGGTGTCTTTTTGATGAACTACTGATTTCTATTGAAGATATGCTTAGCTAAATGCCTTGGGAACTTTCATTTACATGTTTTTAAACCCTTATATGCTCTGAAAGTAATAATAAATAGTTTCTTTATACAATACATCTGACTGTCCTTAAGAAAGTTCAGATTTTGCACTAATTTTGAGAGTTTTCATGGATAAATGATCCATTTCATGGAAAGTGGTGCCTATAATCTATGAAATGGATCATATCTAACTTGTAGAATACAAATATAACAAGATAACATGCAGGTAGGAAGGAATCTAGGGTGTACATCGAGTTTTCATAAGGTAAAGTGCTTGAAGATGGAGGCTAAGGTATAACAATGGGAGTTCTACCTTAATAAGGGGTGTTTTTTTGAGTTTGGATTGATTGAGTATGGTGATCTAATGGTGTAAAGTCCAAGAGCAGGTTCTGGAAGTGTCTAGAATGCTAGTTTTCAAGAATCCCTAGTTTTAGAGGGATTTATTAAGGGTTTTGTGTTTGAGGGTCTTAAGGGTGTCAAAGAAGACTAAAACCTTGAAAATATTTGGTTTGGAAAATTTTTAAGACACTGTTGAAAGTCTCATAGTTAGGGGATAAGATTGGAGAGGGGTTGCTTTGAAAAAGAGGGCTAATTAGGCCTTGATTTTGTGGAAACAACAGGATTTGGGAAGGTTGTTCTGAAACAAGTGCCATCAGGGATTTGATATGTTTTTTAGCATCATAAACCACATCTTAATCAATCATTAGATTGAGAAGTCATTTGGGGAAGTTAAGAGAAAAGTAAAAAAAACCATCGCTGGAGGCCTAGTTGGGCTAGAAGGCTAGTCAAGGTGAAAAGTGAGTTTGTGTCTAAGTCAGAGGCTTGGGGTTTTGTGATCATTCAAGACAACTTTTTTTGAGTCTTTTAAAATATTTCCAAGGGTTTGGGTCCATAAGAGAAGGCGTGAGGTCATAAGTGCACTATTAAGGCTTGTCTCCTTAAGGTTGCCTAGAACAGGGTTTGAGATTGCATCATTGTAAACCTTGAAATCTTTGTGCTCTTTCAAAATTGCATACCCTCTACATCAAGTGCCAACCAAGTGACAAGAGGCTGGGTTATCCCATTCACAGAGCAAGACGAGCAGTGGTTTAGGCAGTAGCAGCCAAACACACAGTAGCTAGAGCTAGAGCAGTGAGGGTGGGTCTACCTCCTCAGGGCATTCATCAGGGCATTTCTGAGGGAACAAATCTCATCATAGGAACTCTTTGGGTCATAGGTCCAACCATAGTCATGGGTCATCTACTTCAAGACACTGAGCAGAGCATAGCTAGCCACTAGTCACTGATCCCTCAACATCATAGACTCAGCCTGCCATGTCCATGATGCCATCAATTCCCATTACAGGTCACCAGTCACCTCGTTCTTCTCCACGTGAGGGGATGAGGAGAGCACATCCTAGGGAATTGACACTATTATCTTGTTGTTATGTTTGAGACATTACATTATGACATTTATATTTTGACCATCGAGCTTGCGAGCTCTATTTTTGGAATATCTCATGACTCTATCCTGTGACCTGATTTTTTTTGAGATTATGTAAATGATGCAGTTTTGGCACATATTATATGCTAGTGTTATGTGATGATTCATTATGATTTAATTATGTCTATGATATATGCATTTATGATGATGATTATGATGATGCATTTTATATGTTATGTGATGTACGCATTTATGATGAGATGCCATGATGATACTATATTATGTATGAAGATTATATGATGATCATGTTCTACATGTATGCATAATGTTTTGGTTCTAATGAATGTCATGTTTATGATGATGGATGCATTAGTATATGACTATATATGTATGGATAATGCGACATGTGATGTCTTATGTTATGATTTATATGCATTGATATGGACAATGTATGAAAGTGTTTAATGCACATTTATGTTATATGAATGCAAACGAATGAATGCAAATGATATATGCTAGTGATGTAAATGGAAATATGTGAATGAATGTTTAACTGAATGTATGCCTTAATGAATGTTGAATGTATAATGCAACTCAGTGAATGGATATATGTAAATGTGTGACGGAATAATGCAATGTCTATATGATCATGTATGCAATTATATTTATGTATGTCATAAGATATCATTAGGAGACAGAAGGGGAGAAGCAACAAGACAAAGAGAGATGGATGTTAGTCCGGAGACAAAATCCTTCAACATATTACCAAAGAACAAATAGTTGTTGCTCTTAATCATCATTGGGAAGATTATTGTAATGAACAACAAACACCATGATATGACATAGACCAATGGTGTGCAAGGTCATACCATCACATGAGAAAAGCAGTCGCAAACAAGGATGATCATAACTCATACTAAAAGCATTTTTGTCCAAGTCTTTTTGTCATAACCAACCACAAACAAGAAAGACAAAAAAGACAAGCCATGAAACATCGTTGCTCCTCTATATCTTGTTGCCAGGACATCCCGAGGAACTAGCAACATGACTGTTTGAAAAAGACAAGACAAGAAAATCATCATGATACATCATTGCTCCTCTAAATCTTGTTGTCAGGACATCCTCGAGGAACTAGTAGCATGATGAAAAATCAAAGGACAAAATGACAAGATAGTGTTTACCAAGTGTATGTCGAGTGTTTGTCAAATGTGTCTGAATGTCAAGTGTTTTGATGCCAAGATGCTAGGTTTGATGGTGTCAAGATGTCAGGTTTTGATGATGTCAAGGTGTCAAATGCTAGGTAAGGCCAAATTCAAGGACACATCCTGAATGATGTCGATGTCGAGAGGATCGATCCTCAAATGCCATGAGAATCCCTCAAAATTCTAGATGACAGTGATGATGCATAGGAAGGACACATCCTAAGGCATAAATAAGTGATAAGGGTTTCTCTTCAAAAGGACACATTTGAAGAATAACTAAGAGTTGACAGTTTGACTTGTTTTGATTGAGTTTGACTAGAGTTGACTAGGTGACAAAATTGACTGAAATGTTGATTAAATGATTTGCCAAAGTTTGTTTTAAGAGTTGTTTGTTGAATAATTTGTTTGACTTGAAAATATTTGATGTGTGTGCTAGTACAGTGTCATGAACCCTAATGGACTGACCTAGTGTGGCCTTGGGGGCTCATCGATTGATGGCCTTGCCTACATCATACACTTAGAGACCTCATAGTTTGACACGACCAATGACTTTGTCTTGATGACAAAAGATTGAGTCATGATTTTATTTTAAAAAACCTAGAAGGACTAACCTAATGTCTCGGGGGCTCAAAGAGGAGCCTTGCCTACATAGCAAATGCACAAAGATGATGTAGTTCGGTAAAGACTGACTGACATGATGAACTTGACAAGCTATGACCTTGGTTTGGGATTTTCAAACGTTATTTGGATGGTTTTGTGTTTTTGACATATTTTGATTTTTTTTGTATTTCTTTAGGACATTTTTTGATTTTTAGGTATTTTTTCAAGACATTTTATGATTTTTTGGATTTTTTAAAGACTTTTTGTGATGTTTTTGGTCTTTTTTTAGGACATTTTCTAAATTTTTTGTCTTTTTTCAAGACATTTTACAATTGATAGGACCATGTGTGATACCCACTATCGTTAGGTGATAATGGATTGCTCCTAACTAGGTCAAGGACTAGCCAAGTTTGAAGGATGTGGAAAAGGACATGCTTGTGGTGATAGATGGACAGTATGCCAGAATTGATGTCAACCATTATCAGCCATAGAAAGGAAAGGTATAATGTCATTTCAAGTGTCGCGATAGTGTCAGAAAGTAGGTGTTTATTATGGACAAAGGTAGATGGAGTGAAAATAGATGATAGAGCAAAGACTGACTACACATGGCGCCTGTTTGCCAGGTTTTCACCATGGTACTTATCCAAAGCGTATGTTTACTAGGTTTTCACTATTGGACGAATTTTTTTCTCTACTATTTTGGTCATTTTTTTCATTTTTTTTGGTGTCACCAAGATGCCTGTTTGCCGAGTTTTCATCAGGGTGATGATTTTTTTTGTATTTTTCAAGTTTTTTTGTATTTTTATGGTTTTCATCCTAGCTCTCTGATGCTATGTGTAGAATTTTTGAAGATGTAAACTATTGATAGGCTCTGTTAACTGCTCCCCATTTAGAGTGGCCAATTGATATGTGCCATAACTAAGTGAGGCAGTGATAATATAGGGACCTAGCCAATTGGGTTCAAACTTGTCAGGTTTTTCTCTGTTAGACTGATTCTTAGGATTTTGCATTAAGACCAAGTTGCCAATGTCAAACTTTCAAACCATCACTCTCTTGTTGTAACTATGGTAAAGGCGATTATGATATTCCTGTAAGTGATTCAAGGCCTTATTTCTTCTTTTGTCTAATATTTCTAACTCATGCAGTCATGACTGTCTATACCCTTCATCATCGATCAAGCCCTTCAGGGAGACTTTGAGAGAGGGAATGTTGACCTCGATGGGCAAGATGGATTTGGGTCCAAAGACCAAGGTGAAAGGTGTGGCTCCTGTAGGTGTGCGGATGCTATTGTGATAAGCCCACAAAGTAGGGTTGAGTTGGATGTGCCAGTCACAGCTAGCGTCATTGACTATTTTTTTAATATTTTTGATGATTGTTTTATTGGACACCTTAGCTTGACCGTTTCCTTGTGGGTAATATGATGTGGAGAAATGGTGTTGTATGTGGAAGCATTCATAGAGCTCATGGATATCTTGATTTTTGAAGGGGTGACCATTGTTTGTGATGATGGATTATGGGACACCATACTGACAGATGATGTAATTCAGGATGAATTTGGAAATCTACTTGTTGGTTATGTATGTAACTTGGGGGATGGCTTTGATCCACTTAGTGAAATACTCAGTGACAGTGATAATGAATTTATGACCATTCGAAATGGTGGGATGGATTTTTCCCATGAGGTCAAGTCCCCATTATGTGAAGGGCCAAGGAGAAGTAATCGGCTGAAGTTCCTGTGCTGGTGCATGAATCAAATCACTATTTATTTGACATTGGCGACATGTTCTAACAAACTCAAGTGCATCTTTTTTGATTGTTGGCCAGTAATCCCCAAGTCTTGTGATCTTCTTAGCTAAGGTAGGGCCACTCAAATGAGATCCGCATATACCCTCATGTACCTCACATAAGGTTATTTGTGCTTCGTCAGTGTTGATACATTGAAGAAGGGTATTGTCAAAGCTACGATGGTATAAGGTGTCATTGATGATGGTGTATTGGGTGAATTTTCCAATAAAGGATTTTCATTGATAGTTGGATAGGTTTTAGGGAAGGGTCTAGGACTAAAGGTAATTTTGTATGTCTTGATACCATGGAGAGTTGGGACCAACAAGCTTGCAAACCATTTCTGACTTGGGAATGTCATATGTAAGAACAAAAAGTTGTTCCACCAAGAACTCAAATTGTGGCACATTGCTGGGAATGTCAAGGAGAGATCCAATTGTTGTCATTGTGTTTGCAACCTTGTTTTGTGCCCTAGGAATTTTCTCAAAAGCAAGTATGTGGAAATATGACTAAAAACTGTCAACCATGCATTTGTAAGGCATTAACTTTTCATCCTTGGAGTCATATTCATCGTTGCCTTGATTGATGACCAACTGAGAATCTCCAAAGACTAGAAGTGTTTTGATTTTCCATTTTATGGTCATTCAGAGCCCTGTGACAAGTGCCTCATATTCTGTAACATTTTTTGTACACAGAAAAGCAATGCGAAATGACTTAGGAATGGAGTCTCCTTGTGGTGTGATAAACAATATACCTACTCCCAAGCCATGACTAGTATGAGACCCATCAAAGTAGAGTTTCCAAGGTGATTTTGGCTCTGTATGAAATATAGAATCATCCAGGAAATCTGCTATCAAAGGATGATCACCTTGTACAGATGCATTTGTGAGTTGGTTTGCTATTACTTATCCTTTTATGGCCTTTCATTCCACATATTGTATGCCATACTTACTCAGTATCATAACACATTTTTTGGAGTGACCTGTCAATGTTACATGACTTAGGAGATACTTCAAGGGATCAATCTTTTACACTAGATGTGTCTTGTGATTCAACATATAATGTCTCAACTTTTGGGTGGCGAAGACAACTGCAAGACAAGCGCGTTCGATGGGTGTGTAGTTGAGTTCATATTCAACCAATGTGTGACTGATGTAGTATATTTCCCTTTCTTTTTCCTCAGTCATTTTTTGCTAGCAATGCCCCCAGTGTTGAAGTGGTTGCAGAAATATACAGAATCAGAGGTTTTCCTTCAATTGGTGGCATTAGGACAGGTGGTGACAATAAATAGTCTTTGATATGTTGGAATGCTGTTTGAAATTTGTTTATCCATACAAAGGGGATGCTTTCACATAGGAGATATTGAAATGGTTGGCACTTATCTGCTAGTTGTGCGATGAAGCGTCAGATAGACTGTAACCTACCTTGCAATGTCCTTAGCTCATTCATTCCTTTTGGTGGAGGCATGTCTAATATGGCTTTCACTTTGGTAGGATCAAATTCAATGCCTCTATGAGAAACTATATATCCCAAAAGTTTTCTTGATGTCACACCAAAGAAACACTTATTAAGATTCAAGTGGACCTTGTATTCTTCCAATCTTTCAAAAATTTTGTCTAGCACATTGAGGTGATCATTGCGAGCCAAAGACTTAGCCAAGAGGTCATCCACATAATCTTCCATTAAAGTATGCATGAGGTCATGGAATATTGTTGTCATTGCTCATTGATATGTGGCGCCTGCATTCTTGAGGCCAAAGGGCATGACATTCCAGCAATAGATACCCCAAGGACAAGTGAATGTTGTTTTATGTTGATCTTTAGGGGCAATTTGAATCTAATTATAACTTGAGAAATCATCCATGAGGGACATCTCGTATCCTGCAGTAAGGTCAACTATGATGTCTATGTTCGGTAATGGAAAGTCATCCTTTGGATATGCCTTGTTTATATCACGAAGGCCTATGCAGATGCATATTTGACCTTTTGACTGGTGACAGGTACAAGATTTGAAATCCAGTCAACATAGTCTGTTGATCTTATGAATCTTGCATCTAGTAGCTTCTTGAGTTTACTTTTACTAGCAATGCAATCTGAGGATGCATCTTTCATAATTTATATTTTACTGGCTTAGCATCCAAAAACAAGGGTAGGAGATGCAAGACTAGTTCAAGATCCAACCCAGGAATATCAACATATGACCATGCAAAGTTAATATTACATTATGAGAAGAATTTTTGGAATTTAGGTTTTTCTTCTTCTATCAAAGATGTTGCAAAGAGAATGATTTTGGGATCTTATGTTGTGGATATATTGATTTCCATGGTGTCCTTAATGAGCATTGCTGATTTTTCCTATGTGACAAGGAGAAAGTCCAATCCTCCATCCTTGGGCACCTTGAAGATGTTTTCACCCTCGGGTATGTCCTTTATTTTTACTTTTGTATCATTAGAAGGTGCCTTTCGGTTTTCACCTAAAAATTTGTCTTTTTTTGTTTTATTTTTATTTTTATTTTTGTGACTAGAGGATTACACAGTCTCCCTGAAGTATGCTGCACAATCTAGGTCTATGGCGAATCCAACCTTGTGATCCCCAATTGGTATACCCTCAAAGAGTCCCATAAATTCTACAATGGCTTCATTGTTCTAAAATATGTCCATAACTGGTGGGCCTTGTTGATCCCAATGAATAAGTTATGGGTATACAAGGGAGATACCATCATCAGTATTGGTGAATGGTGGGGAGGATGTGGAAATCATGTTGGCGGATTCGAAAAGGGTGAAGATAAAATTGTCATCTTCCAACTCCCATTCAGATTCTATCCAGTATTCTTCTTCACTTGATTCAGACAAGTCACACTCATTGGAAAAATAGGGGATGAATGGATTGGAATCATGATCAGTAGTGTCATGTGGGGAGTCAGATGAATCTAGATGATGGTCATTAAGGTTAGATGGTTGGAAAAGCAAGTTAGAATGATGGTCAATTGGATTAGAAAATAATTTAGGCCTGTCATTGTTATGAGGGATAAAGAGTCTACCCCAGTCTTTCTTTTCCTTGGGATTTTAGGGTTGTCATTATTTTGTGTTGGATCAATCTTAAACATTTTCTAGAATCTTTCTTTGAAAGCAGGTTCTCTAGATTCTAGGAGCAATTTTTCAAGGCAAAAGTCACTTAAGGATCTTTGAGAACCAAATTCCCATTCATGTGAGTCAGTTTCGGTAAAGGAATCTTTGATAGTCTCAACACTTTCAGAAACATTCACACTCTCACCTGAAAGTACATTGGTAAGTTGATCATTAGTTTTGGATAGCCCAAACCCTAATCCAAGAAGTTTTGGTCTTTGAGAAGGCATTATAGGTTCTCTGTGTCTAGTTTTGTTTTTTCCAAGGCCACTAGTTCCATCGTAGCCTCTTTCCTTCATTATGTCATATCCTTTTACGTATATTTGGACAGGTAAGGGAGGTAGGTCTTCTATTTCTTTGTAAATCCAGCCTGATATGTCCTCAATGTCTTCTTTGTTCATGTCACCCCATTTTGTGAAAATCCTTTTCAGAGGGACTTTGAAAATTTCTTTGGGCTCCATTCTAAAACAAAGTTGACCATAAGCCTTTGGAGACTTGGGTATTTTAGTGATGTAGTAGGCCGTGTTTATTTTGTATTCTCCGCAACCTTGGTCCTAGATCTTGATATTAGGATTAGCCTTCGGGATGGAGGGAGATGGTGTGGCGAAAGATGAAGGAGTGGGTGTGGATGTTTTGGCAAGTGTGGATGGATTAATTTATTTGGATGAAGAGGATGTTGAAGCTTTGCGATTGATTGTCCCTTAAGTTGTGACTATTTGGTGGATGGACTAGGTTGTGACTGTTTGGAAGAGGGACCAGGTATCATGATCTTCAACTATCTAGGAGGAGGAGGACCGGCTATGGTGACTTTTCCTCCATGGGTAGTGACATTACACTTTGGTGTTCTCTTGATGGTAATAGTATTGACATAATCATTGACAACTCTGAGGTGATTAATAATGGGTCCACCAGAATAATCAAAGGTGACGTGAGTGTAATTGGCTCAATTATTATTAGTCTTTGGACCTAACATTTAGGGATTATTTGAACCATGGTCTTGTAGTGGGTTTTTATGAATTATATGGTCCGCATTTGAAGCAAATTGTTGTCCACCTATTTCAATGGTGCAATTTTCAATGAGATATTGTACAAGATTTCTTAATTGTCAACAAGAGGAGGTTTTATGCCCTTTAGTGTGGTGGTAATCATAGAATGCGTTGTCATCCCATCGAGATGGCTTGAATTGTCCTAGGTCATATGGCTTAGGGTCCTATAATGTGATGACACCATTCTGGAGGAGCTTCTTAAGGATGTCTTCAATCGGTTCACCCAAGGAAATATATGTACGTCTTTTTGGAAATTGTCTAGTTTGGTGTGACTACCCTTGGTTTTGACTGTTTTGATTATTTTGACTATTTTGGATGGCATTTGCAACAGGTGTTAGTGTAATCAATGGTGTGTTTTGTGGTTGAGCTCCTTTGAGGGTGAGTACATGACCCATTGTGTTTACTGCCTTAGCGTCAACAATGTCATCATTAGTGATGTGTTTATTCTTGACCTAGTATTTATTTTTGTTAGTAGGTGGGTTCGTATTTGTTTTCTTAGTGCCATATTTGAGTTCTCCTTTAGCAATAAGGGCCTTCTCAAGTTGGACTCCTTTTTTGACTAGGTCTGTGAAAGTGGTGTAGCAATGAACTTGCAAATTATATTTCAATGGACCTAGAAGGTTTTGGACGAACATGTCTACCTTTTCTTTCTCTGGTATCTCAATATGGCAATGACTTGCTAAACTTCTCCATCTTTGGATGAATGGAATAAATGTCTCACTAGTTTCCTCTTGAGTAAGCGTGCATAAATTGGTAATGGAGACGTTCGTGTCAATGTTATAGGCATAATTTCATACAAATTTGTCTGCAAGTTCCTCCCATGACTTGATTCCTTTAGGCAAGGTAGAAAACCATTCAAGTGCGAGACCTGCGAAACTCTTAGGAAAGAGTCTCATCAAATAGATATGCTCATATGCAACATCCACACAATTGGTTGTAAATTCTCGTATGTGTTCAAGGGGATTTGTCTTGCCTTTGTATTTGGTGAAGTTTGGCACCACGTATCTAGGAGGGAATTGTGGCATGTGTAGACTCATGTCGAAAGGGTATGGACATAGGTTGTATGATGTGTGGGTCTTCTTGTGTTGCAATTGCATGTCTTCCATTTTTTTTTTGCAAGGTAGCAAGTTGAGCTGTGAGTGTGTCAATTATGGGGTTGTTTGTAGCATCACGCATGCTAGTGGTAGGTATTCCATGAGTTCCCACTTGTTGTGAAGATGTGTCCTAATATTTTTGTGGGATGTGTCCTAATATTTTTGTGGGATGTGTTGTGAAATATATGATGTGTTTTGGTTTGGAGGTTGTTGGTATTGTGTGTTTTCATTAGGTATGTGTTGTTGGGTATGGATGTGTGACGCGTATGTGGGAATGTGCACTCTAGCAGTATTAGTTGATATTTGTGGAATGTGTTTACCTTGAGTGTTCTGGTGTCCAAATGAAGTCATGTGTTGTGTTACTTGATAGCCTTGTCCAAATTGGTACATGTGTCCATGGGGAATATAAGTTTTTTTACTTTGGGGGATATTGGTATTGGTATTAACTTGTGATGAGGTATTGACATTTGGTTGGGGTCCTGGAATGAAAATATGTCATTTACTTCTCCCAAAGGGGTTGAAAGAAATTTTTCCCATGGTATTATTTGAAGACCCAATTAAAGGATTTGAAGATGTTCCCATGGAACTAGATGAAGCTCCAAACAAAAGGTTTGAATAATTTTCCCCCATTGTTGAGGATCCAAAGGTAGCTCCAATTGCTTGTGATGGAGTTGTTGATATTAGAGGCATTGATTGTGATGTGGCTTGTGACATGGTTGATGTTCCTCCAATGGATGTTGTGTTGATTGTGTTGGAAGTATTTTGATTGGAGGTGCCATTAGAAGTAGCATTGATGGTACTTGTCACATTTTGTGTGCTGGCACCAATGAAGGTATTGTTTGCATTGTGTTCGGTTGACTAGTGTTGGAGGTATTGTTTGCATCATGATTGGGAGAGGCTTCTCTTAGGGTGTTAATGTCAAACCCATGTGGTAATTTGTCTCCTTGGTGTAAAAGCATGGCTAATTATCTCTATGAGTCTTGGAAGATAAGTTCCTCCACAAAGGAAGCCACATCAGGATTTTGAGCAACAACTTCTAATTCTTCTACGAATACATGTCCATTTTTGTCTCTTCGTATGAATGGTTCAAAGGTATTGTTTGAAGAAGATGGCATGTTCATTTTGTTGAAAGGATTGATGAAAGATGCCCCCATGTTTTGGTTCATGTCATTAGAAAAGTTATAGGGGTTGTTGTCTTGTCCAAAAGAATCCATTTTTCTTCTTTTCCTTTGGAGCCTAGTCTCAACCATATAAGGATTTTCTCAAATGAGGGAGGATGAAAATGACGCCTAAGTCTATGAAGGAGAATGATATGACACTATGTTTTTGGATTTTGTGAATAAGGGATGCAAATGCAACTATATTTTTGGGGTTTTTGGCAATAAGCAATGCAATATGACAATGTTGTCTAAAAGGAAATGTCAGATGCAAGAGGACAATGAAGGCTAAGATGAAAGGTATGACCCTTTTTTTTTTTGGATTTTGGAATAAGGGATGCAAAATGAGGACTAAAATGACTTGAGTGTTCTAAGATATGCAAATGCAAAGGTCAAAGTAATTTTAATGGAATTTATAAAAGGTTTACTCAACCACTTAAAGCTTGGTCTATGTATCAATTTGGATCATCAAAGGACTTGTTGGTATGACTAAATGACAATGACAAAGTGAGGTTTCCTAACTAGACTTTTGAGTTGGAAAGGTCTCACAAAAGGACAATGACTAAAGGAAATGATTTTAACTAAGTCCAATGATAACCTACTTTTGAAGGAAAAGATTTTGCAAGGTATGGTAAGTTTTCCTATTCCAAAGTCTAGAGAAAAATGAGGGCCTAATGTTGGTGTAATTAAATGTGTTGTACCTTGTCCTAGGTCATAATTACACCTTAGTTAAGTTTACTTAGGGACCACATAGGAGGTTGTTGGAGAATCTCCACTTTTGGTGGACTTGACATGTCATTACTTTATCATTTCCACCTTTTTGTGGACACATCATGTGATTATCTCTCCACCTTAAGTGGGGTGATAGCTCTTCATAGTTGTTTCATGTCATAAGATTCTGATGCTTGTCATAATATTATGCCCTTCTATGTTCTCACCTTGGCTATTTAACCAAGGGGTCTCTCATTTGTAATTAATCATAACAAGAATTATTATCATATTAATGACATTGAATACAGTTTATTCTTGTCATATATTCTCTCTTTTCTTGTGCTTTCCATTTGGTCCATAGATCTTGGGTGGCAGCAATAGCCAATTCTAACACCTAAAAACTGGTTTATTGATGAAAATGATGATGATGGGCTCTAAGGGTGCAACTAAAAATTTGCAAGGATGGACCTATGGGGAATGCAAGCTAAAAGATGCAAAGAATGAAGAACTTGAGCAATTCCTTTTCTGGTTTTTAATAGAGAGCACTAGAAAAAGATGTTTGACAACAAATTAAAAATGTTTGGACTCAGGTTTTGGATAATAACAGTGTTTTTCTTAGTGACAAGCAATTGCGTCATTTCAGGTCACAGTTGCAGAATGTCAAATGCATCGCAGGTTCAACAAATGTGTTGTTGTAGGTCACAGATATGACACATGAAATAAATTGCGTCATTTTGGAAATCAAATGTGGTTTAGACCAATCAAATGCATTGTAGAAAATAAAAAATGAATTTTAGCAGAGAAATTGCAGCACAAAAAGTTTCAAATGTGGTTCAATATAGTGAATGTGGTGCGCATAATAGAAAATGCATTGTAGGCTGAATAAAGGTCTAATTTGTTTGCAATTTTGGAAATTTTTTAGATTGTTTTAGTTTGAATGAGTGTTTCTAGGTCTACAAAAGGTGTTTATTTTAATGTCTCAGAAAACACTTGGAAAACACAATGTTTTGTCTTTGAATGTTTGAAAAAATGCACAATGAAGACAAGCACAATCCTAGGTTAGGAAAGAACTATATCCACTAGATTCCATGTGGGTTTCCCCAACCACACTTATTCTTAATAGGTGATTTGGAAGCTTGGCCACATAGGCTCCCCCTTACATTGCACTCACTTCTCGGGTCAACCAAGCTTCAAGCCCCCATAAATCTCCTATGGCAGGATTTTCACCTCTACTAAGAATTGCGAGAATGTGGATGCCTTGGCAATGACTATTGTTGCACCAATGAATAGATGGGTTTTTGGAAAACTACACAAATTTTTTTAGTTCAGGACTCTCGTTCGAGTGGCCACACATGGGGCAAGATTAGCTATGATAAGGAGGAATCCCAACTTGAAGAGGTTACACTCAATAGGGTTTTGGGAATTCATTTGTCTGTGTGAGACATCTGCACTCAAAATCCTAAGCTTTCCATTAGGATTCAAATTTGTATACCGGTCGGGAGTAGCTCAGCTAAAGAGCTTCATTGCTAGTTTGAGTTGCCTTGGGGTGGGTACTTTTTCCAACCAAAGAAGGTCCAATTCCTAGAGTCAATAATAGTTTCTCTTGCACCCAAGATCACACAAGTGCGCAAGGGGAGATGATACTTCTATTATTGAATCGAGGTTACACAAATTGGAGACACTCGTTCATTTTAATTATCAAAATTGTAATGTGAGGAAAACACCTAAAACACTTTGTTCATTTTAAAATTTTAAATCAATGTAGATCAAAAAAAGTTCATTTTAAGCCCATGACATGAAGATGCATGTTCATTTTAGCCTTATGAGTTTCAATGTAGGATTGTGTTCATTTTAAACCCATGAGTGAATGCATGTTCATTTTAACTAATGAATATGAATGAAAAATTGTTTGTTGTTCTTTGTTTGCTTTAAGGAATTGAAAAAGTGATATGAAAATCAACAAAAACCAAGGTTAGACTCCTTGCCACATGCTGCAAACAGAATATTAGTAACCCAAAAAACCTCTAAGCTACTAATAGAAAAAAAAATCTTATTTTTTTTGCAAAAATCCAAAAGTAAACTTTTACCAGGCAGATGCGTCGTAGGAAGAAAACTGGAAATTGCTAGGCGGATGTGTCATTCTACACAAAAAATGCATCTAAGGGCCGAAAGCTAGAATCTGCAGACAAATGCATCAAACTGCAAGGAAAATGCATTGTGAAAGAGTAAATGTGTCATTCTGCAAGGCAGATGCATCACAATAGAGAGGATGTGTTGCTCTGCAAGGAAAATGCATCGCGACACTACGAATGTGGCTGAAAAAAACAACAAATGTGGCGTGCCATACCTGTACCTACAAAACAAAAAATGTCATACATAAATCTACAAAAGGTATGATTTTGGCGTCTGGTTCACCAATGTAGCTTAGGGAAAAACCTAGGTTAGCAAATTAGAGCATAAATAAGATAACCCAAAGCAAAGCAATGAAGAACAAAGGAGTACAAAACATGAAAACAAGGAGAGATCTCACTTAATGTCTTCAAACTCCATGATTAACCTCCATTGCACCTTCTCTATTTGCTGCAATATTATGTGTTCCCTTAGATTTCTGATGAGCAACCTATGATAGTGCCAATGTCCTAATCAAATGTTGAAGGATTCTATCAAAAAGCTCCACAATGCAAGTATGCAACTATGAAGCAAGCCTAAAATATGCATAAAATAGCCTATGAAGTCAAGAAGCCAAGAGCATGAAGTCAAGAGATGTGCAAATGAGACCAAAATCACCATTTTATAGAAAATTCAATTTTGGATGGATGGCCAAGATTGAAGATTGAGAAATGCCCTAAGATAAATGGTTAAAATTGAATGTGACAACCCACAATTAGGGTTTGGGAAACATTAGGGTGAAATTTTGAACAAAATGTCTCATTTGCACATCTCTTGACTTCATGCTCTTGGCTTCTTGACTTCATAGGCCATTTTATGCATATTTTAGGCTTGCTTCATAGTTACATACTTGCTTTGTGTAGCTTTTTGATAGAATCCTTCAACATTTGCTTAGGACATTGACACTATCATAGGTTGCTCATCACAAATCTAAGGGCACACATAATATTGCAACAAATAGAGAAGGTGCAATGGAGGTTAATCATGGAGGTTAAAGACATTGGGTGAGATCTCTCCTTTTTTTCATGTTTTGTACTCCTTTTTTCTTCATTGGTTTGCTTTGGGTTATCTTATTTATGCTCTAATTTGCTAACCTAGGTTTTTCCCTAAGCTACATTGGTGAACCCGATATGAAAATCGTACCTTTTGTAGATTTTTGTACAACATTTTTTGTTTTGTAGGTACAGGTATGGCACGATGCATTTTTTGTTTTATGAGCCACATCTATAATGTTGTGACACATTCGCCTTGCAGAACAATGCATTCGCTCTGTTGTGATGCATCCGCCTTATAGAAAGACACATTTGCTCTTTCGCAACACATTTTCCTTGCAGTTGTTTTAATTATCAAAATTGTAGTGTGAGGAACACACCTAAAACACTTTTTTCATTTTAAACTTTTAAATCAATGTAGATCAAACAAAGTTCATTTTAAGCCCATGACCTAAAGATGCATGTTCATTTTAGCCTTATGAGTTTCAATGCAAGATTGTGTTCATTTTCAACCTATGAGTGAATGCATGTTCATTTTAACTAATGAATGTGAATGAAAAATTATTTGTTGTTGTTTGTTTGCTTTAAGGAATTGAAAAAGTGATATGAAAATAAACAAAAACCAAGGTTAGACTCCTTTCCACATGTTGCAAACAGAATATTAGTAACCCAAAAAATCTCTAAGCTACTAATAGAAAAAGAAATTTGAATTTTTTTGCAAAAACCCGAAAGTAAATTTTTACCAAAAAAATGTGTCCTTCTAGAAGTCAAATGCATTGTAGGAATAATAATGGAAATTTCCAGGCGGATGTGTCATTCTGCACAGTGAATTCATCTTAGGGCCAAAAGTTGGAATCTGCAGACAAATGTGTTGAACTGCAAGGAAAATGTGTCTTAAAAGAGCAAATGCGTCGTTCTACAAGGTGGATGCATTACAACAGAGTGAATGCATCATTTTACAAGGCGAATGCGTCATGACACTATGAATGTGGCTCAGAAAACAACAAATGTGTCATGTCGTACTTGTACCTGCAAAAAAATGTCGTACATAAATCTGCAAAAGGTATGATTTTCACGTCGGGTTCACCAATGTAGCTTAGGGAAAAAACTAGGTTAGAAAATTAGAGAAGCAAAGTAATGAACAAAGGAGTACAAAACATGAAAACAAGGAGAGATCTCACCCAATGTCTTCAACCTCCATGATTAGCCTCCATTGCACCTTCTCTATTTGCTGCAATATTATGTGTGCCCTTAGATTTGTGATGAGCAACCTATGATAGTGTCAATGTCCTAAGAAAATGTTGAAGGATTCTATAAAAAAGCTACACAATACAAGTATGCAACTATGAAGCAATCCTAAAATATGCATAAAATAGCTTATGAAGTCAAGAGATGTGCAAATGAGACCAAAATCGCCATTTTATAGAAAAGTCAATTTTGGATGGATGGCCAAGATTGAAGATTAACAAATGCCCTAAGATCAATGGTTAAAATTGAATGTGACAACCCACAATTAGGGTTAGGGAAACATTAGGGTGAAATTTGAAATGAGTGGTCAAGATTTGATTTCAGAAGATCAAATTAAGGGACAAGATTGCATGCGACAAGGAAATAAGTATGGTACAGAAAAAGAAAGAGCTAGAAAATCAAATAATAATAGAAATTATTTGATTTAAGAGGGAAAGTTGACATTTTGAATTAAAAATTAATTTAATTCAAAAGGTGGGGCCATGTGACAGTAAATAATTAATTTGAATTATTTACTAAGAGAGAAAATTAGAAAGTGGGACAATTTTAAATAAATAATTTTATTTTAAAATTGAGAAAAGGCCAATGTGGACAATAATTAAATAAATTAAAGAATTTATTTAATTATGAGAAGACAAAATATTAATGATGTATTTAAATAAATAAATAAATAAAATTTATTTATTTAAATAATCAGGAGGAAATAATGGACAAAAGATAATTAAATAAATTTAAGAATTTATTTAATCATAGAGAGACATAAGAGATTAGCGACGCATTTAAATAAAATAAATGTAATTTATTTATTTAAATAATCAGGAGGAATAAAAGATATGAATTAATTGAATAATTAAGAATTATTTAATTAATAGTTGAATTTGGACTATAGGAAATAACTAAATATGTTAGGAATAAATATGGAGAAAATATAATTTGTAGGCCTAGGTCAATTTTATGTGTCTACACTTTTTAGATTTTATCTTGGATTCTGTTACTAAATACATTATGTCATTATAGATGATGACTTCATTGCATATTGAGTACCTATCATCCCAGTAGCTTCCCTTCCAAAACATCCCTAATAAAGACATTCTTATAATATTCTACAATGATTTCAACCTTCCTATCTACAAATATATCAAACATTATGTAATCAATATCAAAATTGAATTCTTGTAGTTTTCTCACCCATTTTTGTTCACTCATTCAAATCCTTTTGGATGAGGAAGTATTTTAAGCTATTTTGATTTGTCTTCACCACAAATCTTCCCCCAATTACATACTTCCTAAACTTTATCAATGCATTGAATATGGTCATCATCTCTTTATTGCAGATTTAGAATATTCTTTCCACCTCCTTGAGTTTTTGACTCTTGAAGGAAATGGGGTGATTATTTTGTATGAGAATAGATTTGATTCCCTCTACAAAAGTATTGCATATCAAAAAAAGGGAAGATACAAATTAGGAATTGTTAACATGGGGCATAAGCTAATTGCCTCCTTTAGCTTTTCAAAGGTTTGTTGCATTGCTTCCATCCATTTGAAGGATCCTTCATTTATTAGGTTTGTTAAGGGAGTGTTGAACTATGAGAACCTTTTGATAAATATTATGTTGTAACTAGGGATCCCCAAAACTATGTTAGAGTCTTGGGTGGATGCACCTCCTTGGTGTTGATGACATGCACTAGATATAAATTTTTGGTCATTTACAAATCCACATTTAAACTCTTTAGAAATTTTTTTTTTTGGGTTTCTGGAATTACCAAGGCCTCATCTATGTGGCTTAATTTCTTTTCCCATGTCTTACATAGATGATAAATTTTATCAAAGAAAATGAGAAAGAAATTGTTGAATGCACAAGACAACTAAGAGGGACGGTGAATCAGTTGTACCTTAAAACTTCAAAAACCTCACAAATATTTAGATCCACATTAATTAAATTAACCCTTAATATGTTAGAATGATTTATCATGAAATAGATAATAGAAATAGAACCAAAGTAAACCGTACACAAAGAAACACCAAATTATGTGGAAAACCCAAGAAGGAAAAAACCACAGTGAGGATTATCTCACAATATAAAGTAATATCAATATTGAATATAATAGGGCTCACTACCCAAAATAAAGAAAGGCTCACTTCTAGAGGCTCACTGCCAGAATAGAAAAAAAGATAGAGAAGAGTGTTAGAATGAGAAATCCATCTCAATGCACTAGAAAATTCCACCACAACATCACCAACACCTTCACAGTCTTACTGAAAATTGTAGACACCTTCTACTCACTACATCCAATAATCTAACACATGAAAGATCACACTGTACTTCAAAAACTCACACCTCACAACTCTGCAATTTGCATCATCCGCATCACACACTTCTACCTTATCATCCCTTAACAACTCAACTCATATTTATACCATCTTCAACCTTGAAAACATTCTCCAAGGTCGGATATGCACCTCAGCCGTGCAAATTCAAATTAAGTCGGCACCAAAACATTCCTGCGGTGGAAAGGAATGAAGGTAGACTACAACACACCTTAGCTAGGACCTAAATCCACCCATACATGTCAACCATGCTTCCACAAACACCGAAGCAACTCTGCAATTAGTGTAAACACCCAAGGTTGGTTGAACTTGTGTTAACACCATTATCATGTAAGTACACGATTCCTCAAATCCAAAGATGACTCACGAACACCACATAACACTTGAACACAATCTAGAATATTCCACAAACACCCTTGAACCATAAACTTTTGGGGATAGGAGCTCTCTTGCACTTCTTGGGTTTTGCACCTAAAAGGAGAAAGATATCCCAAAAACCTAGGTGGTTCACTCAAGACTAATACAAATACGATTAAAATATATCAAAGGAGAATGACCTAAATGCTGAAAACTAATAAAATTTATTGACTAATGAATGAAAATTAAATAAATGTAAAGTTTTTGAAAACATAATGTGATATGCAAACATAAACTAAATGACCTAGAAATGACCATGAAACTAAAGAGAAAATTGTAAAAATGAAGAGGTGCACCTGGAAATGTGTTACAAACTGGAATGGAGACTAGAAATGTTGTTGATCCTAAAATTTTGACCTACTGGGACACTTATGCCATTCTGGACGATTTAGTCCCAAATTTGGAAAATTGTTCTTGAGTCCGTTTCAGCCAAATGGGTATCCAGATCTACAAAAATCTATGATAAAGACGTGTAGTGGGACTAAGTCACCATTGATGGCGAATTAGTCCACTTTGTCTTTTCTAAAAAATTGAAAGTGGAAACAAAAGCTCTCTGTCTACACTTTTTGTTCTTCCATGTGTCTGGTTCTGAAACTCTAATTTTTGACACTAAAACTGACTTTTTGTTGATATTTTGACTTAGAAAACAAGGGAATTTCTTCAACAAGTTTGAAACCTATTCTTCAATGATTTCCAAACCTTCAAAGTACCTAAATCTGCAAACACAAAGAAATAAAGAGAAATGTTGAATGTTAGGGCATTAGGGTTTGCCTTGGTCAAACCCCTTTTAGGTAATTAAACCAAATGAAGAAATAAGATGAAGCATGAAAATGAAATGAAAGGATTAGAAACTTTCCATGATGATAGATCTTGAATTTTTGCAACAATGGATGAAGAATCTTCCCTTGAATGCCTTAGAAAGCTATCTTGATGACTTAGAATGCTAAAACCCTAGCTTACTTGACCAGAATGATGAATGAATAATGAATGAGTTGTGAATAAATTCAATGGGTTCAAATGAGAGGGAAAACCCTATATTTATACATGATTATGTAAAATTTCTCGAAAATACCACATCATTGGCCAACCTCAAGGTTTAGAAAATAATATCTTGCTCGAATTTTGAAATAATTTTGGTTTCTGAGCCAAGTGAGATTAAGTGTATTAAATGATGTTTAATGGGATTATTCTAAAAAAAAAACTTAAGTAGGGCCTGCAATTGTATAAAGGGATCATTTAAACATAAGAAAAGGGTCAAAATATTGATGACAAGCCTAGAAAAGTGTGAAATTTCGTTACAACACTTTACAACACTTTGAAATAAGGCTAGGTAAGTGATAAAAAGAGGTTATTTATTAAATAGGTCCTAGAAAAGTGTGAAAGTATGTTACAAAACTTCACAACACTTTTACAAGACATCATAGAATTCTTATTTATTCACAAGGGTCCAAGACCTAATGTGAATCTTTTGACCACATTACAACATTAAATCTAGGCAAAACTAGGCCAACATCCATAAGAAAGACCCAAATGAGCGTGAAAATGTATAAGGATACATTTTTTTGTGATACAACCCTAAAATATAACAAATTCCTTCACAACAAATTTTACTTGAAGAATGTACACATCTAGTACACTCAAATAATTCTTCCATACACTGAAACTCAAGAAAATTCCTTTTGAAGCACCAAACCTCAAACAACTTCAATTGAAAAAGATACAAACACTATCAGCACCCTTCCAAATCTGTAAGACCTGAACCCACTCTGCGGAGAAATGTGGAGTAAAAACATCTCTCAGACACTTCTGCAATACACAGTTCACACATTGGTGAACACACATTCCTTTGTGTAACGATCCAACATACCAAATTCTAGATGCAATACCATTGAACATCACTAATCAACATATCCAAACCACAAAAGTATATCTTCAACCCAAAATAAATGCAAAGCTAAACCAAAATGCTACTCTACAACACAAAACACTACTGCAACACATTGTTTCCTCTTTTTATTCAAAATTTCTCAAAATCACTTGGAAACCAAGCACCAAAGACACATCCTCAATATCTTCAACACTTGCTCATTACCATCAAGCCAACTGAAACATAGTAGCTCAACCACACATCCATAGACAGAAGCTTATCAAAACAACACTAGAGGTTGACACTAGTAGCTTACTAATGACAACATAATGAAACTAATCAAAGCACCATCAGAGACAACATCAACTTAATACCACTACTCACACCCTTGCACTAATCTCATGCTCATACAATTGACACCAATGACAACACCAAATCTTGTTGACATCAATGATAACACCAACTACACATACTTGCAACTATCTCCCACTTTGTCATTGATGGCAACACATGAAGTGAAAAATGATCAACAACAAACAAAACAACTCTGACCATCAATACTCTACTTCATACCAACTCATTATGTTTTTTCTTCCCCTTACAAAACTAACTCATTACTCTATTTCACATGACTCATTCTCCCCTTTTTTCTCAACTGAACATTTTTCACATTGCTCTCTCTCCCCCTTTGAAATCAATGGAAAAGGGAAAATATTTGCATCTCTCATTCTCCCCCTTTAACATTAATCATACCGTTTACCACTTCTCTGCAACTTCCTTTCCTTTGTTGCTCTACATACTCCCCCTTAGGAGCACTCACCAATAACCACTGCACAATGACAACTCTAACTCACCTTTACTACAACAATCAATAATAAGTAACCACAATCAAGACTTGATCTTTTTCAACTTTGAAGTAGAGATTGCTATCTATGGTACCTTTATTGAATCATTTTTTGTAATAAGTACATGTCTAACCTTGCATACCAAGCTCTAGGAGATTTCTTCAACCCATATAATTCCTTCTCCAATCTGCAAACCATGTCTTGTTTATCTGATAACTAAAATCCTTCCAATTATTCTATGTATACTTCTTTTTCCAATTCACTATTCAAGAAAGCAGACTTCACATCCATTTGATAAACTTTGAAATCATTATGTGTTGCAAAATCCAAAAACATCCTGATAGCTTCCATCCTTGCCACTGGAGAAAATGGATCCTAAAATTCTATTCCTTCTACTTGTAAGTAGCCTTTACACACAATCCTTGCCTTGTTTCTTACCACTTCTCCACTCTTATTCAGTTTGTTCCAGAATACCCACTTAGTTCCAATCACATTCTTGTTTTTTGGTCTTGGGACAAGTTCCCAAGTTTGATTTTTCTCAATCTGCATTAGTTCTTCTTCCATAGTTGTGTTCCAATACTCATACTTGCATGCTTCAATTATTCTTTTAGGTTCAACTTTAGAAATTAAACATAGATTTACTTGTTCTTCAATAGATTTCCTTCTTGTTAGTATAACTTTTCTCTTATCACCAATGATATGTTCTTTAGAATGATTCTTTTGCACATACTTAGGAGTTTTAGGAATATTTTTCGAAGCTTCTTCCTCTTTAGTTTGCACTTCTTTTTCCTTAGCTTTTTCTTCTTCTCTACAAGAAGACTCATTTGTTTCATATCCATCTATCACCATTGAATTCTTCTGTAGGTATTCATCAACCTTGACACTTGCACTCTCAACAATATTTCTCACCCTCTTGTTGTAGCACTGGTAAGCTTTGCTTCTAGTAAAATATCCAAGGAATATACCTTTATCAGATCTTGCATCAAGCTTTCCTAAGTTTTCTTCATCTCTTCTAATATAGCATTTTCTTACAAACACTTTGAAGTATTTAACAATAGGAATCCTTCCATACCATATCTCATAGGGAGTCTTTGTGTTATTTTCTCTTGCTTGCACTCTACTAAGTATGTAAACAATAGTATGCATTTCTTCTCTCCAATAGACTTTCAATATATTTTATTCTATCATTTTCCTTGGAGCTTCTTGAACAATCCTATTCTTTCTTTCAACCACTCCATTTTGCAGGGGATTCCTAGGGGCAGGTAAATGCCTCTTTATTCCATGATTCTCAAAAAATATATTGAACTCATTGGAGGTGAAATTCCACCTCTGTTAGATCTCAAGTAGTTTATTTTCATGTCCATTTCATTATCAACCATAACTTTGAATGCTTTAAACTTATCTAGAGCTTTTGATTTTTTTTTTTAGAAATGTAACCCATGTCATTTTAGAATAATCATCAATCAATAGCATGAAATACGTGTCACCTTGAAGACTTATTACTCTAGTAGGACCTCAAATATCTATATCCACCAATTCCAATAGTCCGATAGAAGATTTTTCTTTGAATTTAAACTTCTTCTTGATTTCTTTCCAATTTGACATTCCTTATAGACAACATTGATAGGCCTTGTAATCTTTGGTGGATCTCTCACAACTTGAACTGAACTTATTCTCACTAGGCTATCAAAATTGATTTGACACATTCTTCTATGCCATGGCCAAATCTCATTGATCTGAGTCATGTAACAATAACCATTAGCACCTTTGAGGTGATATAAATTTCCATCTATCCTTCTACTAGCAATAATCACATTTTTAAAGCCTTTTTTGATCTCACAGCCATCATCCTGAAGCATAATATTGTATCCTTTGCTACAAATTTTTCCAACACTCAAGAGGTTATGTCTTAAACCCTTAACATAAAGAACACCATCAATGTTATGCTTTCCATCAAAATTGATTGAATCTTTTCCACATATCTTAGCAGAAGTATCATCACCAAACCTAACAAGCCCTCCTTCATATTTTTCAAGTTTAACAAACTTACTCTTGTCACCGGTCATATGATTAGAGCATCTACTATCAATGATCTAGTAGTTCTTCTCCTGTCTAGCATGAAATTCAGACACCAAAGTGCCTTCAGTATTAGTACTTTCTTTTGGAGCCCTTTCCTTGACACATCCCTTGGAGTTAGTAGAATTAGTTTGATCTTTTGAAGCCATGAACAAGCATTCACCATCCTAATCATGTCCATAATTAGATTCATCATTAGATATACTTGCATATTCTCTAACATAATAACTTTTTTTAATCATCTTACCTTTGTTCTCCCTATTTTTGTCATTCAAAGCTTTGGTTAGACATCTTGAAGCATAATGACCTATCTTTCCACAACTGAAACATTTGAAAGGTAACTTACCTCCATACTTTATAGTACCATTTTTCATTCTTCTCACAAAGTTAGCTTCCACATCATCAAGATCATCCATAGACTTCTCTGATTTTCCAGTCTTAAAAGTAGTCTCAAATTTTGCATTACTTGTACCAAATTCTCTCATTTCAAAATTATTTAAAGAACTATACAATCGATCTCTGGTATATTGGTTCAAATTATGTAATTCCTCAATAGTAGAAACTTTATGACTATAAGATTTAGGAAGAGTACTAAGTACCTTCTTTACCACTTCTTCTTCTTTCCATTCACCACCAAGACCTTTGATGTCGTTGACAACTTCATCCACCTTCTGCAAGTAGCTTGTGATGTTTTCATCTTAGACATTCACAAGGTCTCAAACATGATCTTCATATTCTGCATCTTAGCTTGCTTGACCTTATCATCTCCTTCATAATTGATTTCTAACTTTACCCAAAATTATCTACTAGTTTTTAGATTCATAACTTCCACTAATTCATAATTAGCAAGACCACTTAAGAGAGCATACCTTGCTTTACCATTTTTTTCATAGGCCTTGTTGTCATCATTAGGCTTTGGACCATTTGCAGGTATATTATATCCAATCTCAATTAACTTCCAAATTTTAAATCCAAGAGAAACTAGAAAACCTTCCATCCTTGTCTTCTAGAATGCATAATCTGATCCATCAAATAGAGGAACATATTTCTTGTGTGCCATCCCATATATACCTCAAGCATTTAAGCTTCCTTCCAAGGAAAATTTCTTTGATTCCAATTTTTGAATGCAAAAGACAATTGAGAGGGGGGGTGAATCAGTTATACCTTAAAACTTCAAAACCCTCACAAATATTCAGATCCACATTAATTCAATTAACCACTAATATGTTAGAATGACTTAACATGAAAGAAGATAACAAAAATAGAAGAAAAGCAACACCATGCATAAAGAAATACTAGATTTACATGGAAAACCCAAGAAGGGAAAAACCACAATGAGGATCAACTCACAATATAGATTGATAACAATACCAAATACAATAGGGATCATTTTTGGATGGCTCACTACCCAAAATAAATAAAGGCTCACTTCCAAAGTCTCACTACGAAAATAGAAAAAAAGATAGAGAAGAGTGTTACAATGAGAAATTCATCTCAATGCAACAAAAAATTCCACCACAACATCACCAACACCTTCATAGTCTTACTAAAAATTGTAGACAACTTCTGCTCATTGCATCTAGTAATCTAATACATGAAAGCTCACACTACACTTCATAAATTCACACCTCACAACTCTACAATTCATGTCATTCACATCACACACTTCTAACTTATCATCCCTCAATAACTCAATTCATGTTTATGTTACTCATTTTTGTTATTTACTCAAGTTGAGTGAGCTAAAGAGTGTTTATAAACTGAAAGTGAAGTACATTTCTTATCTATCTTCCCTATATTGCATTCAATTGTATAAACATAAAAATCAAAGAGATTACAAGTGTTAGTAACAGATTATTGCATTTATACAAGTGCATACAATATTGAAAAGATTTGCACAAATCTTTCTGAAAGTAATCTTTATTGATTCAAAAGTACATATTTGTCTCACACAAGTCATCAGACTTAACTTGTTCAATGGAATTGAAGAAAAAATTTTACATTGATGGATTAAGAGAAAATAATACACATATGGGGGAAGAGGCTAGTCATTGCCTGATGACTGGTTCTGAATTTGTTGCTTTGTCTTATCTCCTACTTTGAGTTGTCTTGCGTCCTCCATAGCTTCCTACTCCCAACCCCTGCATTTGGAAATTGAAATAATGTTAGAGCAGTGCTCTAAGAAATGATAGTCTCTAACACTACATGTACATGCACCCATGAATGTATAAACAAACATGTAAACTGTAAATGTCCAAGAAAGCAACATGACCATTGATGTAGACCCAAGGGAACAATCACAAGCCAATTGATAACCTACCTATAAGAGGCATATAACAAGATTAAAAATGGCCTATCAGAGCAATTCAAACAATCCCCATATTTTGACAACAATCAGAAGTAGATTTTCCCCCTTTCACCCTTGCAATCCTAGTAGCAGTGCAAACCCAATTTTTGGCCCTTAACTCCAAATCTTTCCAAAAAACTTGACAAAAAAATTGTGAATAAAGATACCCTTTTCCCTGTTACATAACATATATAAACCTCATTACCAACTCTTTTGGACTAGTATAGACTTTCAGCACACATACCCCTGAAAAGGCTTCACAATTAACCCAATTTTTCAAAGAGACCCCTCCAAGATTTCATTCCCAAACCAATACAACCTGAAATAGCCTTCATTTATACTTCCAAACAAAGGATTATCAAGTTATTAAGACCCCAAGGGCTTATTTTGATCCCCTACACAAAAACCCTTCTTGTAGCCTGGAAACCTAGGGTTTTAGAGCACCTTTAATGAAAATACATATTATTGACCCCTTCAATCCACACCAACTGCTCAAACATCTTAAGTTAGACCCATTAAAGATTTATAAACTCTCACATGCCTTCTAGAAACACAACACATCCCTCTCATGGGTCTGCTCTATCAATTTTCATGAAAAATTACAACATTTCACCCTAGGGTGACATTCCTCCTCCTGCAACTCACTTCCTTTCCACTCAATATTTGAAAGAAACACATTCTAAAATACTTCCAAGCCATCCTACTAAGTGATAGACCAAAATAGTAAGTAGGTATGGCTTTTTACATGATGGGACCCTCAAACTACACCCTCATTGCCTTACTCAGGCAGACTACAAGAAACTAATAAGAACCCTCTCCAAATTTTTTGGTAGAACTTCTAATTAGATTAAAAAGTAAATTATTCCCATTTCCTATTGGACACAAGAATTTATAGCATTAAATAGAAGTACGGGCATGTATAGTGAAAGAATAATACAAAAAACTTGGGAATAATACAAGAACTTTGAGAAATAATAGAAGAATACATTGCTTTATTCAATGAAACTCAATCTCCAAACTCTCCAACCCCTTCTCAATCCTTTCAAAGGCCTTTAAGTACATTCTCCAATATAAAACTAACCAACAATGCCTTCAACTATCTTATTAAATCTCTAAGACTCTAAACTGCATTTTGACATTCTTAATGACTTCTTTAAAAAACTCTTCCTCCCTAAACTCTTATGACCCCTAGAAATCACTCAAGTGGCTTTGAAAAGCCTTATTACATTGTCAAAGCTCAAACCTTGCATATTTACATACAAATCTAAGAAATTTTCCCTCAAAGGCTTACAAGACAACCTTGATGCAAGATGGAAATTTTTTTACACATTATGTCCACAAAACCTAAAAAATCACCCAAGAACATGACTATTGGTCTTGTTTAGACCTTATTAGTGACATAAGACCTCAAAACACTAAATCTTACCACTTGACCACCCTATTTTCTTCCACATGATCACAAATTAAGGGTGAGATGTAGGTGCTCCTGCACCAACCATCAAGCACATCAAACATATGCATATATTTTTCTAACTATTTGTTTCATGAGCAGATACAAGAAAATCAATGTTATTGTTTCATCAAATTTCTGCACATGGGGTAAAATGTGGCTCCCACAAGGATTGAGCTCGATGTGCTGTTGTATTGTGCTTTTCAAAAAACATTGAAAGAGGTATGATTGAAGCTTTTAGAGGCCACATAATTTTGTCATATTTCATAGCATGACTAGTCTCTAAGAATTGAGAAAAGCAATCATCATCATGGTCACCAAGGTGCATAGCCATAAGCTCTACCATACACATGTGAGGGGGGGTCAGAGTCAAAAGGAAGTACTGGTGATATAGTATTGTTGAATATAAATCTACTGCTCTTTGGATATTATGCTCATGAGATTGACATCTCTAGTGGAGTAGGATATCCATACAAATCAAGAATATCAGAGAACTTCATAATCTTAAAGGGGATTCAAACTCCCAAAACATTTACTTTCTCATGTAAATATGAAAGCATAATTGATATATAATTTTTTTATGAAATAAAATACATAAAGTAAAACCCTCATCATCAAAATGGATTCTAAGTCACTGAAGTGTGGATCACAAAATGCATGGCCTTCATAGGCAAGAATGGGTTTTCAAAAAATTACAAACCCGAAATATGAATCTACAAGAGTGACAAAGAGCTAAGAATAAAAAAAAATTCAAATCTATAATAAGCAAGAGCCAGTGAACACTCAGTTGTTGGAAGAAGAAGGCCCATATACTGTCTTTTATCCTTTCATTCTACATGGAAAATAAAGTACATAAATCATTGATTACAGCCTACTATAGGAGTGGAGAATCTTTCTCCTTATAATCAATGTTGAAAATGTTCCAATAGGGAAATATAATCATCCAAAAGGCATGAAAACATTAAAGCTTTCACAATTAGGATAATGTACAATGCCATGAAACAAGTATGACAGTTTGACTAAGCAAGAGGCAGGCCAATCATTATCTTCATAAATGATCAAACACAAGGGCAACGTATGATGCTAATAAAGCATATTGTGCAATGTGTCTCATAAGTTTCATTCATATTAAGATGAAACACAAGTATGAAGTGGAGAAACCATGATATCTATGTGGGAGAATGGCTATAATATGTACACTGCTAGCATATTGAAGATTGCAGTATATGATAGTAACAGTGAGCAAAATGTATCAAATAAAGCATTATACCAAGCCTCAACCAAAGTTAGGTACATGAAAATTTTAGTAAGAAGGTAGGAGAAGGGGCTTAAGGTTCCAAAATCTCGTACAGGATACAAATATTTTCATTCATGAGAATTTTTTTAAAAAATATAGTCAATTAGGGAAAGATAATGCAGACTTGTAGATAATCATCACAGGATTGTCTTTTGTATTTGGGATGATAGAGCATAGTGTTGTTGAAGTGATCATGTGAAAAGGGTATTGTTTATGAAAGATATAAAAATGTGTAGAGCCTTGGTTTATACCTGTGTTGTGCAATGGAATTAAACCATTTTACAAAAACCATTTTTCTTCACAGTGCAACATTTTCTTATGGAACAATGACTAAGTCAGCTCTTATTTTAATGGAGATTTAAAAAAAATACAGCCACAAATTTTGAACCATAGGTAACCCTCGAGCTAGAGTTTTAAAGAAATGAAACTTTCATTTTAATCAAAATACAATGAGCTAGAATATCTATGGAGAGGACAAGCAAACCCTCGAATACTTGCAGGCATAACTAAAAGCCAAATGTGCAGAGTGAAAGATGAATGGTGGCGTGGGTTTGATTACTCAGAACCCCAAACAAATTTGTGCAAGTATATAGCCGCGGCCCTAGATTGTACAAGAGAGAATTCATTTATAAAATTCCTGGTAAAATATAGAAAATGGAGAAACCACGAGCTCGAATGGAACATGTTTTCTACATAAAATAAAGGAGGAAGCAATTTACTGAAATAGAGTGTTACCTAAGCTCGATACTTTTTCTTTTTCATTGAAAATACAAGAAGTCTGTCATCATCAATCCTCTGAAAAGCTTCAAAACTTCACACAAACACCATAGCGGTGCTCTTAGCAACAAGGTGAAGTTCCAGAATTACAGAGCAACAAATAAAATGAAAATGATGTTTTTGGTTGTTGTTTTGTTTTAGGGTTTTCAACCCTAAACATGCTAATAAGTGACTTAGGAATTTTTCCTTTTCATTTCATTTATTTGCAATCAAACTAATATATTATATTGTGACCTTGTTGATGCTTTAGAAGTTTTCAAACAATAAAACCCTTTGTATGCCATGTATTAAAGTCCCTATGACTTTATAAACATTTGCATTTGAATCTCATGGCTGAGTCATGGTTTTTAACTACTTGGAGTGGATGGATATATTGCTTTTGTAACTCATTATTGAGTTAGCTCTGACTTGATAATTTTTTGTCTTGTGACTTTTGGAGTCCTTTGCAGAAGAGATATTACATTTTTTAGCTCATGATAGGCATGTATATCAGTGTTTCACCTTTGAAATCAATGAGTATAAGCACTTTACCTTTTCAATCTCTCTATTAAATTGTGTGCATTTATATAATTGATGAAATTGGTTATGAAACTGTTTGATTCCTTGTGGTTTTGTCTTATCCTAGCACCATTTAGTAGAGAAATATGTATTTTTACAGGTTGTGAGATGTGTTTAGAATGTAGTATTCTCAAGTTGTAAAGTCTTTCTTCCTTCTAGGGGTGTAGCCATATGAACCTTTTCATGAAACGTTTATGCAAAAAACGTATGTGATTGAGTTGTGTATGGAAAAGCTTTTGTCGTTGACTAAAAAGTGTGTATAAACTATGTTATATGTCTTCTTAGTAAATTTGGTGTATCACAGTAGGGTTTAGTTTCATTTCAAGTACTCTTTCTTACCATTTTCCTAACAAGTCAATAGAATAGGTGATACCAAGAGGAAGCTGACATTCTCCATAGGTTGACCTCTACTTATCAAATCCCACACTTTGAGAGGTCTTCCCATGTTACACTGAAATGTTGAATTTCATATTAAACAGGGTGCAATTTCAGTAGATAATAGTTTTGGCACATCCGGTGGGACCAAAACTTGTTTCCAGTTCAAGTTTTTTTCATTTTGGTTTTTTTTGGTGTGTACAATAGTTAGTATTTGCCTTTTGTGGTGTTTTAAATACATACTTGACAACTCTCCTGAATTTGGTTTAGTGGAGAAGCAATATTACATCACAATATTGAGAAACTAGTGTTTTTCTCAATGTCATCAACCTTTAGAGGCAGTTTTAACAACACCTAGAAACTCCAAGCTCAAATCTTTTGGTTTCACAAACACAAGTGCTGGTATGTCTCAAAAGAATCTATTAGTTCTGAGTTTCCAGCTCTTTGAATGAAAAAGATGTCAAATTTGTAGGAAAATGGTTATTATTACCCTCTATATCATGAGAATGTTGCTTATCAACACCCTTACCAACCTTTTCAAGTTGAGCATACAGTTGGTTATAGTTCAAATCCCATAATTTTTTAGGAAAACTAGCATACCCACTATGAATACCACCCACCCAGCCCTGTTGGGCCTTCATATTAGCCTACAAATTATTATCCACATAATCATCCCTAGGAGCACCCTTACCAAAATGTATTGGATTTGATCCAACAAGATGATCGTATGTTGTGGGTTCTAAGTCAAGGTCTTCACAACTTGAAGATTTATGATGTTGGTAAGGTGTTTGCATGCATATCTAGAATGTTGGTTGACATTAAGAGGAAAAAAAGGACCATTATGCGGAAACAAGAAATGGTTGAACAAGCCTATTCTTATGATTAGGAGTTAAGGATGCAGTTTGAAGAAGGTCTTAAATGCGAGATAGTTGCCAAGGAGGGGAAAATGAAGTTTTTATTAGCTCGGGTCAAAGGCAGACAGGCTTACCTAGATTATCAATGCAAGCTACATGAGGATGTATGAAGGAAGCAGTTTGAAGAGAGTTTTGAAAGGTAGAGAGTTGTAGTTAAAGAAGATGAAGTAGAGGGGGCCCACAAGTATGAGTTTCAAAATTTCAAATAGGAAAAATCTTCTAGGTTTTCAAGTGAACCTACTGTTAAGACTTCTACCCTTGAAATTCCAAGTTGGAAAAGCCCATCTCTACCACCTTTTGAGGTTCCTTCACCTATCATACAAATGAAATCATGCTCTAATAGCCAAAAAAAGAAGCGGAGAAGACCCTTGATCAAAATAACTCATTCCCTATGGAGGAGATTAGAACTCCAAATATGTTATATCTAGTTATGGAGCATTATCGACTAGCACAAAGAGATCTTCAAGTAGAAGAAATTGTTCCAGGACAACAGGAAGACATCAAACCAACTGATGAGTTTTTGATTAATGATGATCAAAAAGAAAATAGAGCCTTGGACAATGATGAGGAGCATGAAACTAAACATGATACCACTGTCTAGGATATGAGCTTTGATGTTTTTGATCATGTTGTAAATGAGAAAGCTAATGTTGAGATGTTTGAAGAAATATGCATAGGTATAACTGAATAGTTTTGTTCAAGATTCGATGACAAGGAATTAGACCAGGTTGAAATAGTTGATAGTCACGTTGATCAAGAGTAGTAGGTTCACAAGCTTGAAAAGATGTTGAAGCAACAAGAAGAGTATAGTCCTGAATAGGTTTCTCATGTACCTGATTTGCAATGTTTTAGCTAGTTAAAGGAGATTCCTTTTTGTTGTACAGAAGAGCTAGAAGCTGATATACCAGTTGTAAGTCTATCTCAGGAGACTTCCTCATTGTTTGAGTTTCTACCTTCTTTTATTGAAGAAGAAAATCCTATTTTGGAATGTGTTTCTTTGAATGATAATGATGGTTTTGAACTAGTACCAGTTGTTTCCAAAATCCTTCCAAGAGCTGACAACTTTAATGAGTTGTTAGCTACCCTAGTGGAGGAGGATTGTCCACTCACTATGGAGGAGGAGTCAATATGGAAGGTTATTATGCAAGGTGAGGGTAATGCTATTGTTTCTAAGCATTCATACTTTTTTCTCCCTAGTCCAAATCAACAAATGGATGGAACAATAGTGAATGTGCAAGCAACTAGCAATGAAATCTCAAGCTTTGTCTTTTCAAGGGGTTATCCAATTAGATATTTAGCCCAAAGAAGTCCAATACAACACCAATGATCAATCATGCGCTCACATATGAAGATACAACTGAAGATAGCATTAAGGATGCACTTGTGGCCAAACAAGAGTATGTTCAACTCACTTATCCTCCTTTGATTGACAATACATATGATTAATTTATTGAGGTAAGTGAACTTGATTACCTCTTTAAGGAGGGATTGCATCATCTTGTTGAAATTTTCTCTGTGTCCCACCTATACTTAGTTGTCCTCAAGCATGTGAGTCATTGTATTTTGAGAAGAAAGGGAAACTAATTCAACTTTCCTATAAATGGTTTTGTTTAAGTGGTTTTGTCTTACTATTAGTGTAGGGTAGGTTTCTAGATGCAAGTTTCCAATTCCCTAAGTGTTGTCCAACATAGTTAGATAAGTTCCCTTTTGTACTTTCATTTTCAATAAGTTTCCAAGGTGTTCTTGAGTTATTACTACTAAGTTACAACATTGGCAAGAACTATTTTGATTTTTCTGAGTGACTTTGTGACCAATGGACAAGCCTAGGTAGTTGGTCTTAATGTTTAGTAGGAAAACATGTAGTAGATGTTGCCATAAATGTTACTCATTTTTGTTATTTACTCAAGTTGAGTGAGCTAAAGAGTGTTTACAAACTGAAAGTGAAGTACATTTCTTATCTATCTTCCCTATATTGCATTCAATTGTACATAAACATAAAAATCAAAGAGATTACAAGTTTTAGTAACAGATTATTGCATTTATACAAGGGCATAAAATATTGAAAATATTTGCACAAATATTTTTGAAAGTAATCTTTATTGATTCAAAAGTACATATTTGTCTCAAACAAGCTCTGAGACTTGTTAAATGGGGCTGAAGCACAATTTATACATTGATGGATTAAGAGAAAAGAATACACATATAGGGGAAGATGCTAGTCATTTCCTGATGATTGGTTCTTAGTTTGTTGCTTTGTCTTGTCTCTTGCTTTGAGTTGTCTTACATCCTCCATAGCTTCCTACTTCCAGCCCCTACATCTAGAAATTGCAATAATGTTAGAGCAGTGCTTTAAGCAATGACAGTCTCTAACACTACATGTACATGCACCCGTGAATGTATAAATTGACCCTAAAGTGCATTAAAAAAACATGCAAACTGTAAATTTCCAAGAAATAAATAGGACCATCAAGCACATTAAACATATACATATATTTTTCTAACTATTTGTTTCATGTGCAGATACAGGAAAAGTAATGTTATTATTTCATCAAATTTTAGCCCTTGGGGTAAAACGTGACTCCCACAAAGGTTGAGCTTGGTGTGTTGTTGTATTGTGCTTTTCAAAAAACATTGAAAGATGTATGATTGAATCTTTTAGAGGCCACAGAAGTCTGTTGTATTTCATAGCATGACTAGTCTCTAAGAACTGAGCAAAGCAATCATCATCATGGTCACCAAGGTGCATAGCCATAAGCTCTGCCATACACATGTGTGGGGGGGGGGGTTGGAGTCAAAATGAAGTACTGGTGATACAGTATTGTTGAATATAAAGCTATTGCTCTTTGGATATTATGCTCGTGAGATTGGAATCTCTAGTGGAGTAGGATATCCATACAAATCAAGAATATCAGAGAACTCTGTAATCTTAAAGGGGATTCAAACTCCCAAAACATTTACTTTCTCATGTAAATCTGAAAGCATAACTGATATACAATTTTTTTATGAAATAAAATACAAAAAGTAAAACCCTCATCATCAAAATAGATTCTAAGTCACTGAAGTGTGGATCACAAAATGCATGGCCTTCATAGGCAAGAATTGGTTTTCAAAAAATTACAAACCCAAAATATAAATCTATAGGAGTGACAAAGAGCTAAGAATAAAAAAAGATTCAAAGCTACAATAAGCAAGAGCCAGTGAAAACTCAGTTGTTGGAAGAAGAAGGCCCATATACGATCTTTTATCCTTTCAGTCTACATGGAAAATAAAGTACATAAATCATTGATTACAGCTTGCTACATGAGTGGAGGATCTTTCTCCTTATAATCAATGTTGAAAATGTTCCAATAGGGAAATATAATCATCCAAAAGGCACAAAAAAATTGAAGCTTTCATAATTAGGATGATGTACAATTTCATGAAACAAGTATGACAATTTGACTAAGCAAGAGGCAGGCCAATCATTATCTTCATAAATGATCAAACACAAGGGCAACGTATGATGCTAATAAAGAATATTGTGTAATGTGTCTCATAAGTTTCATTCATATTAAGATGAAACACAAGTATGAAGTGGAGAAACCATGATATCTATGTGGGAGAATGGCTATAATATGTACAGTGATAGCATATTGAAGATTGTAGTATATGATAGTAACAGTGAGAAAAATGTATCAAATAAAGCATTATACCAAGCCTCAACCAAAGTTAGGTACATGAAGATTTTAGTAAGAAGGTAGGAGAAGGGGCTTAAGGTTCCAAACTCTTGTACAGGATACAAATATTTTCATTCATAAGAAAATTTTAAAAAAATACAGTCAATTAGGGAAAGATAATGCAGACTTGTAGATAATTTTCATAGGATTGTCTTTTGTATTTGGGATGACAGAGCATAGTGTTGTTGAAGGTGATCATGTGAAAAGGGTATTGTTTATGAAAGATATAAAAAATGTGTAGAGCCTTGGTTTATACTTGTGTTGTGCAATGGAATTAAACCATTTTATAAAAAACATTTTTCTTCATAGTGCAACATTTTCTTATGGAATAATGACCAAGTCAGCTCTTATTTTAATGGAGATTTAAAAAAAAATAGCCACAAATGCCAAACCACAGGTCACCCTCAAGCTAGAGTTTTAAAGAAATGAAACTTTCATTTTCGTCAAAATACAATGAGCTAGAATAGCTATGGAGAAGACAAGCAAACCCTCAAATACTTGCAGGCATAACTAAAAGCCAAATGTGCATAGTGAAAGATGAATGGCAGCATGGGTTTGATTACTCAGAACCCCAAAAAAAATTGTGCAAGTATATAGCCATGTCCCTAGATTATACAAGAGAGAATTCAATTATAAAATTCCTGGTAAAACACAAAAAATGGAGAAACCATGAGCTCAAATGGAACATGTTTTCTATAGAAAATGGAGGAAGCAATTTACTGAAATAGAGTGTTACCTGAGTTCAATACTTTTTCCTTTTCATTGAAAATACAAGAAGTCCACCATCACCAATCCTCTGTAAAATATTCAAAGCTTCACACAAACACCATAGCGGTGCTCTCAACAACACAATGAAGTTCTAGAAGTAAAGAGCAACAAATAAAATGAAAATGATGTTTTTGGTTGCTATTTTGTTTTAGTGTTTTCAACCCTAAACATGCCGATAAGTGACTTAGGCATTTTTACTTTTCATTTCATTTATTTTCAATCAAACTAGTCTATTACATTGTGACCTTGTTAATGCTTTAGAAGTTTGCAAACACTAATACCCTTTGTATACCATGTATTAAAGTCCCTATGACTTTATAAACGTTTGCATTTGACTCTCATGGTTGAGTCATGGTTTTTTATTTTTCCATTCATTTTTGAAAAATGTAAAGCATTTACTTAAGTGATAATTTATAAATCGCTTAAGTTAAAATGTTATTTTTAATGTAAAATGAAATGCATTGAGATTTCAACGCATGGCAAAGGGAGATATGGATTTGAATGTAATTATGCTTTTGCAAGCATCTAGGTGGTTGATGGAGTTGGCTAACATGTACCAAGCATATAGGGAGCATTTAATTTCTTTTTGAGAGGTTGAGAGACATTTGGAGGGAATTTAAGCTTTTTTGACCAAGTATGGAGTCAGTTTCATGAGTCATTATGTTGGACTTGGACAAGGTTGGCTATTTCAACTTTTTGGAGCTCATTTGGGAAGGTTTCAGTTGCTTAAAAATAGGATTTTTGGAGGCTTACGAAAATGAGGTTTCTAGAACCCTTTTTAGTGGAGCTACTTGGAGTGGATGGATATATTGCTTTTGTAACTCATTATTGAGTTAGCTCTTACCTGATACTTTTATGTCTTGTGATTTTTGGAGTCCTTTGCAGAAGAGAGATTACATTTTGTAGCTCATGATAGGAATGTATATCAGTGTTTCACCTTTGAAATAAATGAGTATAAGCACTTTAGCTTTTCAATATCTTTGTTAAATTGTGTGCATTTATATAATTGATGAAATTTCTTGTGAAACTGTTTGATTCCTTGTGGTTTTTTCTTATCCTAGCACCATTCTGTAGAGCAATATGTATTTTTGTAGGTTGTGAGATGTGTTTAAAATGCAGTATTATCAAGTTGTGAAGTCTTTCTTCCTTCTAGGGGTGTAGCCATATGAACCTTTTCATGAAATTTTTATACAAAAAATGCATGTGATTGAGTTGTGTATGACAAAGCTTTTGTCATTGACTAAAAAGTGTGTATAAACTATGTTATATTTCTTCTTAGTAAATTTGGTGTATCACCGTAGGGTTTAGTTTCATTTCAAGTACTCTTTCTTATCCTTTTCCTAACAAGTCAATAGAATAGGTGATACCAAGAGGAAGTCAGCCTTCTCCAGAGGTTGACCTTTACTTATCAAAGCCCACACTTTGAGAGGTCTTCCCATGTTACATTGAAATGTTGAATTTCATATTCAACAGGGTGCAATTTCAGTAGATAACAGTTTATACCCACCATCAGAGACAACATCAACTTAATACCCACTGCTCACATCCTTGCAATAATCTCTTGCTCATATAGTTGAAACCAATGACAACACCAAAGCTCATTGACATCAATGATAGAAACAACTGCACATACTTGCAACAAAAAATCCTCAAATTTTTTTATTAACACTTGGTTCATGTAGGACTAGAACATTGTGAGAAAACTTTTTGAGCTGAATGAGATAAACAAAAAATCATAGTGCTCATAGTGGCACTAGAAAGCTATCTTATAGATATCCTACTCTCTGATTTGGATATGATGAAAACCCAATTTCAGGTCCATTTTTTGAGAAATTTACAACTCCATGGAGTTCATCTATCATCTTATCAATCATAGAGATTGTGTATCAATATTTTACAATATTTATATTTATCAGTATGTAGTCAATGTAAATTCTCATTGTGACATCCTTCTTTTTTACTAGGACTACAAAGGAAGAAAAATGGATTGAGTTGGAATGAATGTGTCCCCTTTCTAATAGTTCCTTTATTTCCTTTTTAATTTCCTTATGCTATTTGGGGTGGTAGTAAGGAGTGGTGATAATAATCCTAGAGTCTTACTCTAGCTCAATAACATGCTTGAAGCCTCTATTAGATGGATTCTAAAGATGGATGTTTTTTAATACCCTACAATGCTTGTTTAGGACCTTCTACACCTCCTCAAGATACACTTTGTTGATTTGGGAAGAGTTTGTCACCAATACCAAGCACTACACTACACAATCCACCTATCCATGACTACAAATTATTTCCATCTATTTTACTAATAACATACTTGGTGTTCTATTTCACATCCCATCAAGTACTACCTCCTTTGCTTTGGATTGGAATTTTTAGTTCCATGGTTTATAAATTTTGTATAATATCCACCAATGCATGTAGCCATTGAATTTTCAAAACCATATTTGTGTCTCTAATACTAACGAGATAGAATTCATCCTTCATGTCATACTCCCCCAATGTTAGGTTCAATTGGGATAGTTTTTAGTTGCATTGAATGAAGAAGCCACAAAGAACATAATAATAAAACCCTCAAAGTGTTCTATTTTGATTCCTCATCTAGTCACTAGTCCCTCATCTATACAATTATGAGTGATACTAGTGCCAATGAGTATGATGAATATTTTTCCCATAAAAACTTATCAAAATCTAAAGGGATTCTATCTTTGTGTCCCTAAAATATTAACAAGAGTGCTTCCCAAAGTGTCATCTTGATCCTTTGTTTTATCTTCTTCTTCAACCTCCAATTTTAGTTCTTCCTCTTCACTTGGTACCTCAGTTTCTTCAACTCCTATCTCATCTTTAGAGACTACCTCAATGTAGTGCACTTTCCCTTTCACTAGGAAACTATGACTTGGTAATGAAGGTTATTTGTAGAAGAAGAAAAGTTTAGGGTCAACCCACAATACTGTGCCCCACTTTTTGGCCAAAGTAGGACATTGAAATCGACATTTTTCACCAAATTTCTACTTTATGAAACCTATAGCAACTAAACCATTAATAATTTGAGATGATGTGAACTAGTGATTTGTGAGGATTTTTGTGTATATTACAAATATATTTTTTTCATTTTTAATTTTTTTTTTAATGTAACTTTTATAGTAAACAATATTTTCAAAAAGTGACATTTATGTCGTAGCACATAAATTTTTGTATTGAATATAATTATAACTTTTAAAACATAGATGTTTAACATCAATATCTGGTGCATGGATCTTTTTTCACAATTTGTTGTCACAATTTTTTTGAATTAATTTTATAAGTCAAAATAATTATAATGTTTTTATGTATTGAAATTAACTTTTTTTTGAAATAGTGACATCAATACCTAGAGCACACATATTTTTAATATTTTTTTCTCTTTTTTTCTATTTTTTTGCATGTGTGAAACAAATACCTTGATGTTTGGTGAAAAACCTACATTCACAAAAAATATAATATAAATATAATGATAAAATTAAAAATATTCATATATATACTTTTAGAAAACTCATAATAAGGACTAGATACTTAAAAAACATAATTCCTAAATGACTTTATTTGATCCCTCAAAAAGTAAAGAAAAAGTGGCTTTTTGTTAGCATTTTGATAAGTGTGAAGGAGACTCCATAGCGGGTATAATTTTAGACTAGAGGGGTTCTATCCAAAGGGATTTGATCTAAGGGGGTTGTATCTAACCCTCTTAAATTAAAACCCTTTAGATGGAACCCCTCAAGCCTTAGATCATTACTTTTTCTAAAAAATATGATTTCAAGAAAAAATCAGGATGTCTTAAGTTTGGGGCCCATTATTTTGGGATGGTCATTTAGTTCTTCTCAATTTGTTTCTTACCTCCAATTCCTATTTTGAAGGGTGGAATTTGGATTGTTGAGTACTTTTGTAGAAAATATTCTTGGGAGGGAAACTCTTTTTTGGGAACTTGTTCGCTGGAGTAAGTATTTATAGGGATAAGACCCTCTTTATAACTCCTTGTGGAGAAGGTGCTTCAAAGGATCTAACCAAACCTCTGAGAGTTTCAATAAGACCCTTTATGAAGATAATTTTTAACATTTTCTTTGAAACATTAGGCACCATCATAGCTAGTTTCTATAATTCTATCACATAATTCTCTACTAAACTGAACTACTTAAGCTAGGCTAGCTCCCTAAAGTGCACCTCAGGATCCATGTTATCAAACCTTTCAATTAGTAATCTATAGAACTCGTTACATAAATTGATGGATTTTTGGTCTTGAGTGACTAGTCCATGGTACCGCCATTCATGTGTAGATCCCTCTAGATACATTTTGGAAAAATTTATGGCCTAATACTTATTCATGGGCTTAAGAGATAGGTATGTGTCTATCTTATGAACCCATGCACAAATTGTGCATTTGATAGATCCATTGAAGGTGGGGAGTGTCATATTTCCTAAAAGATACTACACATTTGTAGGGGTGGCTAAAAATATTAGTTTAGGCCTAGAGGTATTCCTACTTGAATTCTTCAATTTTATGAATTTATTAAGATGTAATTGATCCCCAATCTCCTCTAGGAGTTCTTGTTATTGAATAGCATGCTATACTACCATCTATAATTGTTATTTGAGCTTCAACCTCCAGAACTCTTATGTGTTCCTCTTATTCTCTCAAAAGGAATGTACACTACAAATTCCTAGTTGATGAAACTAGAATAGTCTTCTGAGTGTCATTGGTGGTGACATTTTGATTGTTAGCTCCTAAAGTTCCCCCTTTCTTTGTATTTCTTCCTAGGTATGTTCATGTTATTATCCATATTGTGGAGAATTTGTGGCAACATATCCAACACCAAGTCAAACTTCTTTACTAACCTCACCTTAGGGATTTCATTATTTTCCCTCTCTATCATACTATTTTGTTTTGGGATAGTTCTTGATAGAAGGTCTTCACCCTCTAGAACCATTGAAAGGTTTTTAATTTTTATTTTTGATTTCTCTCATAAACCACCTTCTCACTTTATTACTAGAATGCATAAAATTTTAGCATGTAGACAAACATGAACATAAATAAATTAAAATAGTAGTAAAATCAACTCAGATACCACTATAATGTCCCATTCTAGATTTAGGGAAATTGATTCAACAAACATGAAAATATTTAAATCAAAACCAAAAACCCTATTTTTTTTTATCAATTTACCAATAGCATTACAACCTTATAAAACCCTAGATTATATTAACCTTTACTCAACATACCTCACAACACAATATTAGGCTTCTAATTTCATTATTTAACCCTAAAATTAAGAACCCTACTCTATTCTACCCAACTAAACAAATATAAATTTCTCAATATATTTGTAGAATTATAGCAAGCTCACAATTGAAAATAAATGATAAATTGTGTTTATATTAGTAAGGTGAAAGATACCTTACAAAATATTTCTCTTGCAACACATGAAAAAAAAATGATAGTTACAATAATGGATAATCCATAGTTTCCATGTTGTGACAACCAACTTAGATTACAATGTTTTGAAAAGAACCTATATTAAAAATTAATCTTTATATTAAACATAATTGTAAGTTATCACAAAATATGGCTAAATTAGCAACAGTGAACTAAAACATAGGTGATTACAAATACAATAATTGTAAGTGTCACTCAAACTTCATATTATGATTTTAGGCACCATGAAAGCTCAATGTGACCTTTGTGTGAGACTGTTACTCCAACCAAATGGGTTTTCATCCTTTGACATGATATCTATATGGTTTTCATCCCTTGACCTCCATAAATTCATAGGTTTTATCTATAGATCTAGAAACTTGAACAATAATGCTCATGGAAATTCTTGGTTAGGGTTTGTGTAGTTTGTTCAAAGATACCCTCCATTCATCTCTCCAATTGTAAAATTCCTTGAGACAATGTAAAAAATTACACAATTCTATCTCGGGTTTGGTGTATTGGCATATCTTCTCATACTTGTAGATTTTTATTTCCTTTCACATCAAGCCAGTAATGATTTTATCCTATGTAGAAATAAACTTATAAGGTGTAGATGAGGGTCTCTTGTAACCTACAATTTTCCTTAGAAAGTATGACAAGGAGCACTTTTGGGGTCAAATACCTATCTACTACATTAATGGCAGTCAATGGCTCCCTTTTTGCATGCCCAAATAGATATCCACATGATTTAATTTCAATTATATTGGGATGGAAACTCATTCCAAGTGGAATCCCATAGGGGTCACATTAGTCTTCTATGCATTAATGGCATTGTTAACATGTAGGGTGGTAGGTATAGAGGAGTAATGAAAATAGTAGGAACACTTATGTTTGAAGGCTAGGGTTGGAAATGGAGAATGGTTGCATACAAAACTCTAAAGTTTTGATAATGAGAGAAGTGGAAAAGAGGGATAGTCAGAAGGTGAAAAAGTGGAGGGAAGATTGAAATCCCAATGGGGATAGAAAAAGAAGTATACTTGAGAGGGGAGGCATGTTGGGATGGGTAAATTTTCCACTCTAACCACTTCCATAGACTCATGAGGACTCATGGGGGACTTAGGATGACACCTAGGAGATGAAGAGGAAGGATTTACATGTAAAATGGGATCACAAAAAGCACAAGAGTCACAAATTGGGCATTTTGGTCCATTGCATGAGTTACACAGGAAAGAGACACAAAATGATACCAGTTGGACTTGTAAAACAAAATTATTTTATTTTTAGTATACTTTATGGTTTCCAAATAATTAGTTAGATTTCCTATTGGAAACAGTACTTGATGGATCCTCTATTTATTCAATTTATAAAAATATCTAGTTGATTTGTGCCAATATTATGTCTTTAATTATTATTATTTTCATAATTTGAAACATTTCATTAGAGTTTGCACTTTCTTTACAATTTTGTGAGTCAATTTGGTTAATTAAAGAATATTTTATTTCAAATATATCTACTTCCGCTTCATAGTATTGAAATAGAAATTCAAATTTTAAGATTCTCTAAAACCCTTCTCTACTCACCCTATCTTTGTATATTTTTTATACTAGTGTTTAGATTAGGATAAAGAATCAAAACATAACAAATATTCAATATGATTAAAACTATTTCCAAAAACAATTACTTTTATATTCTCTATATTAAGAAACATTAACTTTAGGTTGAGGAGTTTATAAGATTCATATTAGCAAATCCAACCCTTTATTTTTAATATTTAGCCAAAACATTACATAAGGCCCCTTAAGAAATGTCAAACACAACAAATGAATAATATTTCTTGTAGGACAAGACTTGGTACATTGGGATATTTATTTTCTATTATTTGGGATTTGATTCCTTTCGGGAGAGGTAAGATACTTAATATCTTATCTAATTTATAAATGCATTAAAAACCCATCAATAATAGAGACACAATAGTTGTAATATTAGTAGAAGACTAAATAAAAATATTCCATGAAAGAGAGGCTAGAGAAACATCCTCCATGTGACCTATGGAAGCAATAGTGTTAATGATCACAAGAAGATTGAAGACAATGCCAAATTATATATAAATAATTTGAAGATACAATCTAATGTGCCATTAAGAGATGAATGATGATACCATGATAACTACTAACCACAACAAGTATTTCATGCTCCAAAGGAATAAGAGGGGGTGAATAAGAAAAGAGTCTATATTTCCAAGAGAAATAATGAGTAGAAATATAAGCCTTATCATCACTCAAATAAGATTCATCAAAGGAACTAAATAAATGTTATCAATAGAAGTTTGATACCATGTGTAGTGTCGAAAAATGTACTCATTTACATCTCCACACTATGTTTGCATCCCCTTAATTAATTGGACTTAATTAAGCCTATAATTGACCCAATTATACATTTAAAAGCCTAATTAATTTTTTTTTCTGAAAGGGGAACCTGTATAAAATAATTGCAAACATCAAATTACACATCTTGGAAAATGTGTGTCCTAGGTTTAAGGCCTAGGACCCATTCTACCTCCTTAAGTTTAGGACCCCATTTTGTAATATGTTTTTGGTGGTATTTTATGATTCAAATTATAGTTGCAATTTTTGGCCTTTGATGTTTAATTGTCGAAAAAATAGAAAATTTCCTATAAATACAAGGTATTTTTATCAATTTAAATCTAAAAATTAAGAAGTGACATAATTCAAATTTCACAAGAGAAAATATTATTGTCAAGAGCATTCAAGAGCAGATTTATTAGTCTTCTACATCAACAATTATTATCATGGTCATCATGTCAAAATTATTTGCATTCATGCATATTTTTGGAGCTGACATTGTGATGTAGGTTTCAAGCATTCAAGCATCAAATAAAGTGTCAAATCAAGCATCCAATCAATGCAAGATCCAATCTTTGGAGTGATTTGTTAGACTTTGGTCCTCCAAGGGCAACCATTAAAGGGTTTGGTGAATTGCAACAAGTTAGTGTTCATTCATCATTCCTTACTTTCATTATTACTTCATTTCAAGGTCTAATTGGGTTTTGACCAAGGAAAAACCCTATTCACCAAGAACAAAAAAAATTCTCCTCTTTGTGTGTTTGCAAATTTACAGGTGAAGAAGGATTGAAGATTGATCAAAAGTGAAATTTTGCAAAGTTTTCAAAGTTGTCAAGACATAGAATCTTACTTGTAGAATTTATTTCCAAATTTCTAATAGTGAGATCCAGACAAATCAAGAGTGCAGATCCAAGAATAGAGGATTGTGAAATCAGATTTTGGACCCTTGTAGCAGGGCCCATTCACCTATGGCGAATCTATCCCAGGAAGACACTCAACAACAAATTTTGGTGACAAGTGCATGGTGTCTTACCCTTCTCAAATTTGTCAAAATTCTACTATTTATGATTGTGTTATGCTTTAAATTGATGATTCAAGTTTCACATTGCATAATTGAGTTCATTTAGTATTTTTGGTTTTTCTCCCAAAAGTCCATTTCAGGCTTATTTACCTTGTCTTGTCATAAGGAAAAACAACAAATATCTCCAATAGGGTTGACTCACCTAAGGGTTGAAATTCAATCCTACCTTTGGGGATCTCTTTGAAACAAGAAAGATAGGTGCATCATATATCCAATCATCTCATATATCCAATCCTCATGTTATCTATGATAGGAACCACAATACCAACAATGTATTCAACACTCACAAAGTTTTGCATTTTTTATAAGGTTTGATCAAAATGAGATGATTGGATATATCAACAATCACGATAGGTTTGATCACTCTTCCTTCAAAACTCAGACTAAAACAATTGAATGTCTCATTCTCCATAGTATCATCATTAAAAAAATTCCATGTGAAGCTTCGTTATCCATGAATTTTCTCCATGGATTGTGTCTCGTCGATAGTACATAAATATTTAAAATTTCCATTTGTAAATGACATATTTACTTGCATCATAGTGGCTTAATCGTGTGTCTTCCCATGGGAATTTGTCATTGGATTTATTTTGGCCTAAACCTATGGAATCTATTAAGCCTTGTGAGGACTTTTTTTCAAATCTTATCAAAATTTCAAGGCAAAGTGCATATTAGAATTATCCCTTAGCAACATGCCTCAACCCATGATTGAGCCTCCTATTATTGATGAATCCATGATTGAACCAAAAGCCCTTCCAAGTAACCAAGACCAACCCATGATAAATACTCTAATTATTTCATATAAAAGACCAAGAGATAACCATATAAGTCTTGTGGTACCTCCTAAGATCCAACAAGTTTATAAAGCTAAAGAGAAAGTGGTTGAACAACCTCCCATGGTCCCTTCTGTTAATCATTTATGGGAAGAAAAAAAACCAATGGTTGATAAACCCGCTCCTACACAATCACAACTTGAAAATCATGTAACAAGAAATAGAAATTCTAAAGAGCATAGGTGTAGATGTTGTGCTATTTCTCCTTAGGTAGAAGAAAATAAGAAAACATAAAATCAATATCAAATACCAATTGAAACAAAGCATGATGATTCTCCACCTTCACCACAACACCAACATGAAACTTCAATGGACATCATCATTAGGCCTCTAGTTGTGATTAGCTTGGATGATGATGATGAGATTGCTAAGATTGATGAGGAAGTGCATAATGAGTTGAATTTATTATTTTCCTCTTCCATGAGCTTAGATGATAACAACCTGTTGGGTGAAAATTATGTAATCCATTTTAACAAATTACAAAACTTAATTTCAGCCATAGTTATGTGAGATAGAATCTCTCCTCTCGAAAAGGAGAGGCACCCTTCTTACTACTTATTGAAACTAAGGAAAAGTAATCGTATATTTACAATAATGTACACTAAAATAATAATATGGGCGTGTGTCACATTCATGATTCCCTCTTCTTTCAGAGAATATGTTTTATAATGTTTCATGATTTAATCTATGGATGTAATACAATTTCAAATTAAAACTAAGCAGTAATTCCAATACTCCTAACTTGTCAAAGCAAAGTCTAGGAATACCAGTGTGATAAAATACATAACCAAAAGGCTCACAGAGGCACAAAGTTGTTCTATAGTCTTCAACAATGAATTTCACAATAACCAACAATGTAAATGAAGCACAAAGTCTTCAATATACTTCACAAATAGATCCACAAACCAAGTGAATAATCCCAAGCACAAAGTCTTCAAATTAAACTCCAGAAATATTTCAAGACATGTCACCGGTTGTAGCACAAAGTCTGTCAACTAATAACACCAACAATCCATGTGAATATGATTGACAATTGTAGTACAAAGTCTACAAGTTCCCAACACAATTCATACATAGAAGAATGTAATAAAAAATTGGAGCACAAAGTCTCCAAGTTCTCAATCGAATCCACACACACTCCAAATGCAATATGGTAGCAAAAAGTCTATCAGTACTATATCTGAATTCCCTTCTGATTAAAAAGATAACATGCCATGTTCATATCAAGTTCAAGAAAATATAATGAGTGACATAATAAAAATATCACATATAGAAAATGTGTTCCAAAACAAAGGTTGGAAGCAATCTACTTCTTTTATTGATAAATTTGAAGTATGCACATTCAACTCAAAGTTTGCAGTTGTTCATCAAAATTTGGGTAGCATCTACTCTCTAGAGATCAAAAGGTAACAATTACAATATAATCCTCTCTTGTTTATAGATGGAGAGGAGAGCTAATCTAGGAAAAACCCTAACCAACTAGTTAACTTATTAAAAAATGTTGTCCATAAATGCAGGAGAACATATTTGTTTTACATGTAATTACATTTTTGAAAATGACATGTAAAATGTCAAGCATGAAAAATGCTAAAACTGGGAAATCTAATCTAAGCAAAAATTTGGCCTTCTTCAATATCTTTTTCCATGAAAAATTCATGATGGCGTGCACTTCATCACTATCTGGAATTGGAGTGTACTTTTGAGATGACGAGGATTCTTAAGATTAAATCCTCCAATGAGATTGAAGGCTTTCCAGTTCCTTTCAAATCTAGAATAAGCTAGAAATCCATCATTTTGTTAATTGAATCTATTGAGAAAGCTTCATCTTCAAATTCTTCTTGAACAATTAATGAACATTTCTTTGAAAAACTAAAACATGGGAAGAGCTTTCTAGTTGAACTTCAAATCCTTCTTGCTTGGTGATAGGAAAGAACTTGATCAAAACTGCTATGGAATCTGGACACAAGAGATCATAATGTATGCAAGAGTAGGCTTTAACAATTCTGATGCAAAGGTAGGAAAAACTAAGGTTTCAATCTAAGCAATTTCATGGGTTTGGGAAGCTTGGATGTGATGATGGCAGAGAATGGAGTGGAAGCGAGCAAACTAGCGAATGGATGTGAGCAATGGAGCAAGAAAAAGTGAGCGAAACAAAGCTTGAAATGCATTTTTGAATGATTTTTTAGTGTTTAGCAAAACACTATTTTTTGTGCAAGAGCATTGAAAATCAATGCTCTTACACTTGGAAATTCTGCCTTTGTTGCACAAGTGTTGAAAAATAGCACTTTGACATGTTTTGGAACACTTGGGAAGAAACTCATGCTCAAGCGCTAAAAATCAATCCTTCAACATTTGAAGGAAGTTCGTCTTCATGTAATAGTGCTAATAAACCCCGCTCTTACATGCCCTTCTTAGAAGACGGTTTAAGTACAAAAGCAGACATTTTCACTGCTTATGCACAATGGGCAAAGATAATTTTATGTAGGAGCAGTGATTTTCACCGCTCCTACATCTTGAAAGATGGAAGAAACTAATACATGTGAGAGCAGTGAAAATCACCACTCCTGCATGAAGGAGTTTAGGAAAATTATTTGAGAAAGTGATAAATTTTTCCGCTTAGACATGGACAAGTGACTTAACCTCAAAATGCAAGAGTGTTGAGAAACAATGCTTAAACATGTTAAGGATGAAAGAAAAGTGTAAGAGTGCTGAAAATCAGTGATCTTACACTTAGGAGATTTTCTAGCTCTGCCCATGTAGGAGTGCTAAAAATCAGCGTTCTTACATGGACGAAGAATTTTCTAACTCCCAAATGATGAAAATTAACAAAATATTTATTTCAAATATTTTTGAGAGATGGACAAGGACAAACACTTAAATAGATGATTTGAGGTTTAGGAAAATGCATCAAGGCCAATTGAAATTTGCCTTGTTTTGCATGCTTAGAGTATGTGGGCTACAAAATAGACAAGTTTCATATGGATTATCCCTCAAATTGAGCATGTTGAATTTGAGGATAACAACTAGATCAAGTTGGGGAGCTTCCTTCAATAATTTTTTGAAATGAATGAAGGGATAATAACTCTGGACTCCAAGTGCCTTTATCCATCCATTGGGCATAGAGTCAAGCAACAAAACAAAAAGACATACAAAGACTCAAAGTGAAAAAGAAACTTTTTTCACTAGAAAGTTGGTGAATTAGTGATAGGTCTTCTCCTTTTGTCCCATGTTGTATCATACAATGCTTATTCTAGGATCCCAAACATGATTGTGATAATGCCTCAACGTTTCATTTTTGGTTTGATACCAATTCCTCTTCTGAGAAATCATTAACTTGGCATCACCTTGGTTATGAAATTTTTTAATTCCTTTCTTACATGCAACCTCCATTCTTAACAACAATGCTTCATACTCTGCTTTGTCATTATTGTTGTCGGATTGTAGCTTGAAAGAAAAAGGGAATATTTTTTCTTCAATAGATATGAGAAAAATTCTCGTTCCTGATCTAGTGGATGAAAAATTGTCACCAAATTCAATGTTCCAAACATTGTTTGGATCTACTAAATTGATAACTTCAAAATTTGTGGCTTCTTTATTCGAAGAAGATTCTCCATCTGAAGAAGAATATCTATCTAAAGACAATTTCTTATCTAAAACAAATGCTATCTTTGAAGAAGACGAGCCATCAATTTTCTTCTCTTTTCTTGCATCTATATCCAAAAACTCATATATTTCCCAAACTTGCAGAAAGTAAAAACTCATCTTAGGAGACTCAAAGAGAACCTAAGCTTTTGGGTCATCCTTGTTACATAAAATTTTTCCTCCCTTTCTGGAAATAAATTCTTCATAACACCCTTGACGAGTATCCTTGCCTTTGACATATCCATTTTGAGTTTTCCTCACATATCCTTGCAGAAATTACATCCAAGTAAGAGACCATAGGATGCTCAAACATCTACAACCAAGACAATCATCTTGATTTTCTTCTCCAAAAATGTAGCAAATGCAAACTATGCATCCTTGATTTTCTTGATTAGAGGCACAAGTTTATTCTCCTTGGAGAAGCAACAACCAAAAGTTTTTGTTAGATTTAGACCCAAGGCAGTAGCTACCTTAGAAGGCATGGTGGTGTCAGATGCACAAGAGTTAATAAGAGAATTTCTCAACTTGAATCCATTGACTAGCAATGAGATGTAGAAAGGATCAATCTTTTCTAGAATAGATGAGAGAGTGGGGACTAAGTTACTTTTTAGATGTTTAGGCTTTGGAGCAGTAGGAATATCTAAAGGGATTTCTTTAGATGGATTAGTTCCTTCATCCTTCACAAGCCTATCAAATTGCTTAGGATTGGCTTTCAAATACTTGGCTTCAAACATCTGGATTTTTTTTTCTTCGCATGATCAATGATATCAAATCTTTGGAAGGAATTGATCAAGGAAGTAGGTGTAACTTTTGGCATAGGTTTATCAAAATGGGCACTGGTCTTAGGAACCTGATAATTGGTTTTTGTACTTGAAGAAAAAATAGGAGGACGAGGAGCACTTATTGATTTATTTACTGTGTCCTTTGGTTGCAGTGGCAAAGCGGTACCTCTTTTTACAATTGTGATCAGCGGCTTGTCCTTTGTTTTTGTATTATCAACTTGATTTTGATCTAGCTATTTTTTTTTAATCAAGTGAAGACAACATATGCATCTACCACTATCTCCTCCTCATCAGGTTCATGCTCAACATGCAAATAACCAATGTTAGAGTCGACAGCTAGATTTGCTTCACCTTCATGGAACAAATTCACCTTTTATTCTGTAGGATATCCCATTTGTGTATAATCACCTTGCTATGCTTCATAATATACCCACAACTACATTGGTGGGTGGAGCTTCAAGTGCAAGCCTTCCTTGTGTTGCTAGAAGATGATTCTGATTTCTATTCCCATAATAGTTATGGAAAGTCCTTCGTGGAATATCCTTGTAGGTATTATTGTTAGAAACTTTCTTTTTCAAAGCCAAAATTTCATTTTCCAACCTTTGAACCATAGGATCAGTAAAGTTAGAGTTAGCATTGGAGGCTGAAGATCCTAAAACTTGCACCTTCTTGTTGTCATTCATTCTTATTTCTCCAATGAGAATCATATCATCCTCAAGACTGGTTGCTAACTGCTGAGCTTCTTCAACATTGGCAAGAGATACCCTAAAGAAAAGAAAAATTACTTTGGGAAGTTACGTATTGATGAAGAAACACTTTAGGTTATGATTTGTTGGTCTCACCACCATTGGGATCCTTGTCACTATCTTTTTAAACTTAGCCACGAACTCATGCATGGGTTCATGACCTTCTTTCCACATGGTTGTAAGCTATACCAACAAGGCATGTGCATCTTCAATAGGTTTGAACCTCTCTTCAAACTTGGCATGAAGAGTATTCCAATTAGTAACTAAAGCAGCTAGAAGAGTATAGAACCATTCTAAATACACTCCTTATAAAGTTTCAATGACCAATGTCATAGCAACATCTTCATGCTCAATGCCAAGAACACTACAGACAATGTAAAAGGAATCAATATGCTCATCAAGGTGTTACTTGCCATCGCCTTGGAATTTTAGGATATGCTTCCATGAGACATGAGGAAGTTCATGTAAAGGACCTGCCAACCTGATAGGACCAAAATCATTTCCCTAAGGTCTCGGTTGAGCCATAGCAACTTGAATAATAGCTACTTGAGCTAGAACTTTGTAAAAAATAGAAGATTCACTTGGAAGAGGAGAGCTTAGTCTTCATGGAGGATATCTTATAGTTTGCTACAATGGTGACCTTGCTCATTGAGGATAAGGAAGGACATTATGCCACTGCAACAATTTGAAAAATGGATCCACCACTCCTTGAGCCCTTAAACCTTGTGTATAACTTTTTTCAGCCAGAATGTAGACTTGAAACAAAAGAGAATCAACAATAACAATATACACAAGATCACAATAACATACTAGGGTGCTTATTCACTTCAATCAAAATCATGAGGCTTTTATTGTGTGCTTCAATCCCCAATAGAGTCGCCAAAAAATTGTTGGGTGAAAATTATGTAATCCCTTTTAACAGATTACAAAACTTACTTTTAGCCACAGTTATGTGAGATAGAATCTCTCCTCTCAAAAAGGGGAGGCACCCTTCTTACTACTTATTGAAACTAAGGAAAACTAATCAAATATTTACAATAATGTACACTACAATAATAGTATGGGGGTGTGTCACATTCATGATTCCCTCTTCTTTCAAAGAATATTTTTTACAATGTTTCATGATTTAATCTATGGATGTAATACAATTTCAAATTAAAACTAAGCAGTAATTCCAATACTCCTAACTTGTCAAAGCAAAGTCTAGGAATACCAGTGTGATTAAATACATAACCAAAAGGCTCACAGAGGCACAAAGTTGTTCTGTAGTCTTCAATGATGAATTTCATAATAACCAACAATGTAAATGAAGCACAAAGTTTTCAATATACTTCACAAATAGATCCACGAACCAAGTGAATAATCCTAAGCACAAAGTCTTCAAATTAAACTCCAGAAAGATTTCAAGACATGTCACCGGTTGTAGCACAATGTCTGTCAACTAATAACACTAACAATCCACATGAATATGATTGATAATTGTAGTACAAAGTCTACAAGTTCCCAACACAATTCATACATAGAAGAATGTAATAAAAAATTGGAGCACAAAGTTTCCAAGTTCTCAATTGAATCCACACACGCTCCAAATGCAATATGGTAGCAAAAAGTCTATCAGTACTATATCTGAATTCCCTTCTGATTAAAAAGATAACATGCCATGTTCATATACATTTCAAGAAAATATAATGAGTGACATAATAACAATATCACATATAGAAAATATGTTCCAAAACAAAGGTTGGAAGCAATCTACTTCTTTTATTGATAAATTTCAACTATGCACATTTAACTCAAAGTATGCAACTACCCATCAAAATTAGGGCAACATCTAGTCTCTAGAGATCGAAAGGTAACAATTACAATAGAATCCTCTCTTATTTATAGATGGAGAGGAGAGCTAATTTCTAGGAAAAACCCTAACCAACTAGTTGACTTATTAAAAAATGTTGTCCATAAATGTAGGAGAACATATTTTTTTTACATGTAATTACATTTTTCAAAATGACATGTAAAATGCCAAAACCTATCTACATAAAGCATGAAAAATGCTAAAATTGGGAAATCTAATCTAAGGAAAAATTTGGCCTTCTTCAACGGCTTTTTCCATGAAAACTTCATGATGGTGTGCACTTCATCACTATCTGGCATTGGAGTGTACTTTGGAGATGACAAGGATTCTTAAGATTGACTCCTCCAATGAGATTGAAGGCTTTCCAGTGCCTTTCAAATCTAGAATAAGTTAGAAATCCATTATTTTGTTCATTGAAGCTATTGAGAAAGCTTCGTATTCAAATTCTTCTTGAAACATTGATGAACATTTCTTTGAAAAAATGAAACATGGGAAGATCTTTATGGTTGTACTTCAAATCCTTCTTGTGACAGGTAAGAACTTGATCAAAACTACTCTAGAATCTAGACACAAGAGATCATAATGTATGCAAGAGTAGGCTTTAACAATTTTGAAGCAAAGGTAGGGAAAATTGAGGTTTCAATTTGATCAATTTCATGGGTTCAGGAAGCTTGGATGCGATGATGGCAAAGAACGGAGTGGAAGCAAGAAAACTAGCAAATGGATGTGAGCAATAGAGCGAGAAAAAATGAGCGAAATGGGAAAAACAAAGTTCGAAATGCATTTTTGAATAATTTTTGAGCGTTTAGTGAAAAAATGTTTTTTGTGCAAGGGCGCTGAAAATCAATGCTCTTACACTTGGAAATTTTTCCTTTTTTGCACAAGCATTGAAAAATAGCACTTCAACATGTTTTGGAACACTTGGAACAAACTCATGCTTGAGTGCTAAAAATCAATGCTTCAACATTTGAAGGAAGCTCATCTTCATGTAATAGCACCAATAAACCCCACTCTTACATGCCCTTCTTAGAAGATGAGTTAAGTGCAAAAGCGAGCATTTTCACCGCTTATGCACAATGGGGGAAGACCATTAAGTAGGAGCGGTGATTTTCACTGCTCCTACATCTCAAAAGATGGAAGAAACTAATGCATGCAAGAGTGGTGAAAATCACCGCTCCTTCATGAAGGAATTCAAGAAAATCATTTGAGAAAGTGATAACTTTCGCTGCTCGGACATGGACAAGTGACTTAACTTCAAAATGCAAGAGTGCTAAGAAACAACGCTTAGACATGTAAAGGATGAAAGAAAATTGAAGGAGCACTAAAAATCAGTGCTCTTACACTTAGGATATTTTCTAACTTTGCTCATGTAGGAGCGCTGAAAATCAAAGCTCTTACATGGACGAAGAATTTTAAACTCCCAAATGATGAGAATTAACAAAATATTCATTCGAAGATTTTTGAGAGACGAACAAGGACAAACACTCAAATGGATGATTCGAGGTTTAGGACAATGCATCAAGGCCAATTGAAATTTTCCTTGTTTTGTGTGCTTAGAGTATGTGGGCTACGAAATAGACAAGTTTCATTAGGGTTATCCCTCAAATTGAGCGTGTTGAATTCGAGGATAACACAATCGTGATGATCCTCCTATAAAGAGTGACTCACCACATGTTGAACTTGGTGATGTTCATAGTACAACACTTGTTGTCCCTTTGGCTAGTTTTCCACATTTTGTATATGATGAACAAGATTGGGATGCAAATGACTTGCTATAGGTTGACTCACATGTGTCATACCAGTCTTTTCTTTATTTTGTCTTCATGTTCTTTGTGATTGTATCTGCGTAATGTGATCCGTGTACATTATTTCTTAGCATGTTTTATATGTTTGTGAGCCTACTTTGGATGACCCTTGTCACTCCATTGGTACAAGGATACAAAGGAAGTGAACCTGTTGTGACATTCTTCTATTTGTATCTACATTCTTCTATATGGCGTAAACCTTTATATTTTCTCTTGTCTTGTGTTTTCCTTTTGGGGATGATGCAAGGAATTGAGACATTTCGGTCTCTTCCATCTTGACCCAAAATATTTTCTTTTTTTTCACTCTATATGTGTCATTCTTCATTTGTGCTTGTTGTTCCATGAGTCATTTAGGGAATGATGATGATTTTGAGCTCAATTATATTTATATAGCAAAGACATACACTGACCCCAGATCCATGGATCCCTTATGTGTTATCTTAGGATTACATATGGGGGGAAACCTCCTTTCTATGGCATAGCTCTATCTTCGAAAAATATGTTTGGCATAGGGCTTTCCGAATAAAGCTCCCATGTATGAAATCTATTGTGTTCTACTTTAAAGTAATTTCTCACAACATGGTGTTAAGTGATTTCTTTAAAGTGGGGGCATACACATCCCCACTCATTCTTTGCTTCAAAGTGTGGTCTTCTTACTTTCTTTGTTGTGTCTTATTAGTGGTGACATTGGGGTTGATGTCCTTCAAGAGCATGACTTTTCTTGGCATATGAAATTCCTCTTAGTGGTAATGCTATGGCTTGCATTCCCTAAGGTGTGAATCTTTTATCCTTGACTAGTCCTCTCTTGGTGATGTCAAGCATGATGTTCCCTAAGGTGATACCTTTCATGAATTAAGGAAAACCCCTTTGACTATCTTGATCCTATTATATTTAAAATAATTTTCATGGCCACTAAGCATAACACAACTTTTTTTTCCAAGGGAGCCATCCTTTGGTCATTTTTTGGCACCTTATCAAAGTTATCAAGAGGTACAACTTTTGGTATGGTTGAGATATGTGAGCCTATAGACCTAGCATGACTTTCCCATCAGCCACCCTTTCTTAGGGCTCACCTAGTGGACAAAAAATTTCACTAGCCCATGAGAGTATATTTTCTTTTCATAGTGGACAATGGGTTTCCACTTGTGAACTTGTTTTTGGACAAACAATTAAGGCTTGATCCATACCTATTAGACAAACAGTTGACGCTTGATCCACCCTTTTTTCTCTTTTCTTTTTGCATCAATTTTGGCATTATATGCTTGTGTATCTTGTCTTGTTGATGTATATCATACATATATGTGTGTTCCTTTGTACTTATGTTGGTTTTCCATTAGATCTTAATCCTAGGGGCTTGGATACCTCCTTGATATTTTTCATCCTATCTCACTAAAATTTCTACACTTGGACCCCTCTTGATGCTTTACTTTAGTATGATTCTGAGTGCATGTTCATACTCTCACTAAAGTGGGGGCTAAATGTAGCATCAAAAAATGTACTCCTTTACATTTTCACACTATGTTTGCATCCACTTAATTAATTGGACTTAATTAAGCCTCTAATCAACCCAATTATGCATTTAAAATCCTAATTAATTTCATCTTCCATAAGGGGAATATGTATTAAACAATTGCAAACATCGAATTACACATCTTGGAAAATGTGTGTCCTAGGTTTAAGGTCTATGACCCACTCGCCCAAGGGCGAATAGGTTCTCCTTAATTTTAGGACCCCATTTTTTAATATTTTTTTGGTAGTATTTTTATGATTCAAATTCAATTTGGAATTGTCGGCCTTTGATGTTTAATTATCATGAAATTAGAAAACAACCTATAAGTACAAGGTCTTTTTATAAATTCAAATCTAACAATTAAGAAGTGGCATAATTCAAATTTCACAAGAGCAAATATTATTGTCAAGAGCATTCAAGAGAATATTTATCAGCCTTCTACATCAGCAATTAAGATCAAGGTCATCATGTCAAATTTATTTGCATTCATGCATGTTTTTGGAGCTAAGGTTGTGATGCGGGTTTCAACCATTCAAGCATCAAATCAAGCCATTTCATGTAAGATCCAATCTTTGGAGTGATTTGTTAGACTTCGGTCCTCGAAGGGAACCCATTAAAGGGTTTGGTGAATTGCAACAAGCTAGTGTTCATTCATCATTCCTTCCTTTCATTATTACTTCATTTCAAGGTCTAATTACCAAAATGGGGTTTGACCAAAGCAAAACCCTATTCACCAAGAACAAACAAATTTTCTCCTCTTTGTGTGTTTGCAAATGTACAAGTAAAGAAGGATTGAAGATTGATCAAAAGTGAAAATTTGCAAAATTTTCAAAGTTTTCATCAAAGTTTTCAAGACATAGAATCTTACTTGCATAATTTATTTCCAACTTTCTAACAGTGAGATCCAAAGAAATCAAGAGTGTAGATCTAGAGCAGAGGACTGTGAAATTAGATTTTGGACCCCTGTAGCAAGGCCCATTCACCCTATGGCGAATATGTCCTGGGAGGACACTCAACAACAACTTTTGGTGACAAGTGCATGGTCTCTTACCCTTCTTAGATCTGTTAGAAGTTTACTATTTTTTATTGTGTTATGTTTAAAATTGTTTATTTAAGTTTCACATTTCATAATTGAGTTCATTTAGTATTTTTAGTTTTTCTCCCAAAAGTGCATTTCAGGCATATTTACCTTGTCTTGTCATAAGAAAAAACAACAAAGATCTCCAATAGGTTTGACTCACCTAAGGGTTGAAAGTCAATCCTACCTTTGGGGGTCTCTTTTTCCTAATGAAACAAGAATGATAGGTGCATCATATATCCAATCATCTCATTTTGATAAACCTATTTTTCAGTGTTTCACCATGTGGTGAAGAAGTGTCATCAACTATAGGAATATGATCTTTATAGTTAAGGAAAAAATATTAAGAGGTTTCCACATTCTTTGGTATTTCCAAAGAGTTTTAACATATAACCAAACAACGGAGAGAAGTGGGAAGAGACATAATATGATCAAGGACTATAATAGAGGAGGAAGTATCAAAATTATCTATCTCACATAATACACCATAATTATATTTAACAAGGATAAATTTAGGAAAGATATACATAAGATCCGTAAAGTTAGAAATATTAGAGAAACAATTAAGGATCTCATGCATTGAATATTTTTATGTATCTATTTTATGGATGAAGGTTATATCATCCAAGATAGATGGATAAGAATTGATGAAACAAGAGAATTCCTCATAGTCCATGATGTGCACATGTAAATATTCTCAAGATATAGAACTAGAAGAATCCATGAGACAATATGAAGAATATATAATGTAGTTAAAGGAGTAGATAATTTAACAAAAGGATATTGTAGTTCTCCTTTAGGAGTTTTTTCTTTTTTGAAATTGTAGGTTCACCAAAATGTAATGAAGAAATTAAAATATTTTTAACTTATAGATTACATTAAATAAAATGAGGATATAATTAGAAATATTTGTAATAATAATTTATAGAATACCAAAAAAGAAGTACTAAAATGACAAACTAGATGTAGAAATATAAATAGTAGAAAAAAAAAACTTGACACTAGAGAAGGAGCTCACTACCGAAGATGGTATCATAATAAATGGAAATATGCATAATGTTTTATTTTACTTATTACATGTTGTCATCCCATTATTGTTCTATCATCCAAAAAATTACAAAATTTAAAGTTTTCACTAGATTTTGAATCTACCTACATGATAAGAAATAAGGAGAATAAAAGTTGAAAACTAGGGGATACTAGAATATTAAAATAAAGAAAAATAATGTAATCCATATTTTTAAAACAAAAATAGAAATGAATAGGTATTGAGAAAGGATTCAAACAACCTTGCAAGTTGATTCTTAAGAAACATATAGCTAGGATAAAAAATGGTAAGGGCTACTTGAGAGATTAACAAGAATGGTCAAGCTTCTACTTTGGTATTTTGACCTCCATTAGAATTCATATAGAAAATGGAGATTGGATAGTGTATTCTCTTATCTTATATGCATCTAGGACTAAAAATAAAAATAAAAAAATCTATGAATATCAAATCCTAAGTGTACAAGGATTGATAAACTAGTGTGTGTATGATGTTGGATAAACGATGGTGGTATTAACCAATATATTTATAAAATAAAATGGAGAGAAGTGATTATATAGAGATAATTATTTTAATAGTATTAAAAATGGAAAATTTCTCAAAAACATTACAAGTCAAGTGTTGAAGAAATGATTGAGAGCTTGGAGATTCCAATGCAATGTAAAAATGGTTTTTCTTGAGTAAGCCTCAATAATGGAGTGTGAAACCAAGATAAAGAGAGAAATATGGGAAAATATAGACTTATTCTTCTTATTTTTGTTATGGAGAGGTTAAAAATCCTAATCAAAAGAGAGGTTTTGAAAAGGATTTATTAGAAGCTAAAGGGTTAGATTCAGATGTTGAAGGTATTTTTGGAAAGATAAACATTATAGTTGGTAACAAGTAGCTAAGTAGGAAACTAAATTTTAAATTTTGGAAAATAGTAGGATGCTCACACATCACATGGATGTTTGCACATCACACTCTTGTTGTAGATAAATCACAAAAAAATTAACATGTAATCTTAGGTTAGTGAGAAGAATTAGAGTGTGAAAGATATTTAGAGATTTAGTGAAGGAAAGTCTAAGATTTAGGTTAAATGATCCCTAAAACATGCCATGAGAATGTAAACTAAATTATTCCTATTGGAATTAGTTGTTATTGATGTCAAAACTTGGTGAGATTGTTGCAGTGGTTGTATTGTGGTAAGGTCAATGCTTGGTGTATTTGTTGGCATTGGTTGTTAACACTTAGTGATTTAATTGTTGGTCTTCATTGATACTTGAGGAGATTTTTGTGTTGTCAACATGAGATATTGTTGCACATGTTTGTGAGATCATTGTTTGAAATTGATTTTCATTGTTGTTGTTTTCATTGGTGTCTTCAGTTTTATGTTGTTGATACTCTATGTTGTTGAAGTTCAAGGTTGGATGTCATGCCTTGTCTAATGTAAATGAAAGAAATATTGAGTATGGTTACTGTCAACAAAGGAGATATCAAGATGATATATTAAGATGATGATTAGAACCATTAAGATGAGGATTAGATGTAATGTTGATAGTGGAGAGATGTTTATGAGGTTACTAGACATAATAACCCCCACCAAAAAATAACCCTAGACAGAATAACCCGGTCACAATAACCCAGGGACAAAATAACCCCGGGTCATAATAACCCAAGCCAAAATAACCCGTGGTCAGAATAACCCATGGACAAAATATCCCTACAAGAATATAGAGAAAGGAAAACAAAATTTATAAATTACATGTATGTTGCTAAAAAACTTTATTATTCAAATTTTCAATTAAAGTGTCAAATTATGAGTGATGCCTCTTATATAATCTAAAATTTTATGGTTGTCATAACCATCAACCAATCTTTTTAGTCTTTCTTTGAGTTCACGATATTTTTTCCTACTTGGTTGCCCAATGTATCCAGCCACATATTTCTCTATTCTATTCTCTTGGAGACTCTATTCTTTTTTCACTACTTTGATGAATTTCTAGACTGAGCTATGCGATGCTTGAAGCAATTCACTAAATCCTAGATCACATCACCAAATTTTGTTTGTGTCGTAGTATAGCATCGACTTAAACATTTATTTGTAAAATATTCCACACAATGCCAAATCATTTACTGATGCCTTGTTGATGAAACACAAATGTGTAACCATCTATAATAAGTAAATTCTTATTTTTCTTACTTGTTAAAAACTGAAGAGGCATTGTATATATTAAAAATTATGAAGAATGTGTTGGTTTCGTAAAAAGTATATTGATTTTTTGTACTCTTTTAGAAAACCCTAGGAAAATTTAAAATAATGTTCAAAAAAATATATTACAAAATATCTTCTTTTATGAATTTGGATTTCTCCTCTTCTTATCACTCTACACGCTCTTACTTCTTCTCCCCTTCTTCCTTTCTTTACTTCTCTTAATTCTACCATTTTATATATCTTCTTAATGCCTTTTCATTTATATCTTTTCATAATACCTCTTAATCAACTTATTCCCACAAAATTGCCTTTATTTTCATAATTATTTACCATTTTATAGGTTATTTAAGCATATTAAAGGTGTTTTAAGGCTATTTTAGGGGTATATAATGGACATATGGTCTAAAAATGACCTAAATAGCCTCTATGGTGCCTCACAATCATATTTATAATTTATTTTATGTCATTTCTAGTTTACTAGCTTGATCTAAAATGACCATGGCTTATTCTATCCATGGGTTATTTTGACTGCGGGTTATTCTGTCCATGGGTTATTATGACCTTGGGTTATTTTGTCCTTGCTATTTTTGTCGGGTTATGTCCCACACCGCTTCTGGCGGTCTACATGTTTTATGCTATCTCTTAATATTCTTGAGGAAGTATGTTGCTGCAAGGTAGTTTTGCCTTCGTAGTTAAAAGTTTTTGTTTCAAGAAGTTGCAAGGAAGACTATCAGAGAATCCTTTCACATTTCCATTGTTGAAGGTGGCCTCAGGGTTTGGGATTTGTGTTTATGCCTATGTGACATTGCACTCCATTTTTAGGTCACTAGTGTTGTTGATTTTTTTTTATAATTGAGAAGGTTGCAGTTTTGTTGGTTGTTTGGATTATCCAAAATTTCTACATTTCTTCTTTCATGTCTCTGCTCCTACGGCTTGGTGAAAGTTCTTTCAATATTTGTGTAGTGTCTCAATTCATATTTCATGTTTTGAAGTGGTCCTCAAGTTGATATATTAATGTTATATCTCATGGTTGTGCATTTTATGTTTTTGTGATGAAGTATTTTATCTTTGTCTAGTTTGTGATGGCTGTTGGTGGCATGAAAACATAAGAGAAGTGTATGGAAGTGTTTTTTTATGTTCAAGGAACATCTCTCTATGATTTGTACATCAATTGTTGATTTCTTTTGGTGTTGCATTGTGTTTGAGTTGGTATTCTAGATAATTTATGGATATTTGGCCGGCAGGACTTGTCATCTTGCTTGCGCTATGTGTTTGAGGGTTTGTGCTAACATATGAAGTTGAGTTAAGGTGTATTTGGGTCCTGACCTATCTTAGTTAGAACTACATTGAGTGAGCTCAATTGAAATTATGTTTTTGGTCCAACTTGTATTATGCTACACATTTCATATCTACACATTTCCTTGTTGCCAACTTGGGTTGATGTGCACCAATATATGAGTTGTTTGGGATCACATTGAAAGATGTAATAAGTTGTGTTTTGGTCCCCTCTATCTTTTGGATAGGACCACATTATATTTTTGGTTGAAATTATTGTTTTTTCTTCTTTTTGGTCGACCTAATTGATGTTTTGTGTTCTTGCGGTGGATATAAATGGAAGATCAAATAAGTTTCAAAAAGGTGGAGTGTGGAATGGATTGAAGATCTCACAGAAGAAGTGAGAATGTGGATTTATTGAAGTGTAGAGAAGGGGGATTCATTACTCATGAGTCTCTTTATTCTCAAGAGAATCCCAAGGAGTGAACTGCCCTAAACTACCTCAAGGAATAATGTTAAAGCAACAAGGTAAAGAGGTGAGAGTTCCAGAATCAGAAAGAGCAGGTCACCCAGATTTTCCAGAAAAAAACTAGAAGTTCTTTGGCCAAAGGATAGTAGCATGAAACAAGGATGAAAACATGATGTGTTGGAGTCCCAGAGGCATGCTAGCATCTCATATGGACCAAAAACCAAGAATATCACAAAAATAAGCAAAGCGATTACTAACAATCTACTTACTAAGAATGTCTAGAATGAGAGAAATTAATAGAAAGTAATAGAACTGAAATAAGTTAAAGTAAATGATAAGACTAAAGAGGATAAAGAAAAAAAATCACATAATAACTCAAGTAATGAAGCATCCAACAAGTAGATATCTTCAACACCTACACACATAAGATCGAGGGAAAAATATCGGGGATGTTTAGGGGCTTGTCGTAGTCAAACCCCCATTTTGGTGTTCCCACCTCCACAAACAACTAAATAGATAGAGAGAAATAATAAGAAAAAATGAAATGAACGCAAGAGTAATAAAAATAAATCTTGCTCAGGGAGGAGAACCCATATCACAAAGTAGAGATGCAATAGATGGGGGATGTGAGCGATCCCAAGATGCTCAAAGATACAAGATAAGCAAGATATCACTTGCAAGGCTTGAGGAATCCAAGGGGACAGATAGAGCTATGAGAGACAATAGAGTTGAAAAGAGTGTTGTAAGAACTTGAGAGCTTGAGGCTACTATAGCAAGTAAGAGAACTTTGTAAACAAGAGAGAAAAAGAGGAGTGTTTCTTCAAGAGAGAGGCCAAGTGGATTGAAAAGATAGCTTTTAAAGAGAGAATAGGAGGGAAAAGAAGCTTCTCGAGCTGCTACAAGGAATCCCAAGATAGTACCATTGACAAAAGGAGATGACAAGTGGCAAGGAACTCAGAAACGGTCATTTGAACATCAAAATGCCATAGGATGCTAGCGCGGTGTGCTAGTGTCCAAACACATCATGCTACAAAACAACAAGAACATGAAAAGCACAAGGTTTGACGCAAAGCTGAAATACGAAGGGAGCTATTGAAAAGGGGTCCTAAGCATCCTAAGAGGGGAAAAAGGTTGATGCAAGGGATAAAATGAACCTACACAAATGCTAAGGGAGTGGACGCTAAAGTGGATACAAGAATGTATGTGAAATTGCAAGGGGTTCAATTTTATGACATTACATTTTTCCCCCACTTTAGCGGGCATATGAATCTACACTAATATGCATGCTAAAGGAAATATACTAAACATAAATAACATCATGATACCAAAAGGATACTGTATAGGAAGCAGGTAGCTCTTCGAACAAAGGAAGCATGCCCCTAGGTTGAAGACCTCAAAACAAACATATTAGACAAGAGAGATCTGCATAAGACAACAATGTTAGAACATAAAAAGCCATTACATCACAGGGTTAGAACATATAAAAACATATACACACAAGCACACAAAAAACTAAAGGCTTTGAATCAGCAAAGTGAAAGAGACCTCGATGTAAAAGGTTGTCTTAGTACTATTCGTCATCCCTAAATTAAGAAATAACACATAGAAGAATTCTTAAATAGAGAGAAGGTAAGGATCAATCGCTTCAAGAGAAGAATGCACCCAAAAGTTAGGGAAGCAATCAATTTTGAGGAGAGAAAGAGGTATATACTCAAGATGAAGAAGATGCAGATCTTTGATCCAGTATATACAATTTGAGAAGAGAAGATGGCTCCATAGGTACTTGGTCCTATAGAGATTTGAACAAATGTGTTGCAGGCCCTTAGACCTATAGAAGGTGAACAAAATCTCCATAGGCCCTTGGACCTACGGTAGGTGAAAAAAGCTCCATAGGCCCTTAGACCTACGAAAGGTGAATAAAATATTTGTAGGTGCTTGGTCCTATAGAGTTGAACAAAGAGATCC
>VDFB02072274.1:42596882-42680437 GCA_007258455.2 Sequoia sempervirens | reverse complement strand
CGTATTCAAATTCTTCTTGAAACATTGATGAACATTTCTTTGAAAAAATGAAACATGGGAAGATCTTTATGGTTGTACTTCAAATCCTTCTTGTGACAGGTAAGAACTTGATCAAAACTACTCTAGAATCTAGACACAAGAGATCATAATGTATGCAAGAGTAGGCTTTAACAATTTTGAAGCAAAGGTAGGGAAAATTGAGGTTTCAATTTGATCAATTTCATGGGTTCAGGAAGCTTGGATGCGATGATGGCAAAGAACGGAGTGGAAGCAAGAAAACTAGCAAATGGATGTGAGCAATAGAGCGAGAAAAAATGAGCGAAATGGGAAAAACAAAGTTCGAAATGCATTTTTGAATAATTTTTGAGCGTTTAGTGAAAAAATGTTTTTTGTGCAAGGGCGCTGAAAATCAATGCTCTTACACTTGGAAATTTTTCCTTTTTTGCACAAGCATTGAAAAATAGCACTTCAACATGTTTTGGAACACTTGGAACAAACTCATGCTTGAGTGCTAAAAATCAATGCTTCAACATTTGAAGGAAGCTCATCTTCATGTAATAGCACCAATAAACCCCACTCTTACATGCCCTTCTTAGAAGATGAGTTAAGTGCAAAAGCGAGCATTTTCACCGCTTATGCACAATGGGGGAAGACCATTAAGTAGGAGCGGTGATTTTCACTGCTCCTACATCTCAAAAGATGGAAGAAACTAATGCATGCAAGAGTGGTGAAAATCACCGCTCCTTCATGAAGGAATTCAAGAAAATCATTTGAGAAAGTGATAACTTTCGCTGCTCGGACATGGACAAGTGACTTAACTTCAAAATGCAAGAGTGCTAAGAAACAACGCTTAGACATGTAAAGGATGAAAGAAAATTGAAGGAGCACTAAAAATCAGTGCTCTTACACTTAGGATATTTTCTAACTTTGCTCATGTAGGAGCGCTGAAAATCAAAGCTCTTACATGGACGAAGAATTTTAAACTCCCAAATGATGAGAATTAACAAAATATTCATTCGAAGATTTTTGAGAGACGAACAAGGACAAACACTCAAATGGATGATTCGAGGTTTAGGACAATGCATCAAGGCCAATTGAAATTTTCCTTGTTTTGTGTGCTTAGAGTATGTGGGCTACGAAATAGACAAGTTTCATTAGGGTTATCCCTCAAATTGAGCGTGTTGAATTCGAGGATAACACAATCGTGATGATCCTCCTATAAAGAGTGACTCACCACATGTTGAACTTGGTGATGTTCATAGTACAACACTTGTTGTCCCTTTGGCTAGTTTTCCACATTTTGTATATGATGAACAAGATTGGGATGCAAATGACTTGCTATAGGTTGACTCACATGTGTCATACCAGTCTTTTCTTTATTTTGTCTTCATGTTCTTTGTGATTGTATCTGCGTAATGTGATCCGTGTACATTATTTCTTAGCATGTTTTATATGTTTGTGAGCCTACTTTGGATGACCCTTGTCACTCCATTGGTACAAGGATACAAAGGAAGTGAACCTGTTGTGACATTCTTCTATTTGTATCTACATTCTTCTATATGGCGTAAACCTTTATATTTTCTCTTGTCTTGTGTTTTCCTTTTGGGGATGATGCAAGGAATTGAGACATTTCGGTCTCTTCCATCTTGACCCAAAATATTTTCTTTTTTTTCACTCTATATGTGTCATTCTTCATTTGTGCTTGTTGTTCCATGAGTCATTTAGGGAATGATGATGATTTTGAGCTCAATTATATTTATATAGCAAAGACATATGCTAACCCCAGATCCATGGATCCCTTATGTGTTATCTTAGGATTACATATGGGAAACCTGTTTCCGGCGGCTCTATAAAACACCGCGCCAGGCAGGAGGCTGAAAAGTGTTGCATTTTGCTTTGTGAGCTGCGTTTCAAGTGGGGCATCCACTTCATTGTAAAGTATGGAAGGTATTTGATTTGTCCATGGCAAAGGCGAAATTTTACTCGCGTGCTATGGCTTGCATTCCCTAAGGTGTGAATCTTTTATCCTTGACTAGTCCTCTCTTGGTGATGTCAAGCATGATGTTCCCTAAGGTGATACCTTTCATGAATTAAGGAAAACCCCTTTGACTATCTTGATCCTATTATATTTAAAATAATTTTCATGGCCACTAAGCATAACACAACTTTTTTTTCCAAGGGAGCCATCCTTTGGTCATTTTTTGGCACCTTATCAAAGTTATCAAGAGGTACAACTTTTGGTATGGTTGAGATATGTGAGCCTATAGACCTAGCATGACTTTCCCATCAGCCACCCTTTCTTAGGGCTCACCTAGTGGACAAAAAATTTCACTAGCCCATGAGAGTATATTTTCTTTTCATAGTGGACAATGGGTTTCCACTTGTGAACTTGTTTTTGGACAAACAATTAAGGCTTGATCCATACCTATTAGACAAACAGTTGACGCTTGATCCACCCTTTTTTCTCTTTTCTTTTTGCATCAATTTTGGCATTATATGCTTGTGTATCTTGTCTTGTTGATGTATATCATACATATATGTGTGTTCCTTTGTACTTATGTTGGTTTTCCATTAGATCTTAATCCTAGGGGCTTGGATACCTCCTTGATATTTTTCATCCTATCTCACTAAAATTTCTACACTTGGACCCCTCTTGATGCTTTACTTTAGTATGATTCTGAGTGCATGTTCATACTCTCACTAAAGTGGGGGCTAAATGTAGCATCAAAAAATGTACTCCTTTACATTTTCACACTATGTTTGCATCCACTTAATTAATTGGACTTAATTAAGCCTCTAATCAACCCAATTATGCATTTAAAATCCTAATTAATTTCATCTTCCATAAGGGGAATATGTATTAAACAATTGCAAACATCGAATTACACATCTTGGAAAATGTGTGTCCTAGGTTTAAGGTCTATGACCCACTCGCCCAAGGGCGAATAGGTTCTCCTTAATTTTAGGACCCCATTTTTTAATATTTTTTTGGTAGTATTTTTATGATTCAAATTCAATTTGGAATTGTCGGCCTTTGATGTTTAATTATCATGAAATTAGAAAACAACCTATAAGTACAAGGTCTTTTTATAAATTCAAATCTAACAATTAAGAAGTGGCATAATTCAAATTTCACAAGAGCAAATATTATTGTCAAGAGCATTCAAGAGAATATTTATCAGCCTTCTACATCAGCAATTAAGATCAAGGTCATCATGTCAAATTTATTTGCATTCATGCATGTTTTTGGAGCTAAGGTTGTGATGCGGGTTTCAACCATTCAAGCATCAAATCAAGCCATTTCATGTAAGATCCAATCTTTGGAGTGATTTGTTAGACTTCGGTCCTCGAAGGGAACCCATTAAAGGGTTTGGTGAATTGCAACAAGCTAGTGTTCATTCATCATTCCTTCCTTTCATTATTACTTCATTTCAAGGTCTAATTACCAAAATGGGGTTTGACCAAAGCAAAACCCTATTCACCAAGAACAAACAAATTTTCTCCTCTTTGTGTGTTTGCAAATGTACAAGTAAAGAAGGATTGAAGATTGATCAAAAGTGAAAATTTGCAAAATTTTCAAAGTTTTCATCAAAGTTTTCAAGACATAGAATCTTACTTGCATAATTTATTTCCAACTTTCTAACAGTGAGATCCAAAGAAATCAAGAGTGTAGATCTAGAGCAGAGGACTGTGAAATTAGATTTTGGACCCCTGTAGCAAGGCCCATTCACCCTATGGCGAATATGTCCTGGGAGGACACTCAACAACAACTTTTGGTGACAAGTGCATGGTCTCTTACCCTTCTTAGATCTGTTAGAAGTTTACTATTTTTTATTGTGTTATGTTTAAAATTGTTTATTTAAGTTTCACATTTCATAATTGAGTTCATTTAGTATTTTTAGTTTTTCTCCCAAAAGTGCATTTCAGGCATATTTACCTTGTCTTGTCATAAGAAAAAACAACAAAGATCTCCAATAGGTTTGACTCACCTAAGGGTTGAAAGTCAATCCTACCTTTGGGGGTCTCTTTTTCCTAATGAAACAAGAATGATAGGTGCATCATATATCCAATCATCTCATTTTGATAAACCTATTTTTCAGTGTTTCACCATGTGGTGAAGAAGTGTCATCAACTATAGGAATATGATCTTTATAGTTAAGGAAAAAATATTAAGAGGTTTCCACATTCTTTGGTATTTCCAAAGAGTTTTAACATATAACCAAACAACGGAGAGAAGTGGGAAGAGACATAATATGATCAAGGACTATAATAGAGGAGGAAGTATCAAAATTATCTATCTCACATAATACACCATAATTATATTTAACAAGGATAAATTTAGGAAAGATATACATAAGATCCGTAAAGTTAGAAATATTAGAGAAACAATTAAGGATCTCATGCATTGAATATTTTTATGTATCTATTTTATGGATGAAGGTTATATCATCCAAGATAGATGGATAAGAATTGATGAAACAAGAGAATTCCTCATAGTCCATGATGTGCACATGTAAATATTCTCAAGATATAGAACTAGAAGAATCCATGAGACAATATGAAGAATATATAATGTAGTTAAAGGAGTAGATAATTTAACAAAAGGATATTGTAGTTCTCCTTTAGGAGTTTTTTCTTTTTTGAAATTGTAGGTTCACCAAAATGTAATGAAGAAATTAAAATATTTTTAACTTATAGATTACATTAAATAAAATAAAGATATAATTAGAAATATTTGTAATATGAATTTATAGAATACCAAAAAAGAAGTACTAAAATGACAAACTAGATGTAGAAATATAAATAGTAGGAAAAAAATAACTTGACACTAGAGAAGGAGCTCACTACAGAAGATGGTATCATAATAAATGGAAATATGCATAATTTTTTATTTACTTATTACATGCTATCATCCCATTATTGTTCTATCATCCAAAAAATTACAAAATTTAAAGTTTTCACTAGATTTTGAATCTACCTCCATGATAGGAAATAAGGAGAATAAAAGTTGAAAACTAGGGGATACTAGAATATTAAAATAAAGAAAAATAATGTAATCCATATTTTTAAAACAAAAATAGAAATGAAAAGGTATTGAGAAAGGATTCAAACAACCTTGCAAGTTGATTCTTAAGAAACATATAGCTAGGATAAAAAATGGTTAGGACTACATGAGAGATTAACAAGAATGGTCAAGCTTCTACTTTGGTCTTTTGACCTCCATTAGAATTCATATAGAAAATGGATATTGGATAGTGTATTCTCTTATCTTATATGCATCTAGGACTAAAAATAATAATAATAAAAATCTATGAATATCAAATCCTAAGTGTACAAGGATTAATAAACTAGTGTGTGTATGACGTCAGATAAACAATGGTGGTATTAACCAATATATTTATAAAATAAAATGGAGAGAAGTGATTATATAGAAATAATTATTTTAATAGTATTAAAAATGGAAAATCTCTCAAAAACATTACAAGTCAAGTGTTGAAGAAATGATTGAGAGCATGGAGATTCCAATGCAATGCAAAAATGGTTTTTCTTGAGTAAGCCTCAATAATGGAGTGTGAAACCAAGATAAAAAGAGAAAGATGGGAAAATATAGACTTATTCTTCTTATTTTTGTTATGGAGAGGTTAAAAATTCTAATCAAAAGAGAGGTTTTGAAAAGGATTTATTAGAAGCTAAAGGGTTAGATTCAGATGTTGAAGGTATTTTTGGAAAGATAAACATTATTGTTGGTAACAAGTAGCTAAGTAGGAAACTAATTTTTAAATTTGGAAAATAGTAGGATGCTCACACATCACACTCTTGTTGTACATAAATCACTCAAAAATTAACATGTAATATTAGGTTAGTGAGAAGAATTAGAGTGTGAAAGATATTTAGATATTTAGTGAAGGAAAGTCTAAGATTTAGGTTAAATGATCCCTAAAACATGCCATGAGAATGGAAACTAAATTATTCCTATTGGAATTAGTTGTTATTGATGTCAAAACTTGGTGAGATTGTTGCAGTGGTTGTATTGTGGTAAGGTCAATGCCTGGTGTATTTGTTGGCATTGGTTGTTAACACTTAGTGATTTTATTGTTGGTCTTCATTGATACTTGAGGAGATTTTCATGTTGTCAACATGAGATATTGTTGCACATGTTTGTGAGATCATTGTTTGAAATTGATTGTCATTGTTTTCATTGGTGTCTTCAGTTTTATGTTGTTGATACTCTATGTTGTTGAAGTTCAAGGTTGGATGTCATGCCTTGTCTAATGTAAATGAAAGAAATATAGAGTATGGTTACTGTCAACAAAGGAGATATCAAGATGATATATTAAGATGATGATTAGAACCATTAAGATGAGGATTAGATGTAATTTTGATAGTGGAGAGATGTTTCTAATGGTCTACATTATGTTGTATGCTCTCTCCTATTATTCCTGAGGAAGTATGTGTTGTTGCAAGGTAGTTTTGGCCTTTGCAAGTTGTTAAAATTTTTTGTTTCAAGAAGTTGCTAGGAAGACTATTTGGGAGAATACTTCACATTTCTCCATTGTTGAAGGTGTGGCCTTGTGGTTTGGGATTCAGTGTTTATACTCTATGGAAATTGCACTCCTATCCTTTTAGGTCACTAGTTTTGTTGAATTTTTTTTTGTTAATTGGAGAAGGTTGGCAGTTTTGTTGGTTGTTTGGATTAGTTCAAAAAATTCTCTACATTTCTCTTCTTTCATGTCTCTGCTCCTACGGCTTGGTGAAAGTTCTTTCAATATTTGTGTAGTGTCTCAATTCATATTTCATGTGTTGAAGTGGTCCTCAAGTTGATATATTAATGTTATATCTCATGGTTGTGCATTTTATGTTTTTCTGATGAAGTATTTTATCTTTTTCTAGTTTGTGATGGCTGTTGGTGGCATGAAACATAAAATAAGTGTATGGAAGTGTTTTTTTATGTTCAAGGAACATCTCTCTATGATTTTTACATAAATTGTTGATTTCTTTTGGTGTTGCATTGTGTTTGAGTTGGTATTCTAGATAATTTATGGATATTTGGCCGGTAGGGCTTGTCATCTTGCTTGTGATATGTGTTTGACAGTTTGTGCTAGCATATGAAGTTGTGTTAATGTTCATTTGGGTCCTGACCTATCTTGGTTATAACTACATTGAGTGAGTTCAATTGAAATTATGTTTTTGGTCCAACTTGTATTATGCTACACATTTCATATCTACACATTTCCTTGTTGCCAACTTGGGTTGATGTCCACCAATAAATGATTTGTTTGGGATCACATTGAAAGATGTAATAAGTTGTTTTTTGGTCCCTTCTATCTTCTAGATAGGACCACATTATATTTTTTGTTGAAATTATTGTTTATCTTCTTTCTGGTCGACCTAATTGATGTTTTGTGTTCTTGTGGTGGATATAAATGGAAGATCAAATAAGTTTCAAAAGGTGGAGTGTGGAATGGATTGAAAATCTCACAGAAGAAGTGAGAATGTGGATTTATTGAAGTGTAGAGAAGGGGGATTCATTACTCATGAGTCTCTTTATCCTCAAGAGAATCCCAAGGAGTGAACTACCCTAAACTACCTCAAGGAATAATGTTCAAGCGACAAGGTAAAGAGGTGAGAGTTCCAGAATTAGAAAGAGCAGGTCATCGAGATTTTCCAAAAAAACTAGAAATTCTTTGGCCAAAGGATAGTAGCATCAAACAAGGATGAAAACACGATGTGTTGGAGTCCCAGAGGCATGCTAGCATCTCATATGGACCAAAAACCAAGAATATCAAATAAGCAAAGTGATTACTAACAATCTACTTACTAAGAATGTCTAGAATGAGAGAAAGTAATAGAAAGTAATAGAACTGAAATAAGGTAAAGTAAATGATAAGACTAAAGAGGATAAAGAAAAAAAATTCACATAGTAACTCAAGTAATGAAGCATCCAACAAGTAGATATCTTCAACACCTACACACATAAGATCGAGGGAAAAATATTGGGGATGTTTAGGGGCTTGTTGTAGTCAAACCACCATTTTGGTGTTCCCACCTCCACGAACAACCAAATAGATAGAGAGAAATAATAAGAAAAAATGAAATGAACGCAAGAGTGATAAAAAAAATCTTGCTCAAGGAGGAGCACCCGTATCACAAAGTAGAGATGCAATAGATAGGTGATGTGAGCGATCCCAAGATGCTCAAAGATACAAGATAAGCAAGATATCACTTGCAAGGCTTGAGGAATCCAAGGGGAGAGATAGAGCTGTGAGAGCCAATAGAGTTGAAAAGAGTGTTGTAAGAACTTGAGAGCTTGGGGCTGCTATAGCAAGTAAGAGAACTATGTAAACAAGAGAGAAAAAGAGAAGAGTGTTTCTTCAAGAGAGAAAGGACAAGAAGAAGGCCACGTGGATTGAATAGATAGATTTTAAAGAGATAATAGGAGGGAAAAGAAGCTTCTCGAGCTGCTACAAGGAATCCCAAGACATTACCATTGACAAAAGGAGATGAAAAGTGGCAAGGAACTCATAAACGATCATTTGAACATCGAAATGTCATGGGACGCTAGCACAGTGTGCTAGTGCTGTGCTAGCATCCAAACAAATCATGCTAAAAAATGACAAGAACATGAAAAGCACAAGGTTTGACGCAAAGTTGAAATGTGAAGGGAGCTTCTGAAAAGGGGTCTTGAGCATCCTAAGAGGGGAAAAAGGTTGATGCAAGGGATAAAATGAACCTACAGAAATGCTAAGGGAGTGGATGCTAAAGTGGATACAAGAATGTATGTGAAATTGCAAGGGGTTCAATTTTACGACATTACATTTTTCCCCCACTTTAGTGGGCATATGAATCTACACTAATATGCACGCTAAAGGAAATATACTAAACATAAATAACATCATGATACCAAAAGGATACTGTATAGGAAGCAGGTAGCTCTTCGAACAAAGGAAGCATACCCCTAGGCTGAAGACCTACAAAACAAACATATTAGACAAGAGAGATTTGCATAAGAAAACAATGTTAGAACATAAAAAGCCATTACATCATAGGGTTAGAACATATAAAAACATATACACACAAGCACACAAAAAACTAAAGGCTTTGAGTTAGTAAAGTGAAAGAGATCTCGATGTAAAAGGTTGTATCAATACTATTCGTCATCCCCAAATTAAGAAATAACACATAGAAGAATTCTTAAATAGAGAGAAGAAGGTAAGGATCAATCGCTTCAAGAGAAGAATGCACCCAAAAGTTAGGGAAGCAATCAATGTCGAGGAGATAAAGAGGTATATACTCAAGATGAAGAAGATGCAGATCTTTGATCCAGTATATACAATTTGAGAAGAGAATATGGCTCCACAAGTACTTGGTCCTACAGGGATTTCAACAAATGTGTTGCAGGCCCTTGGACCTATAGAAGGTGAACAAAAGCTCCATAGGCCCTTGGACCTACGGTAGGTGAAAAAAGCTCCATAGGCCCTTAGACCTATGAAAGGTGAGTAGAATCTTTGCAGGTGCTTGGTCCTATAGAGTTGAACAAAGATATCCCGTAGGATGAAAGTGCTTTATAGGTCCTCAAACTTGCAAAGGAGGTTCCCTAAGTGTTTGGTCCTAATGGAAGCTCAATGTGAAAGGATCCACATAGTTTGATTGGTCGTTATAGGTACTTAGTCCTACAAGGAAAGTTTGATGCAAAGAATCTCTATAGGTTCTCAATCTTGTAGAGCAAGAGTGATTAGAAAAGCCTATGGCTACCGCAAGCTACATCATAGGACAATCATAGAAAAGATAGGTCTATTCAGGATTCCCCCAAGCTAGATGCAAAGATATGAAACAAGTCTAGTCAAGCTGCCTCGAAGCTAGATGCCAAGATATAAGATAGGTCTAGTCAGGCTGCCCCCAAGCTAGATGCCAATGAATTCATTTGAAGAAGAAGCTTTCAAAGAGGGGTACCTTTGGGAACCCTTCAAGATAGCAAGGGGCCCACTCAAGGGGACTCTCCAATTGAAAGATAGAGAGAAGAGAGGGGGTCCTTGGAAGGATGCACACCTCCAAAATGAGTTATCACTACCCCATATATACAGGGGAGGAGAACCATGCGGGATAGTATAAAAGGGAGATGTGAGAACCTCATGAGAAAATGCTTAGAATAGATAGGATGGAGGTAGACCTTGATATCACTTGTCATGTGAAGAAAAGGTAGGTTCACCAACAAATGGGAGTTTGATGGCACCAAAATCACATTTTTTTTGTATTTTATCCTTTAAGGCCTTACATTCACTAGTGGAATGGCCAGGAACTCAATGGTATGCACAGAAATAATGTTTTTCTTTATCATGCTTATACAAATTCTTATGTGTAGGAGGAGGAAGAGTAATCAAGTGGGATTTTAGAAGCCTAAAAAAAATGATCTTTCTCAGATAAAGAATGAGGAGTAGGAAGCAACCCTTTCTCTTGTGGGGAAAATATTGATTGCTCACAAGAAGAAGACATGAAGATAGCAGATAATGGTTGTTAGAAAAAAATGATCTACTAAGAGGGGGTGAATATATATTAAAATTTTTAGTTCTTAAAACCTTTTGCAGATTCAACCTTAAACTCAAATGTACAAATTGAAATACTAATAGATATAATAACCACAAACACAAGAGAGATCAACACATAACACAGTATGTATGTGGAAAACCCAATATGGGAAAACCCACAGTGAGAAATTTTGCTAGGATCTACTATCCTAATCCAACCTCACAAGAATCAAAGTTCAGTTACAATGTTTAGGGTTGCAACCCAAAGAAGCAACAAATCCCTATTTAGAAGCTACAACTTCAAGGATGCTACTACACCCTATTATGAGCTACAAATCAGTGCAAATGGAGGCTACAACCTCTTACAAAGTTCTGTAATATACTATGCATAAAGTGGTTCTACACAACCTACAATGCACAAATTCAGTACACAAGTTCTTTCTCTCTCTGTTCTCCCTTACTCCACTATAACCAGCTTCATGTATTTTCAGATTTTTCTTTCTATTATAGTTCACCTTCCTCTACATTCAAACACCCTCATTTGTTCTCTATCTCATTTTGATTCCCTTCATTTAGTTCATACATATTTGGAATCATAGTTAGGGTTTTTCCACTTGGAACCTACTTCAATAGTTGTCAGAACATCAAGCCATACACATACTATCTAGCTCATCATACATCAACGTTCCATGCATCAAGCCATATAGCATTCAATTCTATTTCATAGAATTTTTCTTTATTCTCTCTATCGAATCCTACAATCAGATTGTGCATTTAATGTTCTCTACTGATCCTTCAATTTGATTTGATCTTGAATGGTCAAGACTCCACCTTTCTACCACCCAGAAGATTGGATCACCCTCATCAATGTTCACTGGGGTAGTTGAGTGATCTAATTTTGTTCATGTCAGTTACCAAACACAAACCCCTATTCACACGGAGTTAGTTGTTTCAGATCTCTGTGTTTGAACTCTAGCCGTTGATTTGTTCCTTCACAACTTGATCCTATGATCAACATTCACAGTGGTGTCTTTAAACCCTGACTGTTGGATAATCGGTTGCTTAAATTGTCATCATTGATCCATCATATCACTTTGTTGTTGGAACTCCATTCAAACTCCCACCAATACAAGCAAGTCACATCGATATGCTTTCCATGTTATCTAATCAAGCCCACAACCTACATGTCATCCATGTTGTCACTTATACACCCATCTTAAGGTTTTGCTCTGTCAGTGGAATATTCTTTAAGGTTCCATCGATACACCTATGTTACACCAATGAAGCATCTTATCAGCAATAGTATCTGATCAACCTTCTTCATTTTGCACCATTGATTATTGTTGTCCTTCATCGTCAGATCTTTAACTAATCGGTCCCAACCAACTACATCTCTCCATATAATTCACCTTCTGAACATCTTCATTACTATCAGGTCTCATTGCCATGTCCACCTTACTGGGTCCCACAATCAGCAACCAACTCCCATTGCCCTATCATTGGGACTAGCTCCATAGTCCTAGTGATGAAATATAGTCTCGCTAAAGATATAGCCATCGTTGTATCAAGGAGATGATCATGATACTTCTGCCAACATGACTTAGTCAAATCAACGAAGACACATGATGACATAATCTTTCCACCTGATTTCCATGTCATTGCAATGTAATCTATAACGAGGATGTGGATCATGTTCACCCAATCATGCCATGCCATGTTCTAGCATCATCATCACTATCAGCAACATCATTAAAACTGGGTCCCACTCATAGCACTACCTTCACACCATTGTGTCATGGGGACAAGATCTTAGGTCTTGTTGATAGCATACACTCACACAAATAAAGCTTCCATACTTCACCTAGCGTTCATGCTCCACCAGTCATCCTTGTGTCTACACCGTCATCATCCATGTCCACCTCTATAGGTCCCATACACCATCATACCATCACTAGGATGCTTCCCAGACTCTCGCCGATCCACAGATGTCACACCAACCACAAGGAGATGTGTTACCTTGAACATTGGGCGAAGGGGCCAGTCAACCTCATGACATAAAGGGCTTAAGTCATAACTTAAGCAATTGGTAACTATTGACACTAGGTCATCATCAAAATAGAACATTTTTAGGATGCCAAGTCTGTAAATGCATTAGGGTTTACCTATAAACCCTAGAATCACCTGAGAGCATACTTAAATTAGTTTGGGGCACATCTTTCACTTTCTTGACCTGTAGAGCATGTCACTAGACTGTTCTTGAAAAAACCACATTAGATTTGCTGCCCAATTTTCCATCAGAACCATTGTTCTCTCATCCATATTATTTGTTTGATTTTCACTTTTTACATCAATGACAACTATATGCCAACAATCTCTCCCTTTGGCATTGATGGAAAAACCCTAACTATTCATCTAGGTACCACTAAAGCTTTGCACCAATTCTATTATCCACATTGCAACACAAATCCCCCTATGACATACATCTCATCTCTTCTCAACAAGCTTCTATTTTTCATCACATTTCTCCCGCTTTGACATTAATGGCAAAGGGTACACTCCCCCTGAGGAAATGGTCCAATTTTTACAAACTCTGCAACCATCAAGTCATTAGAAATTGTAATTTAACAAGATTTTACATGACTTGATTACACTATGCTTAACCAAGGTTAGATAATTGATCATTGAAGCTCCCCCTAGATATATGCCCTATCACTAATGTTTAGTGATATGTGGTGGGAGAAACTACTCCCAGCTTCTGCCTCAAGTATTGAAATTATTCTGTAGGAAGAGGCTTTGTAAATATATCAACCACTTATTCCTTGGTAGGAACATACTCCATGCTGACTTCCTTATCTGCAACCTTTTCCCTGATGAAGTGATACTTGATGGATATATGCTTTGTTCTGGAGTGCATCACTGGATTCTTTGGGATATTAATGGCACTTGAGTTGTCACAAAGAATTGAAATAGGCTCATCGTACTCTACCTTGATGTCCTTTAATTTTTGCTTCATCCAAAGGACTTGAGTGCAACATGCAGTTGTTGCAACATATTCTGCTTCTATTGTAGAAAGAGTGATAGACTCTCGATTTTTACTCATCGAGGAAACTAATCTGTTGCCCAAAAAAAAGGTTCCTCCACTAGTACTCTTTCAGTCATCCACACTTCCTTCCCAATCAATATCTGTGTATGTTGTTAAAGTGAAATCCTTTCTTTTGGGGTACCACAAACCATAGTCAATAGTACTTTTGATGTATCTAAAGATTCTCTTTACTGCATTGACATGTGATTCTTTTGGTTTTTCTTGAGACCTAGCTACTATATAGACTACTTGCATTGTATTAGGCCTAGATGTAGTTAAATATAGTAGACTTCCAATCATTGATCTATACAAAGTTTGATTTGCATTAGGTGACTCATCTGATTTACTCAACTTGCATCCAGTAACCATGGGAGTACTATCTGGTTTACAATCCTCCATACCAAAATTTTTAATCATTTCTTTTGCATATTTGATTTGTGATATAAAAATACCTTTATCAGTTTGTGTAATTTGCAAACCAAGAAAAAATATGAGTTCTCCTAACATGGACATTTCAAACTCATCTTGCATTTGAGTAGAAAATATCTTACACATTTTATCATGGCTACCACCAAATATAATGTCATTTACATATACTACCACACCAATCATGTGCTCACCTTCAAATTTGAAATGAAAATTGCTATCTGTGCATCCTTTCTTGAATCCTTGTTGTTACAGGTACTGATCCAGCCTTGAGTACCAAGGCCTTGGGGCCTGTTTTAAACCATACAATTATTTTCCCAATCTACAAACATAGTCATCATCCTATGATAGATGAAATCCTTTTGGCTCCTCAATGTATACTTCCTCTTCAAGGTTTACATTCAGGAATGCAGATTTGACATCCATTTGATATAACTTAAAACCTTTATATATAAAAAATGCAAGAAACATCCTAATAGCTTCTAATCTTGCAACTGGAGCAAATGTTTCTTTAAAATCAATACCTTCTACTTGAGCATGTCCTTTGCACACTAACCTTGCTTTGTTCCTAACCACTACTCCATCTTCATCCATCTTATTTTTGAATACCCATTTGGTGCTTATTACATTCTTTCTTGATGATCTAGGAACCAATTCCCATGTTTTTTTCTTTTCAATCTGATTTAGTTCCTCTTACATTGCTTTTATCCAACTCTCTTCTTTACTGGCTTCATCAAAGCTTTTTGGTTCAATCTGTGATAAGAGGGAAAATTTCACTTGTTCCTTGTTCTTTGCAAGCCTTTTTCTAGTTTGTACACCTTCATTCTTATCACCAATTATCTGATCTGCAAGATGATCCTTTTGCACATATTTTGCAGTTGCTTATTCAACCTCTTGCTCATTCTCTTCTTTGTGTTCTTCTGCTGCTACACCTATATCCTCATCATCTGATTCTCTTTAAAGATTGTTTCTGCTAGACTTGTCTCAACTTTCATCAACCCTAACATGTACACTCTCTATGATTTTACGCAATCTCTTGTTGTAACATTTATATGTTTTGCTTTTATTGGAACACCCTAAAAATATCCCTTCATCACATCTTGACTCAAAACTTCCCAGATCTTCAGCTTCTCTTTTGATATAACATTTGTTGCCAAAAAATTTGAAGTGCTTGACTGATGTAGGCCTTGCTCATTCTCTTTTTTGTGTTCTTCTTTTGTTGTTGCGCTTATATCCTCATCATTTGATTCTCTTTCAAGATTGTTTCTGCTAGACTTGTCTTGAATTTCATAACCCTGACATGTACACTCTCTACAATTTTATGAAATCTCTTTTTGTATCATTTATATGATTTTATTTGATTGGAATACCCTAAAAATATCCCTTCATCACATCTTGCCTCAAAACTTCCCAAATCTTCAGCTTCTCTTTTGATATAACATTTGCTGCCAAAAAAATTGAAGTGCTTGATGGATGCAGGCCTACCAAACCACAATTCATATGGTGTTCTACCACTACTAAATCTAATAAGAGCTATGTTTGAATGTATACATCAGTTTTTACTACTTCTTTCCAAAATGTATCTTTTAAGTTTTCCTTGTTCAACATGGCTTTAGCCATCTCTTTCACAATCTTGTTTCTTCTCTCTACCATGCCATTTTGCTGCAATATTCTTGGGGCTAAATACTGGCGTTTAATTCCATGATCTTCACAATATTCCATGAATTCACTTGACATAAATTCTCCACCTTTGTCTGACTTGAGACATTTGATTCTTCTTCCAGTCTCATTTTCTACCAGCTTCTTATAGATTTTAAACTTTTCAAATTCTGCAGTCTTCTTCAAAAACGTGACCCATGCCATTCTGATATAATCATCAATCAACAACATGAAATATTTTTCACCTTGAAATGTCCTTGTCCTCATTTGACCACACAGATTAGTATGAATTATCTCCAAGGGTTTTATTGTTGAATAGTCCTTTGTGGTAAATTTAAACTTTGTTTGATTTCCTTGCTGACATCCTTGGCAGATGATATTATCAAGCTTTGCAATCTTAGGCATATTTATAACTAATCCTTTTGAACTTATCTTTACCAAGTTGTCAAAATTTACATGTCCCAGTCTTTTATGCCATAACCAAATCTCATCTACTTGGCTAATCAGACATGTTTGGCCTTCCACTTCACATAGATTATAGAGATTACTATCAGTCCTTTTCCCTTGAGAAATTATTTTACCATTCATTCTTATCTTGCAACCTTTAGAATCAAATATAACTTTATATCCATTATCACACATCTGGCTAACACTAAGAATATTATTTTTTAGACCTTCCACATATAGCACATCTTTAGTTTTGTCCTTCCCATCTATGCTCATAATTACTTTACCACAAATCTTAATAGCAGTATTATCACTAGGCTTACAAAACCTCCTTTTCTCATTTCAAGCCTAATGAATTTCTTTTTATCTCCAGTCATGTGCTTGGAGCAGCCACTATCAATTATCCATAGATCTTGTTCCTTTGTATGCAATGTTGTTTGAGTAATCATAGACTGAGTAGAATTATACTTTTTCTCCTTCCATACCTTCTTAGGTTTATTTTCAACCTTTTCTTCCTTCCTTTTTCTCAAGAAACTCAGTTTTCTTCTTAGCTTTGGGAGGTGTGTTTTTCTTCTTCTCAGATTGAGCATTAGGTCTTAAAAAGTTTTCTCTACAATTCTTCCTTTTCTCAAGAAACACAATTTTATTCTCAACTTTGGGAGGTGTGTTTTACTTCTTCTTAGATTGAGCATTATGTCTTACAAAGTTTTCTCTACAATTTCTAGCTATATGACCAAAATTATTACAGTTGAAACAAGCTACACTCATATCAACTAACAGAGAAAATGGATTTTTGCTTAGGAAATTTGTATTTCTCCTTGAAGTAGCTTTACACTCTAAAATTGTTGCAAGTGTAACAATATCCATTAAAATATGATGAGTACATGGTCATGGTGCTTCCTTTGACTAGATGTGGAAATCTTCTTTGTTGAGGTCTCCTTGGATAGTGTACTCTTATGAAACCATCATTATTTGTTCCCTTAGTATTCTACTTCTTCTTTTGCTGATCAGGAATTGAATAGATAACTTTCTTGTCTTCGGTTGGTGCCTTCTCTTTAACAAACTTCTCAACTGATGTTAACTTATTTTCATCTTTGGAGGCTTCTCCTTTGTCATATTTTTCACCATTGGGGACTAATTTTTCTTCTGCTCTAAATATTTCATAGAGCTTTTTAGAAGGCATCAACAAATGAACTTTTTCCTTTTTCAAGTCCTAGACCTGATTTCTCCTTGTTGGCAGGATTTTATGTACTCAACAATTCATCAAGAATATTAGTACCACCTTTTAACTTCATAATTTTATTGATCTGCTCATTAGCTTTCTCCAATTCTTTTCTGCCTCAATTTTTGAGCATCTATCCATCTCTGATTGCAATTTATATTTCATAACATCTTCAACTATTTTGAGTTCTTCTACATGAACTTTGAGACCAACTATCACCTTATTATATTCGTCAAGTTTTTGAGTTACTCTTTCAGTCTCCTTTTGAGCATTCTTTTTCAGTTTCTTGTTTTCCTTCTTAAGATCATCATATTTATCTCTTAACTCATCAAGGTCTTCAAGAGCACTGACTAATTCTCCTTCAAGATCAACAACTGCCTCCTCTTCTTCTTCAAGTGAATCTTCAATTTGTGTATCTTCCAGATCCTTAGTTTCTTTAGCCATAAATAGAAACCTCTTCTATCTTCTCTCATTACATGAGCACGATCTTGATCCTCTTCTAAACTATCACTAGCATCAAATGCTTCACATTATTCATTGATGCATAAACTCTTCTTCTTCTTTCCAAAGTTCTTTCTTTTAGGGTAGAACTATTTATTCTTTCTATTATCAACTTCTTGCTTGGAATTGTCTTCTTTACCATATGGACACTTTGAAGCAAAATGACCTATTCGTCCATAGTTAAAACACTTGAAAGGGATCTTACCATTATACTTGTTGGATCCTCTCCTTAGCCTTCTTATGAAGTTTGCTCCTTCTTCATCAGTTTATTCATTATCAAATGCAATGACAACAACTCTTTATTTCTTATCAGCTTCATCTTTTTATTTCTTGACAATATTAAAAGTAGCTTCTCTCCTAGATGATTCAACACTTGGAATTCTCATCTCATAAGCAGTAAATATACCATGTAACTCATCTAGAGTGATTTTATCAGTTTCTCTTCCTTCTTCAATGGCAAAATTTTTGGCATCATACTCAGTCATCATAGACCTGAGAACTTTCAACACATCTTCTTCTTTAAGGTCTATGCCATATCCCTTAATAGCATTCACTATATCATCAACTCTCAAAAGATAATCTGCAATTTTTTCTTCTTCAGTCATCTACAAGCTTTCAAATTTAGCTCTCAGTATTTCTAGATTTTCTAGCTTCACCTTAGAATCTCCTTCATAGATCTTATTCAATTTTTTCTAGACATCATAAGCAATTTCACAATGCATAACCTTGCTATGCACAGAATCAGACAAGTTGTTCATAATAGCGAACTAAGCTTTCTCATTATTCTCATAGTCCTTCGCTGCAACATCAGTAGGAGGAGAAGTAGGAGGAACATATTTGGTCTTAACTGACATCCAAACATCAAGTCCAAGAGAACCTAAGTAACCTTTCATCAGAGAGCTCCATTTAGCATAGTTTGTTCCATCAAATCTAGGTGGCTTGCTTGAACCTTCCTGACATGACATTGTGTTTACTTATCCAAGATCTACTTGAGTTGATTAATATTCTCCTAGGGAACCTAGGTCTTTGATACCAATTGCTAGAAAAAAATGATTTACTGAGAGGGGGGTGAATCAATAAATATTAATTTTTTTAGTTCTTAAAACCTTTTGTAGATTCAACCTTAAACTCAAATGTACAGATTGAAATACTAAAAGATATAATAACCACAAGCACAAGAGAGATCAACAGATAACACAACATTTACATGGAAAACCCAAGATGGGAAAAACCACTGTCAAAAATGCTGCTAGGATCTACTATCCTAATCCAGTCTCACAAGCATCAAAGTTCAATTACAATGTTGAGGGATGCAACCCAAGGAAGCAACAACTCCCTATTTAGAAGCTAAAACTTCAAGGATGCTACTACACCCTATTCTGAGCTACAACTCAGTGTAAATGGAGGCTACAACCTCTTACAAAGTTCTATAATAAACTATGCATAAAGTGGTTCTACACAACCTACAATGCACAAATTTAGTGCATAAGTTCTTTCTCTCTCTGTTCTCCCTTACTCCACTGTAACTAACTTCATGAATTTTCAGATTTTTCTTTTTCTTATAGTTCACCTTCCTGTACATTCAAACACCCTCATTCATTCTTTGTCTCATTTTGATTCCCTTCATTCAATTCATACATATTGGAACCACCATTAGGGTTTTTCCACTTGCAACCTATAGACACAAAAAAAAGTTTTGATTGATACTATGCATATGATTATGATCAACTAACATCATTTCTTCCTAAATCACCCAAAATTCACCAATTAATTAAATAATCAACATTATTTAGTTAAATTCAACAAATTCAGCTATTAATCAAATAATTAAATTTATTGATTAATTCACCCTTCTTCTAACTAATTTTCATCTTATTTAATTAAATCAAACCATTTAATTAAATCCCATTTTAATCCTCCTATTTGATTAAAATCAATCAAATAAAATGTCACAATCTCCTAATTCTTTCCAATTAATTAATTATGGATTAATTAATCCTAAATCACCTTTCTAATCATCTATAATAATTCCTCCAGCTTTAAACTCCTCAAAAGTTAAATCAACCCATGGTCAACTAACTAGGTTGCACATGAAAATAATTTCAATTAATTATTTAATTCATCTATTTTCCCTCACCAAGGCATATTCCAAAGAATATTCCTCTCAACAACCTCTCATTCAATTTCCCTCCAAATATTTTCAAAAACCTATCACATCCTCTTACATTTGCAATAAATTTTCTTCCATCCTCTCAAATATCAACCAATTTCATTCAATTCCTCTTACACCTTTCAAATCCTCAACCATTCTCATTTACTTCTCTTCCATCCTCCTCCACTCACACATTCCCAAAATGTGCTCTACTCTCATCCAATAGAATTTTGACACTTTGCACATTCACATTGGCTCTCAATTTATCCCACATTCACCATTTTCATCCATTCTTCAACCCTTGGCTTGTATACATAGAGGCATCCTTTTCATAATATGGATCCACAACTTCATGCATTATCATTATAGTCATTTGAGTTCATAGCAATCACCATCTCCATGTTATTTTTAGTTCATGTTCATCACTTGGCATCATTTTCAACACTTGGATCATCTTCAAATCATCAAGCTTAGAAATTGGGATTGGGAATGGGCTTCTTTCGGCATCAAAGGAGCACCAATCCCCTATGGGATTGAGGTTTGGTTAACTTAGTTGATTACATGCCTTATTCTTGCTTTATTTTATGTTTTCATCTTTGTTCTTCCAAGAATTTCATAGGGAACATTAGATTTAAAATTTCTAACATGTTTGACAATGTTTTGTTGATCTTGTGTCAGTTTGTGTAGGTTTGGTGTTCACAAGCTTCATAGGCTACCCAAGCCGCACAGGCCACACAGGCTACCCAAGTTGCACAAGTCACTCAACAAGCTCAAGCTCAGGCACAAGCTCAATATTAAGCACAAAAAGCTCAAGCACAATCCTTTTTATAGAAGCAGTCTTATCAACAAGCTTTGCAACAATACCAAGCACAACAACAAGTAGCTCAGCTACAATCCCAACAATAAGCATTGTTGGCACAATAACAGCAAGACCAACAATAAGCATTGTTGGCACAACAACAGCTATAGGCATATCAACAAGCATTGCTTGAATAAAAAATCCTACAACCTCCTGCAAATGCACCACCAAGTACGCAAGTAACCCCACCCATCACTCAAGCCAACACACCAACCCAAAACACATTTATCCCACCACCTAATCCACAAAGTGATTTGTCTGCACAAATTAAATTGCTCTCACAACAAGTGTTGGACATAAAATCAGGAAATACAACAAATTCAGAAGGGAATTTGTGCCCCTATCCATTTGAAAAAAGCATTGTGATGGTTTAGTTCCCACAAGGACTTGAGATACCTAAATTTGAAAATTATTGTGGGACTGACAACCCTAAAGATCACATTAGGGAATTCCATGTGCACTATATGGAAGTTGCATATAACGATTCTTATTTAATGTGACTATTTCCTTGGAGTTTGGTTGGTCCAAACAATGGAATGGTTCTCCCGCCTTCCTCCTGAAATTAAAAGGTTCCAAGAAATTGTGGACTTATTCATACAAAACTATTTGTTTAACATAGGCATGGAGGTAAGCTTGGAAGAATTGTTTGCCCTAAAACAAGCCAAGGGAGAAACTTTCACATCCTTCTTGCAATGATGGAGATCCAAAGCCAACAGGAACAAGTGGGCTATGCCAAAAGAACAAAAAATTGGGAGTATCATCTCCAATCTTGAAGGGACCTTATCCTTTCATTTGAAAATGCAATGCATAACAACATATGACCAGTTAATCCCCAAGGTGCTCAACATCAAAAGAGCACTTATAGCACAAGGGGGCACACCCACATATCAGGACAATTGACCATCAACCAGTTACAATGAAAAACCTCACACATGTGCAAAGAACAAGAATATCACTAATGATGGTGTCGTTGATGCCAAAGTTGTTATCAGTGCCCCAAGGCATAATGCACAATCATATCAACTACTGCAATTCAATTACCAAAAAAAACACACAAGCCAACACATCATCACAACAAACCAAAAATCAAGTGGTCAAAAACTTGAATACTCAAGGGGGGCCATCCCCATGGAACAAGTATCCCCCTAAACAAAAATGCACAAAACTTGGGAAACCAATCAAGTCTGTCATGCAATAGTTGGTACAAGAAAATCTCATCAAAATCCATTTTTATGAAAATTATCAAGAGCCTCGGGTTAAACCATTGTGGTATAACAAGAAACATCTCTACAATTTTCACAAAATTAAGGGACACATGATAGCCAGTTGCATGTGACTTAAAAATATGATTCAGGACCTTATTGATGACAAAACCATAACCATTGAACATGTTAAATTTCCAAGATATTGAGAGGGGGGGTGAATCAGTATCTTCTTAAATTTTCTGATCAGTTACCATCCAATTATTCCAATGCATACAATAGTAAGGATAAGTAAAAGCATTAACAAAACATGTAATCACAGAACACATGAACACCAAGATTTTTACGTGGAAAACCCAAAATAGGAAAAACCACAGTGAGTGTTAGCTCACAATATAGTGTAATCAATTATAAGATATTACAAAATAGGTAGCTCACTACCAAGACTCATTTTCCAAAACAAAGACTCACTGCCTACAAAATTACAATGACAAAAATGGCTTTCAGCTAGAAAATGAACTAATAGAGTACACCTAGTGAGTGCAGATTTAGTTCCAATGAAGCTTAGTAAACTAACTTGACACACTTCATCATATTCACTCTTCTTCACACTCACATTCACATCATAACCATTACAATTATCAATCTTCAAAAAAACTATAGATAATATATATATCTGACCTCTTCGCAAGCATCAATTAGGTCGACCTAATTAGATGTACTTCTCATTCACTAAGAATACCAACTGTTGGTTTCAGGATTTCACAAAGACTTCTCAAAAATCAATTCACACATCCAACATGCTACAACAAGTTGGTATGGACCTAAAATAGTTCGTACATATATCCGCATAACAAAAATTAATTCACCATTACACAATACATCCATTAGGTCGGCCAAGGATAGACCTAATAGCACAATTACAAATACCAATGTAATGACGATATTGTATAAGAGTGAATTTGCACCCTAGGTGCAATTCCCCTTTTTTTCCTTTATCCACCTTAGAAAACCAAATTCAGAGGCTTAATTTTACTTAATCCCATTGTTGGCAGTCCACATGGTGCCTATTTTGTGTGTCAGTGGAGGCATTTCTGTCGGGGATGCTCGCGCGGTGTGAAGACATCTGCATGGCACACTTACGTTCCTAGCAGATTCCTACAACTGAGCCAACAAAGGAATTACTCTTCTCATTGGCAGTGAAGTTGTAATTCCTCCTTTGGTCGACCGACCTGGATATGGCCATTTTCTTCCTTCATTCCTTCATACTCATCCCTTGAACATGCATTTCATCTTCTTCCAAGCATTGATCTCACTCTTGACCACTTCAAGCATTCAATCCAACACTTTCAATAGCATTTCAAGCATCCCATTGAAACATCTCACTCCATCAACTTAGTAGAGCACATTTGGGACCACGCCATTTACAGCAAAGGCTTGAGTTCCTCTCATTTCTCCCCCAAGCAGCCTTGAGTGCTCTTGGTGGAGGTGGTAAGCTTCTCTCTCCTCTCCTCTATCATTTGGTTGAGTAGCATAGTATTGTTTTGTAGTGCTTGTGCTTTCTTTATGTTATTACTTCTTTATCTCATTCTTTTGGTTGTCCATGGTAGTGGAAACACTTAAACGGGGGTCTGACTAAGGTAGGCCCCTATACAACCACCCAAAATTTTCCAACTTGTTGTGTGTAGGTGTGCGAGCTCTTGGAGAATCAACTGGCGAATGAGTTCATTGGTGAGATTCTCCTCATTCTCATCACTCTTGCTTATTTACTTTATAATATTAGAGAATACTTTGTTTACTTGCTAGTGTCATTCTGGCCTTTTAGTTGAGTGGCTAGGCCATTAGTCATTTTGGTGAGTCCAACCTTGTCTCTGCTGTTGTCTAACCATGTAGACTACAATGTGCACCACACTATCATCTAGAGTCTTCTCTAACATCCTCAGGCAGAGAGCTCCCTGAGGTGCAAAGTTGGACCTAAAAATTGACTTGCCTATCTCCACATTGAAACTCGAGATTACAGAGTGATTGTGGGGCATCATATTCCTCATCATTCTCATCCTCATAACCCTAAACATTGCACTTAGCTGAGGTAAGTTAGGGAAGCCTCTCGTGTCTTGGTCCTCCGTGACCTAGGGTCTTGTATGTGGGGGTCCCCCTCTTACATTTTTGGTGAACTTGATGTGAACCATTTTGGTTCCATCCTTGTGATATTGACAGTTCCTTTCCTCGTACTCTAGGAGTGTTTTAGGTGTGAGTGTTGTAAGGTTGTTGCCTTGCAACCTGACCTGTGACCTCTAGTTTGCATAGTTGGAAGGTTCCAAAGGTATTGCACGATGAAACCTTAATTAGGTCACCGTATTATCTGTTAACCTTTAGGGATTTTGTGAAAGCATTGTCTAGTGTACGTAATGGCCTCCTTCCTACATCAACCCATCCCCTCTGTGCAACCTATGGATAGTAGTGTTGGAATAACCTTTACTTCACAAGATCTATCGATGGGATTTAATCGGGAACCGTCTCCTCTTTACATTCCTACACGGATCAATGGGAAAATCATAGATGGTGTTCTCATTGACCTGACATCACAAGTAAACATAATAACAAAGGAGATCATGCTAATAAACTTTTTACATAAGGATGGATACGATGCTCCTATGAGTTTCATCTGCACACATGATGGGTTGTCCCTACCTCCCTTGGGTAGCATTGTCCTATCGATCTTAGTTGGACCTAAGTCCATGAATCTCTTGTTTGATATCATCCATGGATTTGAACTCTTTAGAGTAAAATTGGGTATACCTTGGTTGGTGGCGATGAACGTGCTACCCTTTGTCATGCATAAATATTTAAAATTTATCCACAGAGGCTCTGTACAGTGTTGATTGTGTTTTCTGCACAATAACAGCTAGATAGAATATGATATCCTATCTCTCTTGAAAGGTAAATCTCTATCGGCAAGCCTCAAGAGATAACCCCAAGGTCTCTAATGTCAGGTCTTGACAGTGCATAAACAACTTAGTATCGAAATGTGAAAATGCTGGTAATCACAATGGGACCTTACTACGAGAAAAATGTTGAATAAATTTTATCAGATCTAACAATCCAATGGTGCTTCAATCCTGGTTTTAACCCAATAATCAAATAAATAGAAAAAGACAAGGGTTTCAAGGAGATTTCTAAGTCTAATACTACTCCTAGGATTAACAATGAAAGTAACCAATACTCGAAATGGACCAATCCTTCAAAACTAATTTCTACTTGACCAATATAAATCTACAATCTCACATAAAATAGTGCAATCTTTTGAGGTGTTAAGATATTAAAATTGTAAACATTCATTCAAACAACCCTATTGCAGTTAAAATGAAAAAATCCTCACAATTGAACTTAAGCACACGGAATATAAAGTCTAGGCTAACTTTGCAAATCAACTAACAATTAGTTGGTTGCGAAAAATATGGAGTGAAGGATTGCTGCAACATTCAAATATTAAATCACAAATAGTATTGAACCCAAATCTAATCTAAACATTAACCTTCTCAAAGAAATTTTAAAGATAGAATAACAGGAACCATGCAAAACAAAAGAAACAAGTATGGCACCAAATCACAATGTCATTTCTTGTATTCAAATTGTTCACTGTAGCAACAATTCTATCTTTTCTATTACAATATTTGCTTGAGGGCAACTACCTGCTAACTTACTCTACTTCTAACTAGCTCTGCTCTATGTTCTAGTTACAAATTCTAACCTTCAAACTATTTCTAACTGTTCTAACCCTTTACAAATGAGGTGACATGCCCAATATATAGAAATCCCTAGGAATCTGTCGGCCAGGCAAGGGTTTCGCAACAATAACTTGGCACAACAACTCGACCAAGAGAGTCTTTGAAATGGGTCAAATAAGCAATAAATGCATGTTCCATCGAAGTCAGCCCGAGATCTGCAATGCAGCTCGGATGACGTGTGGGAAGATAAAAGGGAAGCACAAATCATGCCGCAGCCCATCATTAGCTCTCTTCCCTATTATCCCTGTGCCGATTTGACTCTTCATGGAGCTTTAATAGCATTGCATCCAAGTCGGCTACAAGTGGTACTGGCAGAACCCTAAGTTGCCTCTCAATGGACGCAATCTCGTCCCTTGAGTGTTTGACCGACCTATCCCAATCTACCTTATATGTCACATGCTTATCAATAACTGCGAGGTAGGTGGCTGCATCATCCATTTGGTGCTCAAAAATAGAACCATCATCAAGTGGTGCATACACATCATGCCACCACTCTCTCAACTGTTCCAGGCTCAAGTACTTGGGCGTGATCTTTCTTCTTCCCATCATGATTTCAAAGAAGGAAATGGAACCATTGTAAACCCCAGTTAGGATGTCATCAATCTGCTTCCTTTGTTTGTAAATCCTTTTCAACACCGTCTGCCTAATTTGCAATGCTTCAAACCACTCCCATGGCTTGGCAACTCTGTAAGAAGGAAGGATCCTGTCACTCACCAATCTGTCCCAGGTGTATTCCATTAGAGTCCTGGTTTTCTGCAGAAGGAGGTCCGTATCCTCCTTGTCTTGTGCTAACAAAGCCTTCAACCACATAGTTGCCATGACATCATCCTTTCCTATTGACAGGATCTCCCTAATAGCTTCATCACCTTTTACCTGCACCCCTTTCAACCAATTCACAGTGGCAATAGTGGAGGCTTTCATCTTTTCTAGCTTAGTTATAGTCTCCTGAGGGAGAGGATCGGTAGCAGAGGAAGAAGGATTAATGGACTGCAATGGTTTCATTAATACCTCCAAGCACTTCTTGAGATTTTCATTTTCTTTCTTTAGTTCCTGCTTGGTTTTCACTTCCTTCCTAAATCTATCCATAATAACTGCATTGGAGACCTCATAATCCTCAATGTCTTGCTCAACTGATGTAGGCCCAAGATTAAAAGTTTGTATATTATAATCATTTCTAGCCACATCGCTTGTGTTTTTATCTGGAACAGGGGTAGCAATATGAACAACCTTGTTATGTGCCTCATCTCTCTCAACCCATGAGATCACCCTAGCCTTCTTTTTACCTTTATCTTTTCCAATCCTAGCTAGTAATGCATCCCAGTTCGGTGGACTATCCTCCACTACTACCTATTTTCTCTTTCTTTTTTTCTCTAGCCAATTAGGGACACTAGACTCCAATTGCACTTCGGCTTGTTTTTCTTATGTTTGTTGACCCTTAGGTGCCTCCTCTTCCAAATTCTGTTTCTCAGGAGCTTCATCTTTATTCCTGTCTTCTTCTTCAACATGCCCCTCTTCATGCATAGGAAAGGGAACCTTTTCTGCTTCTTCCTCCCTTGGAGGGGATTCAACTTCTTTAGTTCAGAAAGGAGAGTCTGCATGTGTAACCAAGGGAGATAGCCTTTCTTTTTCAATTTCTACCTCTGCACTATAGAGTTCCCCCTCCTGGAATTCCTCTCCTTCAGTATTTGGGCCTTCATCAACTTCTTTTGTCTCACCAGGTTCACTTTGGGTTTTCATGAGTGGAAGGAACATCACTATACTGCTCCTCATGAAGAGTGGTAGGAGGAAAATCTGCCCTAGGCACACCGTTCTTTGGAGAAGTCCTAGACATCCTTATATATACTTTTTCTCTCTCCTTTGAATTTTCAACATTTATCACCGGTGGGGAAACTTCATCCTCCCCAGCCTTGGAGCTTTCCTTCTCTGATAATTTGACAATTCTTTTCCTCTTCAGCACAGGAGCATTAGCCTCAGGATTCTGATCGGACCTCTTACTCCTTGTCCTCTTCTTAGCCTTTGGCCTCCTCTATTTTTCTGTTTCCTAGACCTCTGTTTCTTGTACACATTTAGATTTACTCCTGACAGGAGAGTCCAGTTTGCTCTTGCCTTTGGGATCCTGCTCGGTGGATTCTTCAGAAGTAGAATGGGAATCTAAGTCCCCCATTAGGGTATATGTGCATTTTACTCCTTTATTTTCTAGCTCCCACATAGTGTGCTTGAGCCACATCTTGGTAACCTTGAGAACTGGATCCATCAGTTGCTTCAGTTCTATTTGCTCCTCCTCTAACCAGTGTCTATCGCCAATCGGTCTATCTTTTACTGCCTCATAGGCATGATCCTAAATTAAGTTCCTATCATCCTCCAATTGATTAGGCACTACCCTTACATTGTATAATCGGACTGTATCAACTAGAAGTTGGGATAATTTCTTCTTTCTGACCTCATATTCATCACCACAATTGGCCTAGTAGTCCTCTAAATCAACCTTATGGCTGTAGTCTCTACTGGCCTTCTTTTGAGCTTCCCCTATGATGTCAAATCTAGATCTCTTGGAGTTGAAAGAAAAACCAAGAGCACTCAATTCTTCTTTTGAAGCTTGGGCAGAACCAATGGAAGGACATACCTCTCCAGTGCCAATCCTTAGGGGAAAATCCCCACCAAATCCTGTCTTCTGTTTGTCCTTCTTGACAATGGCATCAAAATCACAAATCTGCTTGGTGACTTCCAACAATATGATGTGATCAGTGGGATACCTTGGAAGCCTATATGGGGCCCTTTGACAGCCATCAATCTGGATGTAGGAGAAGGTTGGGAACTGGATGAACCATGCTCTGTACTTCTTGATGAGCTCCTTGGCTTGATTTGAAATTCTGACATGCTCTACTTCCTAAAGCATTCTAGTAATATGCATGGTGAATGCATCATTTTCCCTCCTGTAGTCTGAGCCTCCTAAATACAACTGAGGGTAAACCTCATAGATAATCTCTTGTCCGAAAATTCCCTTTGTATCTAATCCTTTGTAGGGATGGAATCTAGCCAGTGCATAGACCAAATATGAGGTCACTGTGAAGGTCTTTGTTTGTAACACATTGGACAATTGTTTGTGAATTACTTGGTTGATGACCCCTGCCCAATGGTAGTTAATCTTTTCTTGTTCCATCCTCACAATCGCATGGCACATCTAATTCTCAAATGTACCAGCACTCTTCAATCCAAGCACTCTGCTAGGAAAGGTGATGGTATCATAGTCCTCCTTGAATTTTGATCTGTATAGCTACTTAGGCAACTTGAAATAGTGGGACTTGGGATTCTCTAGCCAGGAGTTGATTAGCTACTGTGACTTCATAGTCTGGTCATCCTAGAACTCCTAAGCTGCCTCAATGATGAATCCCACCACATGAGACCAGTCTGGCATGTCAAAGGTTTGGGCAATGGAGACCGGGTTGAGATTTGCAACAACTCTCCCTTTAGGATCAATAATCCTCTACATGTCCTGATCATAGTGCCTGGCGCACTAAAGGACCAACTCATAGCATTGCACCGTAGAAGGGAAACCAACAACATGTGACAATCCCAACTCCAACATCCTTCTAGTCACCAAAGGAGGATTCTCAGCTGCCATTCTTTCTTTAAATTCTTCATAGTCCTAGAGGCCAACATTTGTATCTGTGATTTCTAACCAGACAAAAGTGATTTGACTCTCAGGGACCTTGCTCTTAATGTCCAGCTTGATCCTCTCTATATCAGACAATGAGGAACCAACTGCTACTTTGCTTGATTCAGCCTGCACTCAACATGAAAATGATAGTAAAACCATAGGAGAGCAAGGTCAATCCATCAGAACACCATTAGAATGCACCTCACATAGTCAAGGTGTTATTAAAATTCATATAAAATGACCACAAAAAATTTTGGGTTTCAAGAGCATCTGCGGAATCTGAGCCAAAGAGGAATTTCAAGAAATTCCAGACCAATATGATTCCAACGAAAAAAACAAGAAACACCTACATAACCATCAAACCTGATCATTTTTAATCAATAAATCACGTGAGAGATCCAAGTATGGCATGAAATAATCATCAAATGCATCGTAAATTGTAAACGAATCTAATTATTTTATGTTTCTTTATGTTTCATCAACTTTCCAAAAAATTCACCATAGACGGGTTTTCGCGAAGAACGAGCCAAGAGGATTTTCAGGAAATTAGAGGGTCGGTGGATTTTGAAGAAATCCAAAATCGATGAAAATCTGCAGTTAAGGCACAATTCTAGACTAAACGGTGCAAAGGCAACTACTTTGGCCAAACAACTTTCATTCAGAAAGAAGTCATGCCGAATGGGGCACGTCTCGCCGAAAGCGAACATGAAAGTCATGTCGATGAGAGATTTTCTTTGGTATAAAGTCATAGCGAATCACCCTTGTCTCACCGACCATCATTGTTTAAGTGATCACTTTGTCTAGACTATAGTTTATCTATATGATGTCTCAGCGAACTTACAGAGTCTTGTCGAACGTCAATGAGAAACATCTTGATGTGACCAGCAGGTAGTCGGGGTAAGGTCTCAACGACTTCTCTTGGTCTCGCTGACTAGCTATAGAACATGAGAGACCTTTGGTATGAGAAAGATACAATCACAACAAACATATGGGCTTGGGAGGACTTTTGGTGAAGTTTTTGAGTTCAGCTAGAGGTCCCAGCGACTACGTTATGTCTCGTCGATGAAGAGTTCCATCAGCATAACCTCTTGCCGACATTAAGAAATCACCCCATCGGAAGATCAGGGCTCGCCAAGAGAAAAGTTTCGCTATGTAGTCTTGGCAATCATTAGGAGTCTCACTAAAAGCAAAGATTACGAAAAGAGTAGGGAGCTCGTAGTAAGGTCTCAGCGAAGCACGAATGTCTCCCCGACAGAAGGTTACTCGACAAGAGTAGTATACGTTCAGAAAAAGGTCTCGCCAAAAGGGGGAGGTCTCAGCGAACTTACAGAAGATCAGCAAGATGAAAGGAGCCCGCTATGAGCTCTTGGAAATGAGGTTTGTCTTTCCGATAGTGAGTATGAGCAAGCATGTTGATGAGACATCTCCTTGCGGGGTGAGATCTTGGCAAAAGTAAAGGTCTCACCGACTGATATGCATGAAGGATTTCATCGGTGTAAAAACAATAGTGTCACGGCGATCCAACATGAACCTAGGAAAACCACTTCAGTGAACCTCAAGGTGGTCGATATGATACCTCAGCGATCTTGAATGGTCACAGCGAAGGGAATCTGAAAGGGATGGAGAGTCCTGATTTCATCCAGACACTGAACCAACTAAGGATTTCAAAAATTTTAACTTAGGGAAAGTCGGGGATGGACCTCTCATGAATTTTCTTTGCATTCTAGGTCAATCCTAAGATGAAATCACCTGATACGGAACTACCCTAGGTCCAATCCTGATTCATCTGCCATTAGCACATAGGCAAGCTCAAAATTTAGTTTTTTCACTGTTGAGTCATCACTAGGGTTTACTAATTACTCTCAGGCAAGATTCATTAAAATGCAGATGGACACATGAACTCAAAACTCACCTGGGAGATGACAAAAGATGCAATACCGAACAACCCTAGCATGCAATAAACAAATAAATAGGAATTCAAATCCCACAAGCCCATTCATAATTCAATTAAAAGCAGAGCAATTAGACACATACCATTATAAAGTGGGAATTGGTCTCAGAAGCAGTAATTCGAAGCTCAAGAGTGTCCACAACGAATACAGACGATAACGCACAAGAAATCACCACCAAATCAATCAAGTCAAAGCCAAATGTCCCCAAAATCCCAACCAAATACTCACAAGAAAGCACTTCTCAGCTCAAATGATGGCAAATAGTGAACATAATGGCGCAAAAGATCTCGGAATCAAGTTAAATACATTTCTCAGAGCACGTATGAAGCCATTAATGCAATCAATAGGTCAATCAGAAAACCCGAGAAGCCGACGACAGGGTGGAATCCGAAAAAATCCATATCACATGGAAATCCATGAAGACTCAAAATCCCCGAACGACAAGGGTCTAGCCATAATCCAAGCAAGATCCGACAAAATCCGACTAGGGCGAAAAATCCTAAATCTGAGCAAAAGCCCGAAATTCATCTAGAACTCAAGATTTTCAATGGATAACCTAGAATCACTTAGGAAATCAAAAAAAACAATTAAGCATGTGCCCAAGTAAGAAAAAAACCTCAAAAAGAAAGGCCAAAACACCAAAACCAAATCAAAAGAGGGTCCTTGCTTACAGCGGGGCGTGTGTGCGAAAAATTGCACAAAAAATGGCAACTTCTGTTGGGAAAATGCTCTAGAGAATTTGATGACGAACAAGAATCAAGAACCCAAAATATTTGGTTTCAATCTCACCATAAAATAAACAAGTCAAAATGCAAGATTTAAATAATCAGAACCAAAGGATAGATCAAATCCTCCATAAACTGAAATCTAAGAGTGTGCACATGAGTCATTTCCCTCCTTAATTTAGTATAGAAACCAAGTTTAGTCAAGTCAGGCTATGTAAGGATTCTAACTTCAAAAGAAACCTGGATAGGACCTCCCTACCAATCAGGCGTCCATAGCCTCGACGAGGTTATCATTGTGACTCTCCTGAACATAGCTCTACTGCCAGCAAGGCATCCATAGCCTCGATAGAGATATTCAGGTACCCCTGATAAGTTGGATTTATTCTTTTGATATTCAATATTTCACTTTTCTTTCCTTTGATATTCTTTACATATCTCTTTCATTTCAACTTGTGAACAATGAAGCTCACACTCAGGGCTAAGAACCACAGTGGCACTAAAGCAAAAATAGGATTTTTCACTTGACAAGACTTCACAAGGGTTCCTATAGTGACATCAAGATTCTTAAGATATATGATGGATATAAGATTTTTAGAGTACTTCAAATTCAAATCCACACCAGTGACTCAATCTTCTATAGATCTGACATTAAAATTGTTGGCAACAGCAAATATTTCAACCATCCTTTCAAGATGCAAGACTAAAGTCCACCCAAATAAATACTTAGAAAAATTCCAGAGAAGGTAGATTTGCCATGAAGGTGCAACACATCCAGGAGAAAGTAGAGAAACCCCCAAAGCAAGAGTAGAGAAAAAATAAAACAAACCAAAAGAAAACCTACACTAACCAAAATAAACAAAAACAAAGCAGAAAGGAAAACCCTAATCTAATTATATACAAGACCAGAGCTAAAAATAGCTCAAGACTGAAAATAATGCTTCAAATACTTTCCATTGACAGGCAGTGGGATATCCTCTCTAGTGAGAGTTTTCAATTAGAAAGCATTATCTCCCAAGATTTCTGAGATTTGGTAAGGACCGAGCCAAAGTTTATCAAATTTTCCGTGCTTTCCCTTATGGTCATGGGCTTTATCCCAGGAAAGAACCAAGTCAGAAATCCTAAAAGCTTTAACCTTGGCTCTCTTATCAAACCATCTCTTGACAACCCCTTGATGCTTAGCAAAGTTCTCTAGGGCTTCATCCCTCTTTTCTTCAGGGTGCAATAGTTTAGAAAGTCTTGCCTCACGTCTATCTCCCTCATCATAATATTCATTGATGAATTGAAGGGTAGGGATTTTCAATTGTATGGAAAACACTGGTTCTAATCCATAAACCAAGTGGTAGGGTGACATCCCTATGGAGGCTTTATGTCTTTTACAATCTTCCCAAAGAGAAAATCTAAGTTGGGTATGCCAGTCTCTAGGGTTCCTTCCTAATAACTTGCAGATGATAGTCAAAAGATTCTTATTAGAGCATTCAACCAACCCATTACCCTGTGGATAGTAATTGGATGCAAATTTTATAATGATCCCATGATCAAAAGCCTAGTTAGAAAACTTTAACGATGAAAACACAGGACCATTTTCACAAACCAGAGACATAGGACATCCAAAATGATTAAGAATACCAGATTCAAGGAAGTTAATCACTACCTCAGAAGTACACTGCTTGCATGCAAGAGCTTCTGTCCATCGCATAAAATAATCAGTAATGGTGAGAATATACCTGTGACCAGTGGAAGAGGGTGGATTGATGGGGCCAATGAAGTCCATTCCCCATTGAACAAAAGGTTTTACCTCGACAACCGATTGAAGTGGGAGCGCTGCATACTTCTCTTTGGTGGCCGCCATTTGACATACATGGCATGTCCTGACATGACTGTGGGTGTCTTTGAACAATGTAGGCCAGTAGTAACCAGCTCTGAGAATTTGGTTTGTTGTAGATGGTGCTGACCCATGGCCTGTACCATATCTGTCATGGAATTCCAACATCATTCTTTCAAATTCTACCCTTCCCAGGCACCTTAAGTACACCCCCTTGTGATTTTTCTTGTATAAAATAGCCCCTTTTAACATGAAGTTGTCACTCTTCAAGTGAAACTCCCTTCTTTGTACTAGATTGAGATGGTTAGGGCACCTCTGGTTCAGGAGATAATGAACAACATCATCATACCACTCGCCAGGAGAAACCTCCTCTAAAGTATAAGCTTGAGTTGTAAGATCAGGGTCTGTCTCTGCCATTGTCTTTGTGAGCCCCTGCCCTCTTACCAGCTTCATGGGCTGAATCTCCATATCATACTCCTGTAGCATAGTTACCCACTTGGCTCTTCATTCTCCCAGTTCATTTTGTATCAAGAGTAGTTTGACTGTAGGATTGGGAACTATAGCAAAGATCTTATTTCTGAGGATGTAGTGTCTAAATTTTTTGACTGCCCTGACTAAGGCATAAGCCTGCTTCTCCACATTTGGGTACCTTAGTTCTACATCCTTTAATGGCATGCTCATGAATGCTATGGGGTGTTAATTGTCTTGGTCAGATTTATGAGTTAATATAGCAGCATAGGAGTGGTCAGAAGCAAATAAATATATGTAGAATGGTTTGGCATAATCGGGACTTACTAAAACTGGGGCTTCAACAATAGCTCTTTTTATCTTTGTGAATGCTTCTTTTGCTTCTGCATTCCATTCCACCTTGGCCTCCTGCTTCAACATTGCATTCAATGGCTTGACTATCTCTGCAAACCCAGTAACGAACTTCTTGACAAAATTGATCTTGCCGAAGAAAGACTTCATTTCCTTTTTACTAGCGGGTGGTGGGATCTTTAGAATAGCCTCTATTCATTCTGGATCAATTGCAATCCCCTTTTTAGAGATAATATGCCCTAGTAACTTACCCTTTGTTACTCCAAAGATGCATTTCTTTGGGTTGAGGGATGTCCCAAACTCTCTGCATTTCTGGAAAACTTTGCACAAATCTGAGATATGGTCACCTCTATTTTTTGAAAATACCATTAGGTCATCCATATAGATGATTATGCACTTCCCAATTATATCTTTAAAGGCTATGTCCATTACTCTCTGGAATGTAGCTCTAGCATTAATCAAGCCAAAAGGCATTCTTCTATAAGAAAAGGTGCCCCACTTAGTGGTGAAAGCAGTCTTATGTCTATCCTCATATTGCACCATGACCTGGTTATATCCTGAGTAACCATCCAGAAAAGACATCATCTAAGATTCATTGATGATCTGGAGTACTTCATCCAATGAAGGCACTGGATAATTGTCTTTCTCTGATGCTCAGTTTAGGTTCCTGAAATCCACGCATAGTCTGATTTCACCATTTTTCTTTCATACAAGAACCAAGTATGCAACCCAAGTAGAGTGTCTGAATGGAAATATGATTCTCGTAGACAACAGTTTCTGCACTTCCCTTTGTATTACAGGTTCCAGCAGAGCATTAATAGGTCTCTGCCTTTGTTTGAAAGGTTTAACTTCTGGATTGAGAGGGATAGTATGAGTTATGACTGATGTATCATAAGTCTTCAAGTCTTCATAACTCTAGGCTATCACATCTGGATATTTGTGCAATGCATCAATGATTCTCTATCTTTCTTCTAGGGTGCATACTTTTCCAATGAGAACATTTTTTACATCCTCCTGGGATCCCACATTATACTTGTCACATTATCCACTAATGGACTCTTTCCTAGTGTCTTGATCCTAGTCTCTGATCTTGTCCAGATCAAAGATTCTCTCCAATTGCACCATTCCCCTGGGGATTGTGTTGGTCTTTAGGTTGATTACCCCTTCCAAGTCCATCTCTGCCTCTTGAGGCTCAATTTCATCAATGATCTGAGAAGCAAAAAAATTTGTGTTTGTAATAATGTCTAGAATATGCTTATCATCTTCAAACACCTGGAAGCTGGTAACATTATCAGGGACTGAGAGCACTGGGGTCAGTTCCACTGTAAACTTCTTCAACCCAGAAAGAGATAGAGGCTGCAGAGTGATGGCTGCCTGGGCCAAGGAATCAGCTATCTGGTTTCTATTAAGTGAAATCAGCTGAATGTTGAAGGCATCAAATCCTTCAATAAGGTCTCATACTTGGTGTCTATAGTTAGTCAATCTTTTGTCATGGCAGGAGTACTTCCTTCTATCTTGCTTAACTACTAATTCAGAATCTCCATACACTTGCAAGATCTTAACCTTCTTCTTCAAGGCCATCAATAATCCATGAACTAAGGCTTCATACTTGGCTACGTTATTTGTACAATGAAACTGAAGTCTATGAGCTGAAAAAAACATCTTACCTTTTGGGCTGATCAGCTCAAATCCTACCTCAGCTCCTTGTTTTGATTTAGAGCCATCGAATCTTAATGTCCAATAGCAAGCACCTGCAGACTTCTTCGCTTCCTCACTTACATTGTTATTGCTGAATGGCTTTTCAAAAGGCATCACTCCTTTTCCTTTGTGGTCTTCTTGGACATTGCTTGGGATCACAAGAATAGGATTAGTATACTTCTGTATTTGTTTTACTACAACTTGGCATAAGCAACAGTCCAATTCTGAATGTGAAGCATTATGTACCTTGCACCAATTGGGAAAAAGTAACTCTTCAAAGTTCATTCTTCTTCCTAACTGAATCTGACCTTCAATACATTTTTGAAGGAACTCTTGAAAATTGTCTAACAAAGCCAGCTGATTATCCTTTGGATCATCATTACTTTCAGCTGGTTCACCATTGTCCTTACTTGGGTCCACTAGGGCTTCAACACCACTAGACTTTGTGGTGAGGCCATGAGACACTGTATGCAACATGAGGACCTCCTCCGAATCTAGTTTTTCCAAGGGATCAAAAAGCATGTAACTACCCATACTTACTTCTGACACCAGAATTTCAGTAGAACTTTTCTGATACTCTGTAATCATATATTTCATTTTGGGTTTTTGTTCAATTTTAATCTGATTTGGTACCCCTTTCCAGGGAAGCCACATATGGGAGTGATCAGTTGAAAAATATCCATTCAATGCCCTGGTAAAGTCCCTTCCCAAGATTAGGCCATAGGCGTCAGGGATGTTAGCCACTTGTATATTGACAACTTACTGAATTCTAGGATTAGAAGCAATCTGTAGGTGAATCATATTCAACTCTCCTACAACATTGACTTCGGTTCTATCCAACTGTGTGACTTTTTTTTGAGAATCAGCAGGGGTGATACCCATAGCTCTATAGACACCAAGGGGCATGACATTGGTTGAGGCACCAGAATCCAACAAACAATTATGTAAATTCTTACCAAATACGCGGATAAAAATCAAGAATGGGGGAGTATCTATTTTTGCTTGAAATGGAGTCAAGGGAGTATTTACTTGAACAACTTGAGATTTGTCCCTTTCCTTCCTAGTGTCTCTAGGGGGCATATGGACTTGATCATGGGACTGATTTTTCTCTCCTATCAGCTGAGAACTAGATACTTTATGGACATTCTTGCTAACTAATTTATCTTGTAATATATAATTTGCATCATAAGAACTTAAAATTGCATTCCTAATGGATGGAAATCTTAATAGCTCAAATACAGATAGATTTACCTTCAATTTTTGGAGTTCTTCAGCAATATACATGGCCAATTTTCCTTCATTTAAATCAGTGGGGATCTCCCTCAGGTACTCCGCCATCTTTTCTTTACCTGCATCAGCATTTCTTCCTTTTGGTACCTCAACATGTTCTCCTTAAGATAAATATTGCCTAGAAACTAGGGGCAATGAGGGATTGTTACTAGCATTGGGTTCTGGAGGCATGTTGAAATTGTTTGGTGGAATGGAAGTAGTAAAGGGGCCTCCTACTTGTGGGTGCCTGTGCGGAAACTCCCTTAAATCATACCTTTTGATAGTCCTCTAGAAGGTCTGCACTTCTTCAATGTATGCTTCTTCTTCATCTCTGTGACCATTGTAATTCATTTGATTCTCATCAAATATCTATGTCATTTCATCTCCATTGCACACCTGGTCTGCCTCATCATCCAACTGGTCAGATTCTTCTTCAGGTACATTCTCCTCACTTTGGGGAAAAAGAGCATGGTTTAATACCAATATTGGTGATTCATAAGGAATAGAGGGCACTATCTCTTGACAGGTTGCATTATTCTCCACCTCATAATGAAAGATTGAGGCTTCTACTTGGAACTCTTGACAGTCCAGCTCAGAATGCTGACTAGTCTTGTGGAGCCTACACCACCTTGATAAAGCAGCCTCAGCTAGATATACCCCACTAGGAGGCTTTTCTTGATTAACCGGCTAACCGGCAGACTGATTAACAGGTTGACTGATTGGTTGATCCAATGGAGTGGGAACTCCTCCATTGTTGGGACCAGTGTTCCAAGTCCTATTCTGTCTTGACTATTGTCTTCTATCGAATTCTTGTCCACCACCTAGTCCTCTATCAAAGTTCTGACCTAATGATTGTCCTTTATCATAATTCTACCTTCTTTCATTATTATATCCCCTGTCATTATTGTAACCTATGTCTTGGTTATATCCTCTATCATTGTTGTATCTTCTATCATTGTTATACCCTTTGTCCTAACGTTTCCCTCTATCAAAGTGTTATCCTTGTGGATTCTCTCTATTATGAGTGGACTGCATACTCCTCTGAGCAGCTTGCAACTGACTATTTTGATTCCTCAAGTAGGTCACCTCCATATTCAATTTCTTTATTTGTTCTAACAATTCATCAGTATTTCCTTGTCAGGATTACTGTATGAAGGTTGATTCGCACTATTCTGGGAATACCCAACTGCAGCATCGAGATTTAGTGACTGGTTTAGGACTTCAGAATTTTGCAGGTATGAAGGATAACTAGCCTGAGCCTAGATATGTAGAGGTTGATTCACCTTTTGCTGAGGATAACTAACTGCGGATGAAACTTTTCTGCCAGGAGGCCCTGGGTAAGGGACCAAAGGTAATTGAGGTATTTGGTTCATGATTGAAGTATGGTTCGTAAAAGCTTGATTGAGAACTGGAACTTGTCCAGGGTGAGCAATGTGTCCTAATGAGGGTAAAGGCCTAGACATATGTTGCCTTAAATTTGTGCTAACTTTTACAGCCTCTGCATATGCATCTAGTAAACTCTCAGGGGGGTTATTACTCCATTTCATAAAAGTAGTTGTTAAATTATCAAGTCCTTCATAATAGACTTCTAGGGCAGTGGCTTCATCAACAACATACAGAGTCTGCAATCAGGTATAGGCACGGTGAAACCTATTGTTGAAAGACCCTATGGGCTCATTAATCTCCCTCTTCACATTGGTAAACTGACAGTAAAGTTCATTAGAACTAATGGGGATTTGAAACTTCTGCAAAAAGGCAACCTCTAACTCAGTCCAATGTTGGATAGACTTGGCAAGCAAATGGTTATACCAATAAAATGCATCTTCTCCTAGTAAATAAGGAAATAACCTACATGTTACATCCTCATAGTTTATCCATCTATCCTTAAGGCCAGTCTGGAAGATTCTAATGTGCTCCTCAGTGGTTCTATTGGGATCGTTGACATGGAATTTTAAACAGAAGTGTTCAGGGTTCTTTGGCATAACATTGTAGATAGCGAAACTTAGTGGAGATGGGTTGGTTGCTAGCAAAGCTAGTGGTGGAGGTGGGGTGGTAATGGCTGACTTAGGACTGGCTGATGTTGTGGACTGGGAATGGCCTCAGAATCAGATGAACTTGATGAAGATGGGGATGATGAAGATGTGAGAGGTGGATGGGATGAGGATGATTCTCCCCTTATGTTGGTCCTTCTTGACCTAGTAGGGTCTGGTAATTCTACTTCTCCTGAATCTCTCAAGAGAGATGGCATTCAAAAATTGATCTAGCTTGCTTATTCAGGCCCTCCTTCTAGTGCTAGTTCCTGTTGATCATGTTTTTTGCACAATAACAGCCAGACAAAATATGATATCCTATCTCTCTTGAAAAGTAAATCTCTATTGGCAAGCCTCAAGAGATAACTCCAAGGTCTCTAATGTTAGGTCTTGACAGTGCATAAATAACTTAGTAACAAAATGTGAAAATGATGGTAATCACAATGGGACCTTACTACAAGCAAAATGATGAATCAATTTTATCAGATCTAACAATCTGATGGTGCTTCAATCCTGGTTTTAATCCAATAATCAAAGAAATATAAAGAGAGAAGGGTTTCAAAGAGATTTCTAAGTCTAATACTACTCCTAGGATTAACAATGAAAGTAACCAATACTTGAAATGGACCAATCCTTCAAAACTAATTTATACTTGACCAAGATAAATCTATAATCTCACATAAAACAGTACAATCTTCTGAGGTGTTAAGATATTCAAATTGTATACATTCATTCAAATAACCCTATTGTAGTTAAAATGAAAAAATCCTCACAATCGAACTTAAGCACACGAAATATAAAGTCCAGGCTAACTTAGCAAAGCAACTAACAATCAGTTGGTTACGAAAAGTATGGAGTGAAGGATTGCTGCAACATTCAAATATTAAATCACAAACAATATTGAACCCAAAGCTAATCTAAACATTAACCTTCTAAAAGAAATTTTAAAGATGGAATAACAGGAAACCATGCAAAACAAAAGAAACAAGTATGGCACCAAATCACAATGTCATTTCTTGTATTCAAATTGTTCACTGTAGCAACAATTCTATCTTTTCTGCTACAATATTTGCTTGAGGGAAACTACCTGCTAACTTACTCTACTTCTAACTAGCTCTACTCTATGTTCTAGTTACAAATTCTAACCTTCTAACTATTTCTAACTATTCTAACCCTTTACAAATGAAGCGACATGCCCAATATATAGAAATCCCCAGGAATTCATCGGTCAGGCAAGGGTTTCAAAGTAATAACTCAGCACAACAACTCGGCCAAGAGAGTCTTCAAAATGGGTCGAATAAGCAATAAATGCACGTTCCATTGAAGTCGGCACAAGATCTGCAATGCAACTCGGACGACCCGCTGGAAGATAATAGGGAAGCACAAATCTCGCCACAGCCCATCATTAGCTCTCTTCCCTATTATCCTCACACCGATCTGACTTTTCATGTAGCTTCAACAATGCTACATGCAATTTGGCTACAAGTCATACTGGCAGAACCCTAAGTCGCCTCTCAATGGACGCAATCTCATCCCTTGAGTGTTTGACCGACATGTCCCAATCTACCTTATATGTCACATACTTATCAATAACTGCGAGGTAGGTGGCCGCATCCTCCAGTTGGTGCTCAAAAATAGAACCATCATCAAGTGGTGCATACACATCATGCCACCACTCTCTCAACTGTTCCAGGCTTAAGTACTTGGGCATGATCTTTCTTCTTCCCGTCATGATTTCAAAGAAGGCAATGGAACCATTGTAAACCCCAGTTAGAGTGTCATCAATCTGCTTCCTTTGTTTGTAAATCTTTTTCAACACCTTCTACCTAATTTGCAATGCTTCATACCACTCCCATGGCTCAGTAGCTCTGGAAGAAGGAAGGATCCCGTCACGCACCAATCTTTCCCGAGTGTATTCCATTAGATTCCCAATTTTCTACAGAAGGAGGTATGTATCCTCCTTATCTTGTGCTAACACAGCCTTCAACAACTCACTCGCCATGACAGCATCCTTTCCTATTGATAGGATCTCCCTAATAGCTTCATCACCTTTTACCTGCACCCCTTTTAAAAAATTCACAGTGGCAACAATGGAGGCTTTCATCTTTTCTAGCTTAGTTATGGTCTCCTGAGGCAGAGGATTAGTAACAAAGGAAGAAGGATTAATGGCCTGCAGTGGTTTCATTCATACCTCCAAGCACTTCTTGATATTTTCATTTTCTTTCTTTAGTTCCTGCTTGGTTTTCACTTCCTTCCTAAATCTATCCATAATAACTGCACCGAAGACCTCATAATCCTCAATGTCCTGCTCAACTGATGTAGGCCCAAAATTAAAAGTTTGTATATTATAATCATTTCCAGCCACATCGCTTGTGTTTTTATTTGGAACAGGGGTAGCAATATGAACAACCTTGTTATGTGCCTCATCTCTCTCAACCCGTGAGATCACCCTAGCCTTCTTTTTACCTTTATCTTTTCCAATCCTGGCTAGTAATGCATCCCAGTTCGGTGGACTATCCTCCACTACTACCTGTTTTCTCTTTATTTTTTTCTCCAGCCAATTAGGGACACTGGACTCCAATTGCATTTTGGCTTGTTTTTCCTTCACTTGTTGACCCTTAGGTGCCTCCTCTTCCAAATTTTGTTTCTTAGGAGCTTCATCTTTATTCCTCTCTTCTTCTTCAACATGCCCCTCTTCATGCGCAGGCGAGGGAACCTTTTCTGCTTCTTCCTCCCTTAGAGGAGATTCAACTTCTTTAGTTTTGAAAGGAGAGTCTGCATGTGTAACCAAGGGAGATTTCCTTTCTTTTTCAATTTCTACCTCTGCACTATAGAGTTCCCCCTCATGGAATTCCTCTCCTTCAGTATCTGGGCCTTCATCAACTTCTTTTGTCTCACCAGGTTCACTTTGGGTTTCATGAGTGGAAGGAACATCACTATGCTACTCCTCATGAAGAGTGGCAGGAGGAAAATCCACCCTAGGTACACTGTTCTATGTAGGAGTCCTAGACCTCCTTATATATACTTTTTCTCTCTCCTCTAAACTTTCAACATTTATCACCAGTGGGGAAAATTCATCCTCCCCAGCCTTGGAGCTTGCCTTCTCTGATAATTTGACAATTCTTTTCCTCTTCAGCACAGGAGCATCAGCCCCAGGATTTTGCTTGGACCTCTTAGTCCTTGTCCTCTTCTTGGCCTTTGGCCTCCTCCATTTTTTTGTTTCCTGGACCTTTGTTTCTTGTACACCTTTAGATTTATTTCTGACAGGAGAGTCCAGTTTTCCCTTGCCTTTGGGATCCTGCTCGATGGATTCTTTAGAAGTAGAATGGGAATCTAAGTCCCCCATCAGGGCATGTGTGCATTTTACTCCTTTATTTTCTAGCTCCCACATAGTGTGCTTGAGCCACATCTTGGTAACATTGAGAACTGGATCCATTAGTTGCTTCAGTTCTATTTGCTCCTCTAACTAGTCTATATCGCCAATCGGTCTATCTTTTATTGCCTCGTAGGCATGATCCTAAATTAAGTTCCCATCATCCTCCAATTGTTCAGGCACTGCCCTTACATTGTATAATCGGACTACATCAACTAGAAGCTGGGATAATTTCTTCTTTTTGACCTCATATTCATCACCACAATTGGCCGTAGTCCTCTAAATCAACCTTATGGTTGTAGTCTCTACTGACCTTCTTTTGAGCTTCCCCTATGATGTCAAATCTGGATCTCTTGGAGTGGAAAGACAAACCAAGAGCACTCAATTCTTCTTTTGAAGCTTGGGAAGAACCAATGGAAGGACATACCTCTCCAGTACCAATCCTTAGGGGAAAATCTCCACCAAATCCTATATTTTGTTTGTCCTTCTTGAAAATGGCATCAAAATCACAAATCTACCTAGTGACTTCCAACAATATGATGTGATCAGTGGGATACCTTGGAAGCCTATATGGGGCCCTTTGATAGTTTTCAATCTCGATGTATGAGAAGGTTGGGAACTAGATGAACCACGCTCCGTACTTCTTGATGAGCTCCTTGGCTTGATATGAAATTCTAACATGCTCTGCTTCTTTAAGCATTCTGGTAATATGCATGGTGAATGCATCATTTTCCCTCCTGTAGTCTGAGCCTCCTAAATACAACTGAGGGTAAACCTCATAGATAATATCTTGTCCGAAAATTCCCTTTGTATCTAATCCTCTGTAGGGATGGAATCTAGCCAGCGCATAGACCGAATATGAGGTCATTGTGAAGGTCTTTGTTTGCAACACATTGGAAAATTGTTTGTGAATTACTTGGCTAATGACCCCTGCCCAATGGTAGTTAATATTTTCTTGTTCCATCCTCACAATCGCATGGCACATCCAATTCTCGAATGTACCAGCACTCTTCAATCCAAGCACCCTACTAAGAAAGGTGATGGCATCATAGTACTCCTTGAATTTTGCTCTGTACAACTGCTTAGGAAACTTGAAATAGTGGGACTTGGGCTTCTCCAGCCAGGAGTTGATTAGCTATTGTGACTTCATAGTCTGGTCATCGTAGAACTCCTGAGCTACCTCAATGGTGAATCCCACCACATGAGACCAGTCTGGCATGTCAAAGGTTTGGGCAATGGAGACCAGGTTGAGATTTGCAACAACTCTCCCTTGAGGACCAATAATCCTCTGCGTGTCCTGATCATAGTGCCTGGCGCACTAAAGGACCAACTCATAGCATTGCACCGTAGAAGGAAAACTACCAACATGTGACAATCCCGACTCCATCATCCTTCTAGTCACCAAAGGAGGATTCTCAGTCGCCATTCTTTCTTTAAATTCTTCATAGTCCTAGAGGCCAACATTTGTATCAGTGACTTGACTAGACAGAAGTGATTTTACTCTCAGGGACCTTTCTCTTAATGTCTAGCTTGATCCTCTCTGCATCAGACAATGAGGAACCAGCTGCTACTTTGCTTGATTCAGCCTGCACTCAACATGAAAATGATAGTAAAACCACAGGAGAGCAAGGTTAATCCATCAGAACACCATTAGAATGCACCTCACATAGTCAAGGTGTTATTAAAATACATATAAAATGACCACAACAAATTTAAGGTTTCAAGACCATCCGTGGAATCTGAGCCAGAGAGGAATTTTGGGAAATTCTAGATGGATCATATTCCAACAAAAAAACCAAGAAACACCTACTTAACCATCAAACCTGATCATTTTTAATCAATAAATCACATGAGAGATCCAAGCATGGCATGAAATAATCATCAAATGCATCGTAAATTGTAAATGAATCCAATTATTTCATGTTTCTTTACATTTCATCAACTTTCTAGAAAATCCACCATAGACAGATTTCCTCGAAGAACGAGCCAAGAGGATTTTCGGGAAATTAGAGGGATGGTGGATTTCAGAGAAATCCATGGTTAGGGCACAATTCTGGACTGAACGGTGCGAAGGCAAGTACTTTGGCCAAACAACTTTCATTCGAAAAGAATTCACACCAAATGGGGCACGTCTCACTGAAAGTGAATGTGAAAGTCATGTCGATGAGAGATTTTCTTTGGTATAAGGTCACAACAAATCGCGCTTGTCTCACTGACCATCATAGTTTAAGTGATCACTTCGGCCAGACTAAAGTTTATCTATATGATGTCTCAGCAAACTTACAAAGTCTTACCAAATGTCAATGACGAACATCTCAATGTGACCAGTGGGTAGTCGGGGTAAGCTCTCAGCGACTTCTCTTGGTCTCACCGACTAGCTATAGAACATGAGATACCTTTGTTGTGAGAAAGATACAGTCACAACAAACATATGGGCTTGGGAGGACTTTAGGTGAAGCGTTTGAGTTCGGCTAGAGGTCCTAGCGACTACGTTATGTCTCGCCGATGAAGAGTTCCATCGGGATAACCTCTTGCCGACATTAAGAAATCACCTCGATGGAAGATTAGGGCTCGCCAAGAGAAAATTTTTGCTATGATGTCCTGGCGATCATTAGGAGTCTCATCAAAAGTGAATATTTTGGTAAGAGTAGGGAGTTCATGGTAAGGTCTCAGCAAAGCACGAATGTCTCCCCGATAGAAGGTTACTCAACAAGAGCAGTATACATTTAGCAAAAGGTCTCGCCGAAAGGGGGAGGTCTCAGTGAACTTACAGAAGATCGGAAAGATGAAAGGAGCCCACTATGAGCTCTTGGCAATGAGGTTTGTCTTGTTGACAGCGAGTGTGAGCAAGCATGTCAATAAGACATCTCCTTGTGGGGTGAGATCTCAGCGAAAGTGAAGGTCTCGCCGAATGATATGCATGAAGGATTTCATCGATGTAAAAATGATAGTGTCACGATGATCCAACATGAAACTAGGAATACCACTTCAGCGAACCTTAAGGTGGTCGATATGATATCTCAGCGATCTCGAATGGTCACAACGAAGGGAATTCGAAAGGCACGGAGAGTCCCGATTTCATTGAGACACTAAACCAACTAAGGATTTTGAAATGTTTAACTTAGGGAAAGTCGGGGACGGACCTCTCATGAATTTTCTTTGCATTCTAGGTCAATCCTGAGATGAAATCACCTGATATGGCATTTCCCTAGTTCCAAACCCAATTCATTCACCATTAGCACATAGGCAAGCTCAGAATTTAGTTGTTTCATTGTTGAGTCATCACTAGGGTTTACTAATTACTCTCAGGCAAGATTCATTAAAATGCAGATGGACGCATGAACTCAAAACTCACCTGGGAGATGACAAAGGATGCAATACCAAACAACCCTAGCACACAATAAACAAATACATAGGAATTTGAATCCCACAAGCCCATTCATAATTCAATTCAAAGTAGAGCAGTCAGACACATACCATTATAAAGCGAGAATTGGTCTCAAAAGCAGCAAACGCGAAGCTCAAGGGTGTGCACAATGAACACAGGCGATAACACACAAGAAATCACCACCAAATCAATCAATTCAAATCCAAATGTCCCCAAAATCCCAACCAAATACTCTTAAGAAAGCACTTCTTAGCTCAAATGATGGCAAATAGTGAACATAATGGCGGAAAAGATCTCAAAATCATGTTAAATACATTTTTCAGAGCATGTACGAAGCCATTAATGCAATCAATAGGTCAATCAGAAAACCCAAGAAGCCGATGATAGGGTGGAATCCGGAAGAATCCCCAAACGACAAGGGTCTAGCCGGAATCCAAGCAAGATCCATGAAAATCTGACTATTTCAAAAAATCCCGAATCCGAGCAAAAGCCCAAAATTCATCCAGAGCTCAAGATTTTCAATGGATAACCTACAAAAACTTAGGAAATTAAAATAAATAATTAATCATGTGCCCAAGTAAGACAAAAACCTCAAAAAGAAAGGGAAAAAACACCAAAACTGAAGCGAAAGAGGGTTCCTGCTTACAGCGGGGTGTGTGTGTGTGAAAAATTGCACAACATGCAAGTAATCCATGACATCGGTTATCAACCATCAGTTGCACATGGAAGCTACTCCTTGGCTCACTCGTGGCCTGCATCTATGGGTCCCCTTCTGCCTAGGATAGACCTATTGCATAAAACATATCATAACTATAAGAAAGGACGTCTAAGGTTGAAGGTAAGGTATCCTCCCTTGCCTTATGCTATTTCACATAGGGCTTGGTTGAAGGCTGACAACAATGTTGTTAAGGCTCGAAAGAGGAAAGAAGAGAAGTGGTCTTGTGATCCTCCTTCTTCCTCTTCCACTACCCAGTTTGATGCTTCTTCTCATTCAACTGTGGTACTATCAAGTTCTGCTCCTTGTTTGCAGGAGAACCCCTCGATTCCCACTTGGTGAAAGTCTAAGCATCCCACATTTGAGCTTCATGTTCTGTCGATGGAGACTAGACCCATTTAGTATGAAAGGAAGAAGGTCTCCCAGGGAGAGTCCTCCTTGTCTCGACCTTCATGGCCTCCTACTGCTCCTGCCTCTAAGGCAGTGAGGGGAAAGAGGCCCGTTGCCAAGGCTCTTGAGTCAACTCCTCTTATTGCTCTTCAACCTTCTCCCCCTATTCCCATATAGGAACATGTTCCTCTGCCTAAAACAACCATATTCGACATTCCTATGGTCGAGCAGGAACCTCCTGTCCCTTTGCAAGCTCTGGCCTCTAACTCCAAGATCCATAGGAACTTCCTTGCACAAGAATGCAAGCACCGCTAAAAGGTTCTCTTGGCCAAGTAGGCCACCTCACAATAGGAGGAAGAAATGGCCACTCCTATTTTAGGACCTCCTACAACATCTCCTTCCCCCCTTCCCTCTATTCCGCTTCAGTTTGGTTCATTCCCAGCTTTTGTTGTGAGCACTAATGTGCCTAAACCTAACGGGTACATGTGTTTATTGCTACTTTAGTGAAGCCGCCTTTGCTAATGTCTATCCTATATGTTCAACCCTTCCCAAATCCCATGGACATGGTTAATACTTTGGCCATGTCCGCCACTGTTCTATCCTCCTCTTCCTTTGCACCCCTAGCTTCGTCTATGGGAAGTTCATCTCCTCCAACAAGGAAAGAGGCAAAGGTTGTTCCTTCTGGCAATGAAGGATGTAAGAGGATTCCACCTTCCTCACAAGGTGGCCCCATGATGACTTGTTCTGTCCTTATGACAGAACCAGTCCCGACTTCCCCTAAGTTTGTCACTACTCCTGAATCATTCAGCGAACCTAGTGGTGAATCTCAAGCATAGCTTACCTCATCTGTTGAGAATAGGCATGGTACTCCCATGGGATGCATGTTTAATTCCATGGATGAAGTCCTAGCCCTATCAGAATCTTCATGAAATCATTGACTTTAACTCCACAGGGTCCCGGTGGAGAGGACCTTGAGGGCCCCTCTTCCTTGGCCCCTGTTGTGGGAGGGTTGAATGCTCTTCCTCTTAACATTCCACCCTTGCAAGCTTGTTCTCCTTCCCCTTATGAGGATCTAGATTGAGAAGTGGACGACCTCTTAGCTGATCAATGTTAGGAGGAGGCCCCTTTTCTTGATCTTGTGTGTGTATTTTGTGATGTGTTCCCCCATATCCATGCTATATGTGCCTAGATAACCCTTGTCACCATTGTTGGTGCTTGGATATAGGTGTAGTTTTTGTGTCATGAACCTTCTTCTATTTTTGCCATCATTCTTCCATGTTTATCATTGATTTTTGACAAATTGGGGATGATGAAAAGCATTGAGGGCATTTAAGCTTCCTTTCCATGTTGACCCAATTTTTTATTTTGTATTTTTACTTTATTTTCTGTGCATTCTTTTGAATCTAGTTGGGAATTGATGATCTTTCACCTTGCATTACGGTTACCTATTATTATATGAGCTCAGACAGATCTGACCCCACGAAACTAGATCCCCATGTGCCCTTTGTATTTTTCTTTCTCTTCTCCTTTACTTTCCCTTTATCTTTTCTTTGTTGGAGTTGTTCATCCTATGTGTGACAATGCTCTTCTTCAACACTTTGATTTTCAGAAAATGAATTCGTTTCCCATGAATCTTTTCTTGAAAGTCTTCACAAAAATCCCTTCCTTAGAATTGCATCCTCAACTTGGAACCCTAACAGAATGTGTTTCCTTCATCACGAGTTCATAAAGAAAGGACTTGAAGACCTTCCTCTGAAGTGGGAACAACTTTAGCTTCCCCTCATGTGGGGGCATGTCCTTCCTTTTGAATTCCTTGATGAAGTGAACATCTTTTGAAAGGATTCCTTGATGAAGAATCATTCGAAGAGAACAATCACTTTTGAATTGTGTGTCCCTTGAGTGGACCCCCCTTCTTCCTCATGGTGGGTTCCCAAGGGACCCTTAAAAAGCATTTATGATGAATGGACCTTTTCACGTCTAGCCTAGGGGTAGCTCGACTAGGCTCATTTCATTTTCTCTTTCATGTCTAGCTTGGGGGTAACTTGACTAGAACTTACTTTTCAAACAACACGTCCCTTGAGTGGACCCCTCTCCTTTTGAAGGGTTCTTGAGGGACCCCTTTGAAATTTTTACAGTTTGCATGACCAGCTTCTTTTTGACATGTTCTATCTATGGGTAGACGTGTCACCACTTTTGACATGTTCTATCTATGGGTAGACATGTCGTCACTTTTGACATGTTCTATTTGTGGATAGACATGTCGCCACTTTTTGACACTCTCTATCTGCAAGTAGACATGTCGCCGCTTCTTGAATCTGTGAAGTCCACTTCCTTGGGGCTTCCTCCATGCGAGAGATCTTGGGGGTCTCCTCCTTGTAGATCTACGGGCCTATAAAACACTTTGTTCTTCTAACTTCATAGTTTCAAGCAACTATGGAGTCCTTCACTTCTACTGCACCTTCAGGTACGTCAGACCGAGTACTGCTTCCTCAAAGGTTCAGGTATACTTTTCTAACCCTACTCTCTTATTGATCTAATTTACCAAGCACTCATCAGTACTTATGCTCAGTAAAGTGGGGAAATAATGTATAAGAGTGAATTTACACCCTAGGTGCAATTCCCCATTTTTCCTTTATCCACCTTAGAAAACCAAAGTCGGAGGCTTAATTTTACTTAAGCCCGCTATTGGTGGTCCACATGGTGCCTATTTTATGTTTTGGTGGAGGTTTTTCTATCAGTGATGCCCGCGTGGCACACAAACGTTTGTGCGGCGTGCTTACATCCCTGGAAAATTCTTGCAGCTGAGCCAGTAAAGGCATTACTTTTCTCATTGGTAGTGAATTTGTAGCGCCTCCTTCGGCTGATCGACCTGGATATGGTCATTTTCTCCCTTCATTCCTTCATATTCATCCCTTGAACATGCATTTCATCTTCTTCCATGCATTGAGCTCACTCTGACCACTTCATGCATTCAATCCAACACTTTCAGTAGCATTTCAAGGATCCCATTGCAACAACATCTCACTCCATCAACTTAGTAGAGAACATTTAGGACCACGCCAGTTGCAATAAGGTTTGAGTTCCTCTCATTTCTCCCCCAAGCAGCCTTGAGTACTCTTGGTGGAGGTGGTAAGCTTCCCTCTCCTCTCTATCATTTGGTTGAGTAACATAGTACTGTTTTGTAGTGCTTGTGCTTTCTTTACATTATTACTTCTTTATCTCATTCTTTTGGTTGTTTGTGGTGATGGAAACACCTAAATGGGGGTCTAGCTGAGGCAGGCCCCTATAAAGCCACCCAAAATTTTCCCTTTTATTGTGTGTAGGTGTGTGAGCTCTCAGACAATCAATTGGAGAACGAGTTTATTTTTGAGATTCTCCTCATTTTCATCACTCTTGCTTATTTACTTTATAATATTAGAGAAATATTTGTTTACTTGCTAGTGTCATTTTGGCCTTTTAGTTGAGTGTTTAGGCCATTAGTCCTTTTTGTGAGTCCAACCTTGTCTCTGTTGTTGTCTGACCATATGGACTACAATGTGCTTTAGAGATGTCATCGTGTCGCGCTATCATCCAGAGTCTGTGCTGACATCCTCAAGAAGACAACTCCCTAAGGAGTAGAGTTGGACCTACAAACTAACTTTCTTAGGCCCGCATTGAAACTCAAGATTGCAAAGTGATTGCAGGGATTCATAGTCCTCATCATTTTCATTCTCATAACCCTAAACATTGCACTTAGTTGAGCTAAGTTAGGGTAGCCTCTCTCGTCTTGGCCCTCTGTGACCTGGGTTCTTGCACATGGTGGTCCCCCTCTCTTATAGATACATCATACAAGCATCTGAATACATGATATCTTGAATGTACATGCTCCCGACATCTACAAACCATTTCCCAAAACTACAAGCAATAGTAATCACCAACAAACAAATGCAGACCAAAATACCGAAGGATGTAAGCTAAGTATCGATTCAGATACCAGACCAAAATACTGGAACAACTTCAAACTTGATCTTGCAATTGCAACTCATATATTATGGTGACATCAATGACAACAAAAAATAAAAAAATGATATGTTCTTCATTTTTATAACAATCTACCCCTTTTTCATTGATGGAAACATGTGCCAAAAGGAATATTTACAAAACTTCTTATTTAGAACACTTTTCCCCCTAACACCAGAATTTCACCATTCTTCACTCCCCCTTTGACATCAAGGACAAAGGGTGTTCCAAAAATAACTTGAAAACATGAAAACAAAAAAAGCAAAGAAATATATATCAACCAGAGGATGGTGAGCCTTGAAGCTCCTTTAGAATACCTTCCCATACTAATTTTCCATTCTCCCAACTATCCTTTGCGACAATTAGCATCCTATAAAGGGATTCCAACTCTATCAGATTTTATTTTGCACCATTTACAACCATATCAAAGCTAGTATAGATTGATGTAGCTGAAACAAAATTCTCTCTATTTGTGAAGTATATTTTGTGACCGATCATGATAGCTGCATACTTCACAATCGGATTAGTGATGGATTTCGTCGCTAAGGCTCTCTTGTTGTATGTGGCTCCTATAAGTTCCATTACAACCTCATTCTTCATGGATTTAAACACAGGTATTGTACCTTTATCCCAGAGCCTAGTAACAACCCTAATCACTTCCTTCTTTATCAGGTGTGGCCAGTTAGTCCACAAGAATTTATCATGAATTCTACTTAGGACTGATTTCACAAATTTGTCATCATAGTTGAAGTTAGGAAAATTGTTCCATTTGTCTAACCTCTTCGCGACCAAGTTTGAGTACTCAGGTTTTATCAAGAAATCATCACCAGTAAGTTCATTTTTCCAAATGTCAGTCAACTTTGTGTGGTTGAATTCCTCATACTTTACATGAATATACATCCTTGTATACTCGGTCAGCATAACTCCATGAGGAATTGACGAGAATGCGCCCATGGGGTCATCTTCAAAAACTTTCAAAGAATATTTTTGATAAGAGGGTCTTGGCCTCTCTAACACTTTAATGACCACAGGGGTTGCCATTCTTCCAATTCTGAATTCAAACAACTCAAACAATGCAAAACACAACTGTACTAAAGATTAAAATACATTTTTCTTCAAGATGAACCGCAACTAGGGTTTGCATAGCTCAAACTCCAAATCTCCTCAAGAATGCTCCAAAAGCTCTTCAACTTCTTCAAATGCATAGATGATCAAAATTCCTTAAACATTCCCTTTATAAAACAATGATCTTCCCTAATTTGCATTAAATGTGGTAGATTTCAAAAAGCTGCTAAATACTATTCTCTTTTACTCAAAAAAACCCTAATTCTCTCTGCAAAAGATCATTCCTTCATGTTTTCTTTTGGTTCCTTTTTGAAAACCTCTGCTTATTCATTATTCACATTTCATCCTCGTGCTAGCCTCTAACATGCCATTTATCCAAGGGTTCTTATAATTTTTTGATAATGCTCCCCCTACGACCTTGTTAGGTCTAATTACTGAATAAATCGTTTGTACCAGATGAGGGCACATACTCATCAGTATTCTTTGGTTCTTCTTTCTTCCTCCAAATCTTGTTCATCTCTTGCTTAATCTCATCTTCATGAACTTTCTTCACAGATTCATTCTTTTCTACCAAATTGGTCTCCTTACTCTTCTTGCTTCTGTAAACTCTTGAAACATGTCCCAGTTTGTTACAGTTATAGCAGACAATATTTCTCTGATTAGATTGATTTCCACTGATTCTTGTTCTACACTTATTAGCTTTATGTCCATAATTGTTATAGTTATAGCAATAGCCATTAAAGGATTGATTCATTCTTCCTCCATTAAACAGATTCATCATCAGGGTTTTGCATTCGCTTGCCTATGTCCAATTCTTTTGCAGGAAAAGCATTGACTAGTAAAAGGACCAAGGAGTTGATTCATCCTACTCCTACATTCTATTGCCTTGTGACCAAATTTGTTGCATGAAAAACAAGTGCCATTAAAAGAGGGATACCTTTGTGCATTAGGATCTCTCACTAGAGGTCTCCTAGCAGAGTTCCTTGAATTTCCTTTCTACTTTCCTTTATTTTGATTCTTCTAATTCTCCACAACTTTAGAACTTTCATTGGTATCATTTCCCAAATCACCTTTGTCTTTACTAGGTTTTTTTCCTACAATCAATTCATCAAGCCTATCTAAGCTAGATTTGTAATTGTTCTCATAGAGTTTCGCCTTCTTCAGATCCACTTTTAGGTTCAAAACTTCTTGTTCAAGCTTGGTGCAATCTTTAGACTTGCTTTGTACCAACTTGTTCAAACACTCTTCAATTATTTTCTTCTCCTCTACTTGCACTTTCAAACTAGAAATATCTTCATTAGCCTTCTTCAATTGATCAATTATTTCCTTATTCCTATCTTTGAACTTTTTCAATTGCTCCTCTAATTTTTTAGACACATTCATTCGCATCTTCAAGATTCTCTTTCAAATCCCTATTTTCTCTTTCAACTTTTTCAAGATCCTCAAGAGCAGTCCAGAGCTCTCCTTTATCATTCATTTCCTCCATCTTCAGGATCTTCCTCAATTTGTTAATATTTTTTGGAGGAACCAAGCTCTGATACCAATTGTTAAATATCCAAGATACTGAGAGGGTGGGGTGAATCAGTATCTTCTTAAATTTTCTGATCAGTTACCATCCAATTATTCCAATGCATACAATAGTAAGGATAAGTAAAAGCATTAATAGAACATGTAATCACAAAACACATGAACACCAGGATTTTTACATGGAAAACCCAAAATGGTAAAAACCACGGTGAGTGTTAGCTCACAATATAGTATAGCTAGTTATGAGATATTACAAAATGGGTGGCTCACTACCATGACTCACTTTCGAAAACAAAGGCTCACTTCCTATAGAATTACAATGACAAAAATGGCTTTCAACCAAAAGATGAACTGATAGAGTACACCTAGTGAGTGCAGATTTAGTTCCAATGAAGCTTAGTAAACTGACTTGACACACTTCATCATATTCACTCTTCTTCACACTTGCATTAACATCATAACCATTACCATTATTAATCTTCAAAAAAACTATCTGATATATATATATATATATCTGATCTCTTTGCAAGCATCAATTAGGTTGGCCTAGTTAGATGCACTTCTCATTCACCAAGAATACCAAATGTCGGCTTCAGGATTTCACAAAGACTTCTCAAAAAGTAATTCACACATCCAAAACACTACAACAAGGTTGCATGGACCTAAAATAGGTCACACATATATCCACATAAAAAAAAATAATTCACCATTACATAATACATCCATTAGGTTGGCCAAGGATAGACCTAATAGAACAATTGCAAATACCAATGTAATACTGATACATCATAGGAGCATCTAGATATGTGAGATCTTGAATGTACATGCTCCCGTACAAACCATTTCCCAAAACTACAAGCAATAGTAATCACCAACAAACAAATGCAGACCAAAATACTAGAGGATGTAAGCAAAATACTGGTTCAGATGCTGGAACAACTCCAGACTTGATCTTGCAATTGCAACTCATATATCATGGTGACATCAATGACAACACAAAATAACAAAATGAGATGTTCTTCTTCATTTTTCTAATAGAACAACCCGTAGGGAATCAAGATATTAAAATATACACGAATCTAATGCCTGATCAACCCGTAGGGAATCAAGATATTAAAATATACACGAATCTAATGCCTGATCACAATAAAGGGAAAAATAATGGTAAGGAAAAGTATAATAACATGAGCCATGTTTATGACCATGTTGTTGCATCCTTGGATGAGTGGGTCACCGTTGTTAATATCAAAGGATCCAAAGCTGACATGGAGTCAACACATGTGGTGGAAGAATTACCATTCTAGGACCATCACAACCATCCAAGGCACCCGTTTCCAATCCAAGGTCAGTCCCTAATGGTTATAATGTCCTAGATCAATTGAAAAGAACCCCTGCCCAGATCTCCATCATGGAGTTGTTGAAAATTTCACCTGCACATAGGGAAATCCTAGAAAAGGCATTAGCTACATCCTTTGTCCCAAGAAATCTTGATGCATACCAGTTCCAAGCTATGGTCAGACATATGACTACACCGCATCTCATAATATTCTCTGAGCAAGATCTTCCAACCCAACCATCTTATAACCACACACTCCATCTTGAAGTCCTAGTCCACAAGAAAAAAGTAAAATGATTCTAGGTGGATGGAGGTGTGGGCTTAAATATTTGTACCCTCAAGCTAATAAAGAATTTGGGAATCTCTGAAGATGTCATTGAGAAAGGAAAAGGTATCACTATCAGGTCCTATGATGATCAAGAACCGATGTCTCAAGGAACCATTCAACTCCCTATTCAAGTAAAGGAACCATTCAACTCCCTATTCAAGTAGGGTCAGCCATCATGGAGACTACATGCCAAGTCTTTGATCTTGAACTCCTGTACATTATCCTCCTCGGGCGCCCATGGATCCATGGGATGCAAGCTATGGCATCCATATTCCATCAATGTGTGAAATTCCCTTATCAAAACCAAGAAGTCACAGTCCATGGCGATCCTGAGCCATCCTATTATTGCAAGAATATGGAGGCCAATTACTACAAGATCCCTCAAGTCCTGAAGAATGATGAGGGACCCACATCTCCATATATGGACCCATCTACCCTAGCCTCCACTTCTAATAAAAAGGCAACCTCCATTCCAAACATTCATGATATCAAGGTTATCATCCAAGATAATGGTTGTGGAGACTATAAAATGAAAAAGAGTGCCTTTGTGATAGGAGGGCTACCTCAGTCTCCTCGATCCTATGGGAAGCCACAATCGATTGACACACCATCTCAAACCTTCAAAATAGAACCCTCCACATTCAAAAGGTGGTGGAACCTAAGTCAGGAAGTGGTAGATGAAAAGGATATATCAAGCTTATTGTATCAAGATGAAAGGATCCTACCTGATCTTCCCATGGATGATGACAACAAAGGACTACAATTAATACAAGGATGGGGCTATAACAAAAATGAAAAATGAAAAGCTTGGGAAAAATGATAATAACCGTTTAGAACCCATTATTCTTGAGAAGTACATGAATAATTTTGGCCTTGGATGTACCCCTCCGAAGATAACTATATGTGGCAGAGGTACCCCTGTTAAAAATTTAAAAGCTCCTCCTCAATTACCAGTATCCACAGATCTACTTCTAGATAACTATACCTTCGATATAACCGATGTGTGTGACGAAGACCCCATCATTTAACTACCCATATTATTTGAGGATTCCCACCTCTTTATGATCAATACCCTATCTTTCGAGCCAAGTATCTAGACTACTGAACTAAAACTTGTCTACCCCCAACTCATTGATTATGACCAACGAGGACCATTGATCTTAGACACATTTGAAAATGATGAGGCTCTCTCAGAATTCATGGGAATGTGAGATACTCTACCATATGGAGATCATAAAGTAGGGTTTTATATTGAACTAGACACACATGCATACAATGGGGAAATGATTGAATCCCTCTATCACAAAATAGAAAATCTAAGAGTAATATCTAGGTCTTTAAGTGAAAACCACACTGTCACACTTTCTAACTCGAAAATAGTAAAAACAAAGGACGTATCTAATGGTGAAAAAATCTCTGAGGCACCAAAGGATGAGGGATTCAATCTCCCCCTTAGTGTTATTCATTAGGAAAAATCAGCAGTCTTGGCAGAGAAATGTAATCTAGTCAATCTGGGAACTAAAGAAACACCACACATCACCTTCTATGCAGAATCACTTTTGACCAAAGAATAGGAAATTCTAGCTATATTCTTGAGAGAAAGAAAGGTAAACTTTGCATGGACCTACGTTGGCATGCCTGGTCTTGATCCAGAGGTGGTGGTTCATCATCTATTCATCTATCTAGGGGTGAAACCAGTAAGGAAAAAGTTGAGAAAGATGCATCTATAGATCGCATTACTGGTCAAACTGGAATTACAAAAACTCCTTGGCATTGGCTTCATACGGCCAATTGATTATCCGAAATGGGTTTCAAACCTTGTACCTATTTCTAAGCCCACTGGGGGCATCTGCATCTGCACTGACTTTAGGGACCTAAATAAAGCATTCCCTAAGGATGATTTCCCTCTCCCAAATATAGACATGATTGTGGATATGATGGTAGGACATGAAATGCTATCATCAATGGATGGGTTTTCAGGGTACAATCAAATTATGATAGCTAGGGATGATCAACATAAGACAACTTTCACTTGTCCATGGGGGACTTAGTGCTGGAATATGATGTCATTTGCGTTAAAGAATGTTGGAGCTACATACCAAAGGGATATGACTTTTATTTTTCATGACATGATTCATAAATTTGTAGAAGATTATGTGGACAACATATTGGCCAAGTGAAGGAAGCATCGAGACCACATAGTAGTGCTAAGCTCCATCTTTGATAAACTTGAAGAATATAAAGTTAGACTCAACCCTAAGAAATGTGTCTTCGGTGTGCAATTAGGAAAGCTCCTAGAATATATCGTGTCAATGAGGGGAATCAAGATAGACCTGAAAAAATTCAAATCAATTCTTGAAATGAAAGCACCATTGACACTGAAGTAGTTAAGGGGTTTGCAAGGAAGGCTCCAATCCATTCGTTGGTTCATAGCACAGTTAGCAAATAAGGCTATCCCATATTCTCATCTACTCCACAAGGGGTAGCATATAAGTGGGACGAGAAATGTGATTAGGCATTCCATAAAATCAAAGAATACTTGCTAACACCATCAGTCCTCATGCCACCAATTCAAAACAAACCATTGATACTCTAAATATTAGCAACAACAATAGCCCTTGGTGCTCTCTTAGCTCAACATGAAGAAACAGGGAAAGAGAGAGCCATTTATTATATTAGTAGAACCATGGTGGGACACGAGCTAAATTACACATTCATTGAGAAGGCTTGCCTAGCAGTGGTATTTGTTGCACAAAAATTTAGGCACTACATGTTGGCTCATTAGATTAAACTCATCGCCAAAATAGATCCTCTCAAGTATCTACTTTCTAAAGCAATACTCACAGGGCGAATGGCTAAGTGGGTCATGATCCTAATAGAATATGACATTGAGTATGTAGAGCGAAAAGCCATTGTAGACACATAAAAATGCCCTAGGCCTCCAAGCTCTATTTTACCACTTTCGCTAGCATAATTATGACATTTTAATTGTGTCCTTGGTCCACCTTCGACTATTAATTAAATAATTCATAATTATTTAATTAATTCATGTCTCTTATATTCTTCATGATTATTAAATAAATAAATTATATTTATTTATTCAATACATCACTAAGGATCTATTATCTTCTTACAATTAAATAAATTTCTTAATTTATTTAATTACCTTTATTCATTTGTGTCTTCTTGATTATTAAATAAATGAATTTTATTAATTTATTTAATATGTCACTAATTTTCATAATTAAATGGATTTGTTAATTTATTTAATTATCGGTCATAATCCTCTAAATTAAATAATTATCTTTAATTATTTAATTACCTAATTTAACATTTCTATCATTTTAAATAAATTAATTGTTTAAAATGATTTCACATTGTTAACTGTCACTTCATTTTAGTAAATAATCTAAAAATTGATTATATACTATCACACAAAATCCATATTTTGAATTAATTTAATTCAAAATGGTAATCTTCTTCCAAAAATCAAGTATTTTTGACTACTCACACTCATACTAACATGTCACAACATTTATGATATTTTCATACTCAATTTCATTAAGTCTTAGGCATTTCTTGGCATAGTCATTTGTCATAGTCATAGGCATAGTCATCAAATCCTTCAAAGCTTGTTTAGGACATTGGCATAGTCAAAGATTGCTCACACACTCGATCTGAGGGCAACATTTATAGCAAGTTAGAAGGTGCTATGGAGGTGAATCATGGAAGCTTCGTGCATCAGCTGGTATAATTATTTCATTTTTTTTTAGATTTCATTGTACTTGATAGATTCTTTGGGTTTATGCTTATTGATCTAATCATGCTAACCTTTACCTAAAATTTAACCCATTGATACAGCCATCAAGGGATAGGTAATTACAGATCAACTAGCATAAGCACCTATATATTCAGAGAACCCATCGGTATCAGAATTCCTCAATAAGTCAATCTTCAATCTAAGTGTCAAAAATAATTGGAAAGTATATTTTGATGGATCCTACACATAGCATGGGTCAAGAGCAGGAGTCTTCTTCATCACACCACAAGGGGATTGCATACCAAAGTCATATAGGTTGTTTTTTCCTTGCACAAACAACATTGTAGAGTATGAGGCTCTTGTCATAGGACTCAGAATTGCAGTACAGTGGAAAATCATGGCCATTAAGTTTTATGGAGACTCATAGCTAATCATCAATTAGGTCAATGATGAATTCCAAACAAAGGATGACAAGCTTACCTCATATAAGAAACTGGTAGAGACTCTCAAGGAATTCTTCATTGACATCACATTTGGGCAAATACCAAGGGAAAACAATAGAGCAGCTGATGCTATGGTGACAATCGGATCATTATTGGATATCCCACTCAACGTCAATAAACATAAATTCTTGGTAGAGTAGCTTCTTGTACCAGCTTTCGAGGTACTAGATTATGAGTTCATGTGTGAAATCGTTGGTCCCGATGATCCTTGGTACCATGACATATTTACATACTTGAAAATAGGAGTCCTCCCCGTTGATATCACCCCAAACCTCAAAAGGACCTTTATTAAGAAGTCAACTCATTTCATTATCTTAGGTGACACCCTTTACTATAGAAATATTGAAGGAACCCTCTTACGATGCCTTAACCCTGAGGAAGCTTTGACTACCCTAACTGAGATACATGATGGAATTTGAGGTTCACATTCTAGTAGTATGACCTTGGCTAAGAAACTGCTGAGGATTGGGTATTATTGGCCTACAATGGAGAAGGAAGCTCATGATTATTTTTGAAGATGTTTGCAATGTCAACATGGGGACCTCATTCATGCACTAGCTCAAGAGCTCCAACCGATTATAACACCTTGGCCCTTTTCACAATGGGGGCTCGATATCATTGATAAAATCACACCCACCTCATCCAATGGATACAAGTTCATCATCACCACAACAAATTACTTTACAAAGTGGGTAGAGGCCATCCCAATGACCTACATCATAGGGAAACAGATCTCCAAATTCATCCTGAACTACCTCATTTTCCACTACAGTGTCCCACAAGCCCTTATCTCAGATAACGAGACACCTTTCAAGAACCAAAATGTTCAAGAGCAATGCCAAAAATTCAATATCCAACATTGTTTCTCCACCCCATATCAACCCCAAGGTAATAGCCAAGCTGAGGCTATGAATAAAACCATCCTAAAAATTCTAAAGAAAACAGTCAATGAAGCTAGTCGTGACTGGCACCTACAACTAATTCCCATCTTATGGGCCTACCGAACAAGTATTCACATACCTACAGGTGCAACACCCTTCTCTCTAGTCTATAGATTAGAAGCCATCCTTCCCATTCAAATCAAGCTCCCATCCTTAAGAATATCATTGCAAAATCTCATTACTGATGAAGAATATTGGGTGTTAGGGTTGAACGAGCTAGAACTACTGGATGAGTGGTACATGGATGTCTTATACCATCTACAAGTCTATCAGAACCATCTCAAGTGAAGCTACAATAAAAATATCAAGAGTTGAACCTTTCAAGTCAGAGAGCTTGTATTGAAGGAGAATCAAAAGAATGTACCAAATCCAGACATCAAGGGAAATTTTGAACCCAACTAGTTGGGACCCTTCATCATCACAACAAGTTATAAATCACGAGCATATCAAATATCTACACTTGAAGGTGAGCCTCTATAGGATCCCATCAATAGCTCCCATCTCAAAAAAATTTATGCCTAAACTTGCAATGTATAAAAATAAAAATAAAAATCAAAAATCAAAAAAAGGATTAAAAATTGTCCTCTAGTGAAAACCACTTCGGTGGTACCTTGGTGAAAACCTGGCAATCAGGCACCTTATGTAAATAAATCACTCTCCATCCATCATGGTCCCTTCGTCTTGTTCTGCATCATTCATCCATCACATTCCATTGATCCTTTTGACACCCATTCGTTTCTGCATCATAAAAATTGTCCTTTAATGTCATGTTTAGAACTGAACTATTGAAACATTCTGAGTCCTGCCTATATCGATTAGTCTATTGCATCACATTGGGGGTATGTTCTTATACCTGCATTGGATCAGATTTGTGTATATTCTTCAAATATTTCTTAAAATAAAAAAAAATCCAAAAACATTTAGAAAATCAAAAATTCAAAACATTCATAAAATCAAAAACCCAAAAACATCCAAAACATGTCAAAAATCCCGGGTCAAAAAAAATACATTTTTCGTGTCGAACTACGGATCTCTAAGCTATGAACATAAGCAAGGCCATCATCGATGTTCCCCTGAGACACATTAGGTCAGTCCTTTAGGAGTCTGTCACAATAAACTAGCAATCCAATTGTTCATATCTCATCAATAAACGAGTCTATTTCAATTAAACTATGTGATCTTTGTGTGTATAATGTAGGCAAGGCTAATCTTTGATCAGCCCCCAAGGCCTCTAGGATAGGTCCTTAGGTTAGGTTCTTGGTCAAAATCTCAGAAAACACAAAAACATTGGAAAATTGGAAAATCAAAACATTTGTAAAACATCTTGAAAATACCAAAACAACCTTAAAATTTTTCAAAAATACCAAAAACATGAACAAAAAACCCAAAATAATCCATTCCACTTCAATGATCACCTGCAATAAACATTCTCTCATAATAAATGATCGTCACTCCCAACCTTTTGGTAAAACAATCGGAAACAATTTTGGCAGGTCAAAAGTGAAAACTTAAACGTCAAGGTCTAAGATCTAAGTTAGTAGGTAAACGAGTTGGTTAACCCTTGATATCAATAGCCCGTCATCATGTTAGTCTCAAAATCATCTGATAACATCATTACCTAGGATGCATCCTTCCTACAATGGACATCAACATCAGGCATCACTGTAGTTTAGTATTGGCTAGAGGTATGAAGAACATTGGTTTGTTTGTTTACTTGATCTTTTCTTTTGATTTATCTTATTGCGCTCATTCCAATGACCTCTCGATGATATCTAATCAAAACAATTTAGAGAGAAAGGAATGGGGCATTGATCATTATCTTTTGTTTGTTGTGCTTGTTGGATATTCTTGTGATATAACCTTGGTCATGCTTACTTTGTTTGGTTTGTAGGGAGGGTGTTTTAAATGCCTTGTTGACTATCACATTGGGGAGGTTTTCCTTCTCTATGTTTTGGTCTGAGATGTTTGAAATATCTAAAGTACATCCTAATAAGGTTTCATAAGTTGGGTGTGAATGAGGATACTCCTATCTAATTTTTGAGTCAAATTTGATCACACTAGGTACAATGCCATCTTGGTTCTTTATAACTTGATACATTGTATATATGTGTGTTATCAAAAAATAAGGAAAGTAAGCTCTTTATGTCCCCAATCCCTGATAAGCAATCATCATCATTATCATCATCATGTTTCTGCATCATCTCAAAGTCAAGGTTTGATTTCTCTTTCTTCTATCTTCTCCATATACTAATACTAACATGGTATCATGACATTCAGAAATAAAAACATCTATATATGCATCCATCCTACATCCACAAACCATCAGCATACTACGCATACCATCATAATAAGAAATATCATTCATTATCATTCATTGTCCATCATAATATAGATTGGTCATTCTAAGCATCTCATAAACCACACATTTGCATAAGCATCCATTGCATAATCATATAAGCATCATCATAATCATCACATTTAGCATCATACATACATACATCACATATAGAAAAGATACTGAAAAAGAAGTTAAACCTATCATTGCATTACATCCATCACATATCATCACATAAATACACATTTGCATCCATCTCATAAAAGCACATCCATAATAGATCTATGTGTATTCATAACATACATTCATCACATCATAAAGCATCATACTATGCATCTGATTCTGATCAACTAACAACATTTCTTCCTAAATCACCTCCAATTGAACAATTAATTAAATAATCAACATTATTTAGTTAAATTCAACCAATTCAACTATTAATCAAATAATTAAATTTATTGATTAATTCACCCTTCTTCTAACTAATTTTCATCTTATTTAATTAAATCAAATCATTTAATTAAATCCCATTTTAATCCTCCCATTTGATTAAAATCAATCAAATCAAATGTCACAATCTCCTAGTTCATTCCAATTAATTAATCCTAACTCACCTTTCAAATCATCATTGATAATTCCTCCAGCTTTAAACTCCCCAAGAGTTAAATCAACCCATGGTCAACTAACCAGGTTGCACATGAAAATAATTTCAATTAATTATTTAATTCATCTATTTTCCCTCACCAAGGCATATTCCAATGAATATTCCTCTCAACGACCTCTCATTCAATTTCCCTCCAAAGGTTTTCAAAAACCTATCACATCCTCTTACATTTGCAATAAATTCTCTTACATCCTCTCAAATATCAACCAATTTCATCCAATTCCTCTTACACCTTTCAAATCCTCAACCATTCTCATTTACTTCTCTTTCATCCTCCTCCACTCACACATTTCCCAAAATGTGCTCCACCCTCATCCAATAGAATTGTGACAGTTGACACATTCTCATTGGCTTTCAATTTATCCCACATTCACCATTTTCATCCATTCGTCAACCCTTGGCTTCTATAAATAGAGGCATCATTTTCATAATATGCATCCAAATCTTCATGCATTATCATTATAGTCATCTAATTTCATAGCAATCACCATCTCCATGTTATTTTGAGTTCATGCTCATCACTTGGCATCATTTTCAACACTTGGATCATCTTCAAATCATCAAGCTTAGCAATTGGGATTGGGAAAGGGCTTCTTTCCACATCAAAGGAGCACCAATCCCCCTGTGGGATTGAGGTTTGGTTAACTTAGTTGATTACATGCTTTGTTCTTGCTTTATTTTATGTTTTCATCTTTGTTCTTCCAAGAATTTCATAGGGAACATTAGATTTAAAATTTCTAACATGTTTGAATTTTTTTTTGATCTTGTGTTAGTTTGTGTAGGTTTTGTGTTCACACAACCTACTTCAGTAGTTTTCAGAACATTGAGCCATACACATATTGTCCATCTCATTAGACATCACCACTCCCTACACCGAGCCATACAACATTAAATTCTATTTTAGATAATTTTCCTTTGTTCTCTTTGTCGAATCCTATAATCAAATTGTGTGTTTAATGTTCTCTACTAATCCTTCAATCTGATTTGATCTTGAATGATAAATACTCCACCTTTCCACCACCTAGAATATTGGATCACCCTCATTAATATTCACTGGGGTAGTTGAGTGATCTAATTATGTTCATGTCATTTACCAAACACAAACCCCTATTCACACAGAGTTAAACATTTCAGATCTTTGGGTTTGAACTCTGGTCATTGATCTATTCCTTCACGCCTTGATGTTGTGATCAACATTCATCGCATTGTCTTTAAACCCTGTCTGCTGGATAAACAGTCGCTTAAACCACTGTCGTTGATCCATCATATTTCTCTATTGTTGGAACTCCATTCATACTCCCACCGATACAAGCAGGTCACACTGATATGCTTGCCATGTTATCTAATTGGGCCCACAACCTACATGTCATCCATGTTTTCACCACATCATTCACAACATCGATGTGAAATGATATATCGAGCAATCATTCACTGCCATCTGTTAGCCATCGTCACATTTGGGTCCCACATAGAACTTCATCATTTTGTTGGTGGAACATGCTTTAAGGTTTCATTGATACACCCATGTTACACCGATGAAGCATCTTATCACCAACATCATCCGATCAACCTTCTTCATTTTGCACCATTGATCGTTGTTGTCCTTCATCATCAGATCTTTCACTAATCGGTCCCAACCAACCACGTGTCACCATATCGTTCACCTTCTATACATCTTCATTACTATCAGGTCTCACTGCCATGTCCACCTTACTGGGTCCCATAGTCAGCAACCAACTCCTATCACCCTATCATTGGGACTAGCTCCATAGTCCTAGCGATGACATATAGTCTCGCTGAAGATATAGCCATCATTTTATATGGGAGACGATCATGATACTTCTGCCGATATGACTTAGTCACACCGATGAAGACACTTGATGACATCATTTTTCCACCTCATTTCCATGTCATTACTATGTAATCCACAATGAGGATGTGGATTATAATTCACCCAATCACGCCATGCCACGTGCTAGCATAGCCATCACTATCAGCAACATCATTAAAATTGGGTCCCACTCAGAGCACTACCTTCTTACCGCTGCATCGGGGGGACAAGATCTTAGGTCCTACTGATAGCATACACTCACACCGATGAAGCTTCCATACTTCACCTGGGGTCCACGCTCCACCGGTCATCCTCGTATCTACATCGTCATTGTCCATGTCCACCTATGTGGGTCCCATACACCATCAGACCATCACTAGGTTGCCTCCCAAACTCTCGCCAATCCATAGATGTCACACCAACCACAAGGAGATGTGTTACCTTGAATGCTAGGTGAAGGGTTCAGTCAACCTCATGACATAAAGGGCTTAAGTCATAACTTAAGCAATCGGTAACTATTGATACTAGGTCACCATCAAAATAGAACATTTTGAGGATGCCAAGTCTATAAATGCATTAGGGTTTACCTATAAACCCTAGAATCACCCAAGAGCATACTTAAATTAGTTTGGGGTACATCTTTCACTTTCTCGACTTGTAGAGCACATCACTTGACTATTCTTGAAAAAACCACATTAGATCTATTGCCCAATTCGCCATCAGAACCATTGTTCTCTCATCCATCTTCTTTGACTGATTTTCACTTTTGACATCAATGACAACTATATGCCAACAATGTTGGATGAATCAATCTAAGAGAATGAGGTTGAGTGGAAATCATGTCAACATTTAACTGTGGTTTCCATTTAGACTGTTCATTCGAGCAACCAAGCCCCAAATTACACTTACAAGGAACACATTCTATAGGGACCTTAATGCATTGTTCATTATGCTCACAACCTTTACACCCATAGCCATATTTAGAAACAAGTTTAAATCTAGGGCCATAACATGTTTGTAAATCTTGAGAAGGAGGATGATCTTCACAAAGAGCATTATTCTAGCAATGGGGATCATACTCCTCTATGAGATCACCATCATATTTCTTGATGGGACTACAAAAATTAGCCTCTTTAATAGAAGAGTGATCATCTTCCTTAGAAGGGGGAGGATTACCCCACGATGCCGAAGAGTAATAATCTTTGATAGTGTGTTTGGATGATGTTATTGGAAGGACTAAGTGTATCAGGTCAACTTTATATTCTCCAATGAAGGATTTTTAAATTATAGAGAACCCCAATCATCACCAAGACATGCATTCTCTTGAGAAGAGGTAGGATCATACTTAAGATTTCTTGCTTTAGAAGGATCTTCTTCAGGGATGTCTATCTCAAGAGTATCGTGTATACCAGGTGTTACTAGAGAGACATCAACACATTGGAAGACATTGAGGGGTAAGAGTAGGAACAACCAAAGCCTGACCAACAACTTCCACCTCACATAAGTGTATAGCATCAAGGTAATCCCCAACTGTGACTACTTGATTGTTACACATCAACTTAATAGATTTATGTAAAATAGACCGGGCTGCACCCATAGCATGAATCCACAGTCTATCGAGAAGAAGATTATATCTTAATTTTTTTGACATAACATATACAAGGGTGGGTATAGTAATGGTTCCAAGCTGCAAAGGTAATTTTTATCAATCAGAGATGCACCCTATGTTAATTTTGCAGAAAATTAACTATTTGTTGACACATGGAAACCTTCTTTAGATGTGGGTGATCTAAACAAAGAAGGAATCTCTAGAGTGAGTTGGTTCTCTGAATGATGAATCCTATTCTAAGTGATTTTTTGGGAAAAGGGATAGAAAATATGACTGAAATGTAAAACTTATCTAATATGATTCAAAAGCTTAATGGTGACTTTGATATTCTACCCACAAACAGTCTTCAGAAAACAACAATGAATTCACAATCTCTCATGAACACCTAGTACATAATTGATTTGCATGAAGGTTTAGACTTAAACACAACATGCAAGCTGCATTAAATGGACTTTTTGTAACGATGATCTACAATAATAGGACATGAAAAGGATCTGTAAACAAAATCACAATGTAGACATCAAACTAAAACTACAAATAGAGACATAAATTAGAGATAGGAATGTTGCTTTTATTGAACTGAAGGAGTATGCCAAAGTCTGAAATTGAGTACAAAAATTTTACAAGCTCTCAGAATGTGTATCAGAGCAAGAAACAATAATTTTAACTGAGAAAAACACTAATATTTTCTTCAAGATATATCACAAAACCCTAATCCAAGCTCAAGAAGAAAGCTCAAGGAAAAGCATCAAAATTTGCTCCAAAATGTGGCACAAAAGTGGAAAACTCTCACTTTTTGCATGTGCATGCTGAAAAGCACCTAAAAATAGGTATGCTTTGCTTAAAAAGCAATAAAATCAGCTTATCTCCTCTCCATGAAGCTCAAATCCAACCACGAGAAAAAATCAATCACCAATTTGCTAAAAACAACAAAAAAATAAAACAATTTATAAAGCATTGTTTTATTCTTACTTTACAAGACTTGCAAATTTTAAATCCTCTCAATTTGATTAATTTTTTGCAATTAAGATTTGGAAATCTTTGCAAAAAAATATAAACTTATTCCTCCATTACAATGTTTGATTTTCTCAAAAAAACATAAAACATTATCAATATTTTAATTGATTTCTTTAAAATCAATTTGAAAACAAGACCTAAGTCATAAAGGTTTTACCTAAGGCATAAGTAATTTCCCATTCATATTTTAATTGATTTTTGTCAAAATCAATTAAAAAACCTAAGGCAATTAGTCATTCTCCATTTTTTACTAAGACAATATTCCAAAGCCTAAACTTGACTTAGACTCTAAAATTCTTATACAAAACACCAAGATCGACCTAGGCATATGAATTTCTTAAATAAATATGATTAGAACCCAAACTTCACTTAGGGCAAAGCAAAAATCCTAAAGAAAAAAACTCAAAGAATTCCCTATGTTTTCACATTCATTTGTAAAGATGACTTTTGAGACCAAGGGCTCTACTTGAGTCGTCGCCATGGGAGCTAAGGTTTTGACTTGGAGCCTCCATTCGAGCTTCTAATCGAGCTTTCCTTCTCTTCAACTCTAATCATACATGGCCTCCAAATCATGGTAAGCTTTATTTTTTGTCTTTTATTCATTCCTTGGCTTTTATGATGAGAATAAAGGCCTCACTGGTCGTGGCTATAATATATTTTTCAGATGCATCTTTTGTCATTTATGTATTTACCTTCTCACGAGCCGCCATGAAGGTGAGCTTGAGCTATGAGTTGAAGCTCTGTGAGAGCTTGGCCGCCATCTTTCTTGGTCTTCTACAAGCACGAATTGTAAGCTCTATCTTTGTGTTCACTACCCACTCAAAAGAAAGCTTATGAAAGCTTTATATTTTAGCACATGATGATTTCTATTTGTAAATTTATAGGCCATCACACAGGTCGCGTCACGTACACTCTTGAAGAAATTTTTGCATTGTATTCGTTGTTTGCCTCATGTATCTTTAGATTTGATGCAACTTAAATGAGTTTTTTCTCTTATGTGAAATGATAGACCATTTTAAGAGCAAAACTCCCTCCAGGCTGCGACCACTCATGCTCAAACAAGACATTCTGGAACCTCTCCGGGCTCGATCCATGATCACATTTGACCTCTTTTGTATTTCTGAACAAAAAGCTCATGTAGATATATTGTATTTTGAAGAAATAATGTCTATTTTGGATCTCTCCAAAAATCGAGCTCAACCCATGAGAGCATTGTATAAATTTTGCATTTTAACAAAACCCCGCATGGGTATTTTGAAAATAATGAAGAATCACCTAATTTTGTATTTTATGATCAAAACCAAACATGGGTATGTTGTAACATGAAGAAATCTGCACTTTGATCACAAACCCTCATATGGGTATTCTACATTTCAAGCATAAACTGCACTTTTGTTAAAAACCCAATGTGGGTATGCATTTTAATGAAAACCCCATGTGGGTGCTCTCCTTTTCTAAAAGGAATTCACTTAATTTAGTTCTTTGTCAAAACCTTCAAATAGTTTTTCTGAAACTTGAAAGAAAAATATGTATTTGAGATGAACACATCATATGGGTGTTTGTAAAAAATAACAAGGAAAGAAACCCCTCTATGTTTTGAAAAGAAAACCACATCTCAATTGTTCTTCCATATTTGCAATGAACAACATCCATTTCATTTGTCTTTGAAAGGGCCAGGTACTCTACTTGACACCTTGTGAAACATGTGTTTCTTTGCTTTGTTTGTTCATTTTTTGAAAAATAGCCTTTGTTTACTCTGATCTTGGTCCAAACCACACACCTCTTTGATTTTGATCATATGCAAAGAAAATTCCAGAATTATGTGATATTCCTTAAATGAACCATGTACCTCTCTATTTCATGATGATGACCACCTGTACATACCCATAAATTCTCCCTTCACTCTGCATTCTTCTTGCATATCCTTGATGAGTTAATGTCTTTTATCTAGCACTCTTCATGCATTTTCATGTTCCATTAATAAAAGGTTGTTCTATGCATTTGTTCTCCTTAAAACATTTAAAAAATGATATATCAACTTCCTTTAATACAACACTTGCATTTAGTTATTACTTCTTGATACTTTGTTGATGAGGCATTATGTATGCCTGTTCACTATCACATTATGAGCATGAAAACTTGTTGTTCCGAAATAGAAAATTATGGAACAATGTGAAACAATCATGAAAAAAAACTAGTGGCAAAAAAATGCAATTAACTTGACAGTATTTAAAAGATGTATTTCAGTTTAATTGAATCCATCAAGTTCATTGTCCACTGGTAACTCTCATTTCGTTATTTAGACTTGATTTTTATGAATGAACAATGCACTTGTTGCTTTGATGACTAGAATTTTGTTTTACTCCTTTAGTTGAATAACTCATACGAGCATGATAATTGTAATTTTCCTTCTCATCCCACTTGAAAGTTTAAGGGGCAGCATGTCGAGCTCTACCCTTGTGGGAGCCTGTTTTACTCCACATGCTTTATGTCTTCATAACATGATCAGCTCCATGATTTCTCCTATACTTGCACAAGGAAACAAACAATGTTAGCATAAAAATGTATTATTATGATGTGACATTACATTCTCAACTCTTGTTTTTGCATGTCTCTTTTAGTTGATTCCATGCATTCCAAGGAATGAATTATATTTCTGTCAGTAGGGAATGTAGTACAGTTGATATCCTGAGCTCTTAATTGACCCCTTTCTCAATCTTTTGTAGGTACAATCAGGGATGGAAGCAAGATGGAGCAAGCTACAAACCATCAATTGAAGATCAAAAATAGGAAATGACGGATATGTTTTATGTTATCTACTTCTTTCTTTCAATTGTATATTTCATTTCTTGCAATGAATGTTTTTAGCTATCTCCACGGCTTGTGTGGACTTTAAATTTCTCTTTTGTTCCATTATGAAAGAAATGCATTTAAAAATGCAAAGTTGTATAATCACTTGTATTTGCAATAAATGAAATAATGTATATGAAACAACATTATGAAATGAATGCAAAATAATGTTTAATTCATGAATTCCTTTTCTGTACTCCATTTATGCTGCAACTTTTGAAATTCTTGTTCAGTGAAAAATATTGCAATTGCACTCAAAACTGAAACTCAATAACTATGATGCAAAGGCAACCTAAATAATACAGAAAATAACTAAATGTTTCCATCTTTTTTTTAAAATCAATCAAACCAATCAGATTTGCCAATTGAGCTATAGTGAAAATTGGTAACATTTTGGTGATTTCTACTAAATGCTTTCCTGCTAAGCATCAAATCAGTTTCCTTTTAAAACTCCATTGGGCGCGGAGTCAAATCTGCCCCTTCATGAAAATTGAAAATGTAGACTGCAATACTCCAAACAGTAGCAAAACAAAACCAAACAGAACATAAAGCAAACTAACAAGCCCTGGTGGCCAACTAACATGTGCAGTAGTGCTTAGGGAAAGCAAAACTACTGAAATGAAATGCACGTGAAGCGCTTATTAGCATCAACTACTCTACTTATTTACAAGATATAACTTATCTCAGAGGAAATGCTTGAGGTGAATCCCATTAACTAGGATAGACAACACCTCTCCAATCAACTTAGAAAGTTGGAAAGTTTTATGCTCCTTGCACTCTATGATCACATAAGGCCCATCCCAAATTGCATCAAATTTGGAATGTCATCTAGGTTTATTCTTAAATTCATTCCACTTAAACACTAGATCACCAATGATGAAATCTCGTGGCCTTTCCCTTTTGTCAAAATAATTCTTCATCTAAGCTTGATGTATCTCAAGTTGCCTTAATGCTTCTTTTCTAGTCTCCTCAAGCTCCATTAATTGTGCAAGCCTTACTTCAAAGGGATGTTCATTCAGTAATTCCAACTCTTTAGCATAACTCAAAGTTGGAAATTCGATAGAAACAGGCAACTTAGCCTCCCTTCCATAAGTCAAAACAAAAGGAGAACAACCAATGGCTCTTTTAGGAGTTATTTTGTCATCCCAAAGGGCTAAATTCAGCTTTTCATGCCATGTCTGTTGGTTATCCTCAACAATTTTCTTGATGATTCTGATCAGATTCTTATTTGTAGATTATGCCTGACCATTACCATGTGGATAATAATTAGTAGACGTATTCAGATAAATGTTATTCTTAACTAACCAATCAGAAATTCTTAATCCAATAAAAGCTAAACCATTCTCAAAGATTATTGAATATGGGATACCAAATCTCGACACCAAGTCTTGATAGAAATTAAGTACAAAAGTCGCATTTTCTTCTTTTAAAGCAATTTCCTTAGTCCACTTAGTGAAGTAGTTTGTCACAGTAAGAATCCACTTATGACCTGCACTTGAAGGTGGGTTGATGGGTCCGTTGAAGTCTAAACCCCATTTGGAAAAGGGTTGTTCCACCTAAATGGGCTACGACTACCAGCCTCTGCTTACCAGCAAATAAAGCACATTTCTTGCATTTTCGGTCCCAAGAAATGGCATCTTTAAATAGATCTAGCCAATAATAATCAACCCATGTTATTTTTAGGGTTGTTTTTCTTGCAACAAAATTGCTTCCTGAAGGCCCATCGTGAAATTCTGCTAGCAGCTTGTCAACTTGATCAGGCTCAATACATCTTAACAAAACTCCTTGAAAATATCTCCTATAAAGAATACCATCAATAACAACATAAGGAATGGCTTGTAATCTATAATACCTTCTCTTTGCTTTGTCCAAACCTTCAAGTTACTCACCAGTCTATAAATAATGTATCATATGTTGTACCCAGGTAGCAATAGGAACTGGAACAACAATTGTATCATCATTGTTTAGTACTTTATCAACATTTTCAACATCTTTTGAGCTGTTGTCCTCATTTTTTGTGAGTTTTTCACACAAGCATTGCCTCTAACAAGATTAGTACTTTAATATCAATATCAAATTCCATAAATTTAGTTATCCAACCAACACGTTTATCATTGATATCTCTATTAAGTAAGAAATCTTTAACAGTTGAATGAGCAACTAATAACTGAATCCTATTGTTGGAAAACATATGCCTAAATTTTTTGAGGATTCTTACAATAGAAAAAACATGTTTCTCAACAAAAGAATACTTCACCTCATAATCATGCAATACTTGGTTAAAAAACGCTACAGGCTGCTCCAAACCTTCATCATTTTGCTGGAAAAGCATGACAAAAATAGTATCAACTCCTCCAAATGCTGGGTAAGAGAAATTTTGAGCAAATAAAACTTCTCTTACCCTTTTTGGTCTAGCTAAAAGGCATATTCTTTTTAAGCGTAGCAGTGAGGGGTTGCAACAAAGCTGCAATATTTGGTATGAATCTTCTTAAGAAGTTAATCCACCCAAGAAAGCTATGTAAGCCTTTCTTGTGGGCTAGCAGTGGCAACTCAAGAATAGCAGAGACTCATTCAGGGTCTATAGAAATACCTTTCTTTGATACTATGTGTCTGAGGAGCCTTGCCTCGTGGACAAAAAAAATACTCTTCTTTGGATTAAGAGACACTCCAAACTCCTTGCATCTCTAAAAAAATTGTTTTAAATGCTCAAAATGTTCATTAGCATTCTTTGAAAAAATAGTGATATCATCTAAATATACCAGGACAAATTTGTTCATGAGAACATGAAAGGCCATGTCCATTGCTCGTTGCAATGTTGCTTCAGCATTAGATAAGCCGAAAGGCATCCTTTTGTAGGCCATTATGCCCCATTTAGTTGTAAATGTTGTTTTGATCTAGTCCTCTTGCTTTACCAGAATCTGGTTATAACCTGAATACCCATCCAACAAAGAAAATCTATCATAAAAAAAAACTACTTGCAAAATTCCCTCCATGGAAGGGAGTGGATAGTGATCTTTTAGAGACGCTTTATTCAAATCTCTGAAATTGACACACAATCTAATTTACCCACTTTTCTTCCTAACTGGAACTAAGTTAGACACCCAAGAAGTGTGCTTGATAGGAAAAATAATGCCACTCTCAATTAATTTATTCAGTTCAGCCTTCATAAGGTGCTCTAACTTGGGATTAAGAGGTCTTTGTTTTTGCCTTACTAGTTTTTCTCTAGGCTCTAATTCGATAGTGTGTTGGGCTAGTTTTGGATCAAAACCTTTTAAATCCTTATACTCCCAAGCAAAAACATCACTAAATTCTTGACATAATAGAATAAATGCATGTTCTTCTTCTTTAGTACATACCTTTCCCAATTTGAGAAGTTTACCTTTGAAAATATCAATTGCCTCATAATGTTCTTCCTTGACAGTCATGTTGCACTTATCTTTTCATATCTGCTCATCTAAGTTGAAAATGGATTCCAAGGTTACCAACCCTTTTGGCAGCTTGTTTGTCTTTAATTTCACAATCTGGTCATCATATTACTACTGCCACTTTTGTTGGTTTCCACCTGCAAACTTAGCTTCAACAATCAAGAAGTTTACAATTTTCTCATCACTGTCAAAAACTTGCCAACTCACATTATTGTCAGGTACAAAAGGTCTAACTACAGTTTTTACATACTAGTGTGCCTCTACCTTATGAATCTCATTTGGAATATCAAATTGGGCTTCCATGGTAGCGAGCCTATCCACATGCTTATTTTCATTTCTAGGAACAGAAATAATATTAAAATCATCAAAATCTTCTATTAAATCCCATACACAATGCTTATATTTCTTAAGCAAGTCATTCTTTGTAACATTCAAATTCCTTACTTGGTTCACAATTAATTATGAATCACCATAAACATATAAGCATTTAAAACCTCTCTTTCGGGCCGACTCTAGGCCATGCACCAGTGCTTCATATTCAGCTGTATTATTTGAATAGTTGAAAGCAAACCTGAAAGCTAAATAATACTTGTTTTCATCTGGTAAAATCAAAATGGCTCCACCACTAGCACCTACACTGCTCCTTGAACCATCAAAATAAAGCTTCCAAAGCTCATTTTCTACCTCTGCAAGTTGATCTTCCTTTTTGAACATATTAGGCATAACAATGCCAGGTTCTCGAATCATATAAACTCCTAATCCTATCTCATATGTGTGATGGAAAGGATCAAGCTCGTGATCTTCAGCTTCCCATTCATTTAAATTCACATTTTCTATAGGAGTGTTGTAGTATGAGGTCATGGTTTTCTCCTCCAATATAGGGGTGATGTAGAGGTTAGCGTTTATAGGATTTGGAACATATGGCCTGATATGGTCTTTGGCTAGAGGCTCAAAATTTATGGTTACATTCGTACCATACCTTGTTCTAAAGAATAGATGAGACCAATTAGAGGACAAAAACCCACCCAGCTTGGCTGTAAAATCTCTCGAAAGACAAATTGCAAAGTGAGGTGGTAGATCAATAACATGAATATCTTAGGGAATAGAAAAATTTGGGCATGCATGCAAGGTAAGGGCCAAGCCTTTAACTATACCAACAGTTTTAACAATAGCCCCATCTAACTGGACTACCCCTTTTTGGGCAATGGGCTCATAAACAAGACCCAGTTTGTTAGCTAGACTCTTAGGCATAACTGAGCTACTTGCACCAAAATCGATCATACAATTGTGTACTATTTTATCGCCAATGATCAAACTCAAGTAAAATGGAGGGGGATTTACCTCTTGAGTTCTTAGTTCACTCATATTTTTTGAGCTATTCGCAAGCATGACTTTAGCACTTCCTTGATTAGCATCATCAGAAACAAAGAGTTTAGCTAGGGCTTCTTGCAGCAAGCTTTTTTTATCTAGGATGTGGAAGGCATCCAAAACTAACATGCTAATAGTGGCTTTGTTAAGATGTTCAACAACATTGAAAGAAATAGGGCTCACCTTTTGCCGACTTTTAGCAACAGTAATATCACTTCTTTTTTGAAAAGGTTGTGATTGTGTCTTTGACTGTTCCCTACCAAGTATTTGTTGGCCTCTTTGCAAAATTTTCACTTTAGGTTGTGCTGCAACATTAATATTCGGTGAAGAAAAAGGCTATTTGTCTTTTGTAGGCTACTACTGTGAATTTCCAACTTGCTGCCCCAAATCCATAGCTCTCTTTTTTGATCTAGAGTTGGCTAAAACAGGAGAATTTTGTTGACCTTGACCATTCACGCCACAAAAATCAGAACTCTTCCAGTTTAGCAAGGTGACTTCAAGGTTATCTTGTTGTTCTTGATTTTGATTTGTAACATTTTTTGAACCAACATAGTTGTTTTGGACCATTAAGGCCTGATTTCTCATGTCGTTCATGCATGTTGATTGGTTGTGGGGTTGATTGCATGGATAATGCCACAATCTTGGGCAATGTTGTTTTGTGGTACAAGTTCCTTTGACGAACTGGCAACATTGGGGTTAAAGGGCTGGAAAGTTCTAGGATTAAAATTCATTTTTTGGCCTTGATAATCATTTTGAAAAGCGAGTCTATTTTGCTAATTTTGTCGATAAGGGGCTTGATAAGGCTTATGCTCCTAGCCAAATTGTTTCTTTATGTTCATGAGATCGTTCCCAAAGGTCTTAAGTATATTTTTTATCCCCTAAATCTCTTGGGACTGGCCTAGAACAGAAGGTTCAGGTGTTGCAGCGTGGTATCCTATTGCTAGTACAGGCGGGACAATAGCTAAAGGGGGTAAAGCAACAGGAATAGGTGGTTGTATTTCAGGGAATAGGGGCATAGGAGGCCTAGGGACTATTTCTCCAGCCTAAATAAGATAATTCTCTGCCCTAATGGCGATGTCATAAGAATTTGGGAGTGTATGCCCACCCATAGACTAAATCATTACTGAAATTTTTCTATTTACAAATTTTAGGAAAAATAGAAAAGCATGTTGAGGTGTGGGTTTTACCATTGTAGGAATTTAGTCCCAAGTTCGTTGGAATCAGTAATTGAAATCCACCAAATGCTCATGCAACGATCTTTTAATTGTGCTCAGTTGTTCTAATAGGGACAGGTGATTTGACTTATCTTTGAACAGTCGGTGTAATCCATCCCCCAACTCATCCCATGTTGCGATTGAGTTTAGCTGAAGGCCTTTGAACCACTGCAAAGCTTTTCCTTTTAGTGACAGCCAAAATCCTCAATGCTACATTCTCTTGAGTGATGTTCAGAACTAAGCATAAGGTGGCGATGTCTCGAATGTGATCAACTAACATTGTGTGATCTTCTCGAGTAAAGTAAGGCAGGACTTTGAGGATTGTGACTGGGATATCATCATGATGGGCAATATTCAATGGGTTTCCTCCATTAAAAGGGGCAAATGGGTGTTGTCTTCGCATTTCCATTGGCAGTGCTTATGCAATAGGAATAGGATTTCCTAGTGATAGGTCTAAAGAGCTAAAAATGGGAGGTGTTGACTTTGACCTCGCAGGTGTTTCAAATAGTCTCTTTGTTGTTCTACCTCTCCTTCATGGTGGGGACAGATGTAGGTATTTGAAAGGTGAAAAAATTGATTTGGCTTGTACTTTTCTCATGCACAAGTTGCATTAAGTCTACATGCAAAACAAAAACAAAGTCACCAGGTATATAAGAAACCTCTGAAAGGATGAAACAAAACTACTGCATACACCAAACATCAAGCTTAAGAACTAAAACTCTTCCTAAAAATTAATTTTTAGGGTCCCACTAGGCATGCCAAAAAATATTATCAATCAGATATGCACCCTGTGTTAATTTTGCAAAATATTAACTATCTATTGACACATGGGAACCTTCTTCAGATGTGGGTGATCTGAACAAAGAACGAATCTCCAAAGTGAGCTAGTTCTCCAAATGATGAATCCTATCCTAAGTGATTTTTTGGGAAAATGGATAGAAAATATGACTAGAATGTAAAACTTATCTAATATGATTCCAAAGCTTAATGGTGACTTTGATATTCTACCCACAAACAATCTTCAGAAAACAACAATGAATTCACAATCTCTCATGAACACCCAGTACATAATTGATTTGCATGAAGGTTTAGACTTAAACACAACATGCAAGTTGCATTAAATAGAATTTTTGTATCAATTATCTACAATAATAGGATGTGAAAAGGATCTGTAAATAGAATCATAATGTAGACATCATACTAAAACTGCAAATAGAGACAGAAATTGGAGATAGGAATACTACTTTTATTGAACTGAAGGAGTATGCCAAATTCTGAAACTGAGTACAAAAAGTTTACAAGCTCTCGGAATGTGTATCATAGCAAGAAACAATAATTTGAATTGAGAAAAACACTAAGTTTTTCTTCAAGATATATCACAAAACCCTAATCCGAGCTCAAGAAGAAAGCTCAAGGAAAAGCCTCAAAATCTACTCCAAAATGTGGCATAAAGGTGGAAAACTCTCACTTTTTGCATGTGCATGCTAAAAAGCACCTAAAAATAGGTCTGCTTTACTTAAAAATAAAAAAAGATCACCTTATGTCCTCTCCATGAAGCTCAAATCTAACCAAGAGAAAAAATCAATCACCAATCTACTAAAAATACCAAAGAAATAAAACAATTTATAAAGCATTATTTTATTCTTGCTCTACAAGACTTGCAGATTTTAAATCATCTCAATTTGATTAATTTTTTGCAATTAAGATTTGGAAATCTTTGCAAAAAAATATAAACTTATTCCTCCATTACAATATTTGATTTTCTCAAAAAATCATAAAACATTTATCAATATTTTAATTGATTTCTTTAAAATCAATTTGAAAACAAGACCTAATTCATAAAGGTTTTACCTAAGGCATAAGTAATTTCTCATTCATATTTTAATTGATTTTTCTCAAAATCAATTAAAAAACCTAAGGCAATTATTCATTCTCCATTTTTTACTAAAGCAATATCCCAAAGCCTAAACTTGATTTAGACTCTAAAAGTCTTATACAAAACACCAAGGTTGACCTAGGCATATGAATTTCACAAAGGGAGATTAATCAGCAAGGAATTTCTTAAATAAATGTGATTAAAACCCAAACTCGACTTAGGGAAAAACAAAAAAACTAAAGAAAAAACTCAAAGAATTCACTATGTTTCGCATTCATTTGCAAAGATGAATTGTTGTTGGAATAGGTGCCTCAATCCTTACTGGCATGTAACTCTTGAAGGGAAAATTCATTGTGACATTATTGATGTCTAGCCGACTAGTTGTTCTGAATCTTGTTGAAATGCCCTAGTCGCTGTGAATTGGTTTCAATCTTGCCGAATAGACCTATCGCTATGACATGGAGACTCGACAAGATCTCTTGTCGACTGTTGTTTCTCTCACCGATTGTTATTCACTCGCAGCTATCGGGGAGACTTGGGTTGTCAGTATGTAGTCTTGCCAATACGAAATATCTCACCGACACCAATAGCATATGGTCATTGAGGTAACACAAAGGTCTCAGGAAGACCTCTCAATGACTATGTAAAGTCTTGCCGATGAGTATACACTTGGTGCCTTCGCGGTGACAAAAGACTTCAGTGTGAAGTCTTGGCGACTTGAAGGGTTTCACCGATAGTCTTCGATATGACATATTCACTCGGTGAAAGGTCTTGGTGAAGGTCAAAAGTCTTGCTGACTCGGTAAGACTTGGTTGCTCGATATGAGGTCTCGGCGAAAGACAAAAGTCTTGCCGACTCGGTAAGACTCAGTTGTGACTCAGTTGCTCGATGTGAGGTCTCGATGAAAGACAAAAGTCTTGCTAACTCGGTATGACATGTTTGCTTGGAGTGAAGTCTTGGAGAAAGACGAATGTCTTACCGACTGTCAGGGGCTTCGGTGAAACTTGAGGAGACTCGGTGAAACCTCCTGGCGAACAGAAAAGTCTTGCTGATGGAAAAGTTGAAATCGATGTGACTTGTGAGCATTGGTATGAGTCTTGCCAATGAGAAATCTCTTGTCGATAGGAATGCATTGGATGTCAGTGGTTTCGGTATGACTTGTGGCTTTTGTTATAACATTTTTTCGACTGTTGGGACTTACGCCGATATCGATATGAAGTCATTGAGCATCGGTGAGACACTTCTTTTGTTTCACCGACAAGCGAACTCAGTTGAATGTTTCTTTGACCATTTGAATTTCCTATGTGACGTCTCGTGGACCAATCAGAGGAAGCGAATTTCAAATGGTTGACAGTTAGATTTCTGCAACAGCTGCGACACTGGAGCTGAACTGTATGCAAGGAAAAATCTGCAATGGGATGGAAACTTTCTACAATGGGTAATGGCGGATAAGGATGAATAGAGGACAAAAATCAGAATGTGGTAATATTTAAAGGATAGCATTCTGAGTTGAAAATAGATTGAGAATCAGAGAGAGCATTTCTGTAACAGGAAGAATAGTGAATGAAGAAACTATAAAACTGATACCAGAGAGTTGTGTCTCTACATTGTATGTAATTGATGATTACTGAAATACAAAGAGATTCGACTTGGTGTGGTGGGTTTTTTCCTGAAAGGGTTTCCCACGTAAATCTGGTGTTAATTTGTCATTGAGTATTTTTCTATTTTTGTAAATCTTTCATGTGTGTCTTAATTGGATTGTACTTTGAAAATTAAAAGTATTGTCTTCTACTTCCCTGTGGTTTTGACGTTAGGAAATTTTCTTCCACACCATTGCTTTCCTTACAAGTGGTATCAGAGCCTGGCCAGTTGTGTTATCCTTGTGAGTGGGTTGGGTTTTTTGTGTTAATTCTTTTTTAGTGAGAGTTTGGTAGAGGTCTGGTAGTTTAATTACAAATTAAGATGGTGAGCACATCCGTGAAGATGGAAATAGAGAAATTCAATGGTAGCAATTTTGAGTTGTGGAAACTCAAAATGGAATATCTGTTAGTGGATCGTGATTTGTGGCTTGTTGTGTCTAGAACAATGCCTCAAGGCATGAAGCAAGAGGATTGGGATCTTGCAGATAGAAAGTATAAGGGGCTGATAAGGCTCTGTTTGGAAGACTCTATTCTTCTGAATGTGCATGAAGAAAATACTATATCTTCCTTGTGGAAAATACTGGCGTCTATTTATCAAGGAAAGTCCTTGGTGAACAAATTGTTCTTGAGGAAGAAGCTATACTCTTTGAGAATGTAGGAGGGAGGATCAGTTGTTGATCATTTGAATGCATTCAACATGTTGATTGCTCAGTTAACATTTGTTGGTGTGAAGATTGAAGATGAAGATCGCTGCAAGCTGCTGCTATGTTCTTTGCCATATTCTTGGGATCACCTAGTGATGGCTATTGGGAGTACGACATCCACTTTCAAGATGGAAGATGTTGTTGCTTCTTTGTTGTCAGAAGAGATGAGAAGAAAATCTTATGAGATGGCAAAGGAGGCTTTGACTGTTAGAGGCAGATCGAAGGAGAAAGGCAAGAAGAAGGACAAGAAATCTAGATCGAAATCAGTAGGGAGATCAAAGTCTCCTGGCAAGAAGTCCAAGGTGAAATGTTGGAATTGTGGGCAACCTGGTCATGTCCGAAAGGATTGCAAGGAGGAGAAGAAGAAGAAGAAGAAGACATCTTCTGACAATGATTCTTCTCAGAGTGATGTAGATTCCTTCATTGCAGCCTTGGCTATGCAGGCATCTGATGAAGTCTGGTTGATTGATTCTGGAGCATCTTTCCACATGACATCTCATAGAGACTAGTTCACGAAGTATGAAAAATATGATGGTAGAAAGGTTTATTTGGAAAGTGATTCATCTTTGGAAATTGTTGGTCGTGGAAGAATCAGAATTCAATTCCCTAATGGAAGAGTGAAGGGAATCAATGATGTGATGCATATACCAGGTCTAGCTCGTAATTTACTTTTTGTAAGTAAGTCGAATGATATTAGAGTGCATGTCACATTCTCTAGAAATGGCTGCAAGATGGCTAGAGGCTCTATGGTGCTAGCAAGGGGTGTTCGTATTGGTACCTTGTACAAGCTGGATGCACAAGCTATTTAATGCAATAGTGTCTCTACAAAGTCACTTATGTCTACTCATGGAGGAAAAGAGGGAAACATTCTTGATGGTGTAAACTCCATGGAGGTTAAAATTCTAGCAAAAAGGACAATGCTCTGGCATCATAGGCTAGGCCACATTGGTGAGAAAGGTTTAAAAACCTTGAAGAATAAAAACCTGGTTGAGGGGCTTGAAGATTGCAACCTCGAATTCGAGTTTTGTGAACATTGTATATATGGTAAACAACACCGTGTTTCATTTTATTCCAGTCCTCACAAATCTTCTGGTTTGCTTGATTATATTCATTTTGATGTTTTTGGTCAAGTGAATGTTCCTTCTCTGTCTAAATCAAGATACTATGTGTCATTTATTGATGATTATTCAAGAAGAACGTTTGTATATTTTTTGAAAAGTAAATTAGAAGTGTTTAGTTGGTTTAAGGAATTTAAAAACCTTGTTGAGAATCAGACTGGTAAGAAAATTAAATGTTTAAAGACTAACAATGGCGGTGAGTTTTGTTCAGATGAATTCGAAAGGTACTGTACAGATCATGGGATTAAAAGACATAAGACTACACCTTACACTCCACAGCAAAATGGAGTTGCTGAAAGGTTCAATGGGACAGTAATGGAAAGAGCACGAAGTAGGCTGAGTAGTGCTGGCTTGGAGGAGAAGTTCTGGGTTGAAGCAGTCTCTATAGCATGTTACTTGGTAAATCGTTCTCTTTGCTCTTGTTGAGAAGACACCTTTGGAAGCATGGTCTGGAAAGAAGCCCTCTCTGATACATATTCGTGTCTTTGGCTGTGAGGCATATGCATATGTGTCGTTTGAAAAAAGATCTAAGTTGGAAAATAAAGTTGTAAAGTGTATTTTTATTAGCTATAGTGCTGGCATAAAAGGATACAAGCTTTGGAACCCTGAGACTGAAAAGGTTTTGTACAACAGAAGTATTATCTTTCGTGAGTTGAAGCCTTCTACATTGGATCTGCAGTAAGAGAATAAATCAAAAAATGGAAAGGATGTAGCAGAAATTCCTCCAACACCAGATAATGAGGAA